>VZTF01004039.1:893647-1061147 GCA_013397755.1 Cnemophilus loriae
TTTTTTTTTTAAATAAGTAGTCTGGACGTATTGTAAGAGACAAAGTAATTAGCATTCACTCAGCCCAGCAGGGCAGCAATTTAAACTTTTACAAGGAGTCAAAGTTCAGGATGCTGCCCTGCCATCAACTTTCTACATACAGATGGGATACAGACTGGAATATCCAAATGTTTCAAGCTACTCTGGGTTATTTGAAACGCCAATAGACACATTTCTGTGGGGAAATTGCTTAATCTGCTCCAGGATTTATTGCTATTGTATGTTCAGGATGGAGG
Source organism: Cnemophilus loriae (assembly GCA_013397755.1). Lineage (NCBI taxonomy): Eukaryota > Metazoa > Chordata > Aves > Passeriformes > Corvidae > Cnemophilus > Cnemophilus loriae. The sequence continues at coordinate 893,923 of VZTF01004039.1, forward strand.
TCCTGGAGGGTCAGAAAGAGCTGCTCTCAGTGCAAGTATTTCATACCATACTAAAAAAGTTTCTGACCATACCTTTAATCCTCAACATCATTACATCCTATTTTTATGCAGACAGGCACATAAAAACACTCCACAAAATGAATGAGGGTTCACACCCTTCTCCCAGTGATCCCACAGCGTAGGGAAAGGAGGGAGGCAAAGCACTCTGCTGCTCGCTTCCATCCAGGAAAAGGCAACTTTGTTGTCATATAAAGCAAATAAATAAAAAAGTCAGGAGGAAAAAAATAAGTGCCCTACTGCGTTGAATTGATTTAAGAGTAAGTGCATGCTGCTGGAGAAATAGATTTTTTCACTTCTTAGGCAGTCATTTTTACAAATGTATGAGGTGAGCACCGATTAAAGCTCGCCAAGAAAGAAGCATTTCTTTCCCCCCTCTTTTTTCTGTTCATCCCACCCTTCTCTCCCCATCCTCACTCTGCCAGGGAGACCCTCATCTGTTTGGGGGCGCTGGTGGGGAGGACAGGAATCTCTGTCCACCTTGGGGAAGAAAATCCAGTGCCCTAGGGCTCACAGGGGTTCAGGAGCAGAGGGAGGAGACTGCAGCCAGTGACAGGAGAGAAAAATACTCTGCCCCACTTAGCATAATTATTTGGGGCTTTCAGAGGGAAAACAGTAAGAATTGTTTTTTTCCTTGTTCCCAACCCCCAGGCTTTCACTTGTAAGAGCAGGTAAAACTGACGAGAAAGAGACCGTAAATGTATAAAAACATGCCTTTTGTACACAATTCACACTCAGCAAAAGCAAAACAACTCGAGCAGGAAGGAAACCCGGGTACCACAGACATAAATATAACAACCTGGGCAAAAAAACAGTCTTGTCTAATTGCCCTGAAAAGTATTGTCATGATTCTGATGTCTTCACCTGGTAAAAAAAAAAAAAAANTTTTATCTCAATTCTCTTAAAAAAAAAAAAAAAAAAAAAAAAAAGGCTGGAAAACTTCACTCTGAGTTTTGGTGGCATCTTTGCACCTCAGAAAAATAAATTCAAAGGCAAAAAGCAAAAGGAATCAGCACATCAAGACTTTAGGCCTCATGCAGGGATGAGCATTGATTCTGTACATCCCCCACTTGATGCAAGTTTCAGATGCAGGAGGAGCACTTGCCTTGTTTGCAAATAAAAGTATCATCTCCCAGATTATTGCTACTTCCTATTTGGCAAGCAAAACAAACTTTCAACACGAACAGTTCAGCTCTTTCCCACCTCCAGAAAACCTAATAAAGGGTATCACCTTGTATATGGTGTGCATAAAACTGGGGAGAAACAACCTTCCACCTCCCCACCTTCTCTTCAAGGACGGAGGGAATATTTGCCTTCCTAAATAAGGCAGGAAGGAACTTTTCTGAGTCAGTAATTCAGGCTGTCCTGTGAGTGCTGGAGGAGATGGGGATGACTGAACTGTGCTTTGATTCAGAAACAAACCCCACATCACTTCCTCCTCCAATGAGATCAACTCCTTCCCCCCAGCCCCAATGCAAATTTGCACTGGCTTAAGTCATTAAAAGGTCTAAAAAGTTTATTTCATTCTCTTTGTTTTAAGCCTGGTAGATTTCTTCTCATAAGTGAAATACCGCAGGAGAAGTGCAATGAGGTTTCCTAAATATTTATGGATTAGCCCAAACTCAGCAGAGAAAAAATAATAATAAAAGTTACTACTCACATAAGGCTTCCAGACTTTTTGCCTCCAAAAGGCCTAAAGAGTTTGGGTACCTGTCTGACTGCTGGTCTCCAGCACTTTTGGAAACCATACAAGACCAACAGGATCTTGTCCAGTGAGGTCAACATCAGCAGCCCTGGTAGGACCCATCACAGCACCCTTAATCCGAGAGCCAAGCTTAGCTAAAACTCAAATAAAGCTTTTCTCTTTACCTTCATTAGGGCCCATTCCTATCAGGCACTTAGACAAACTCTTACTGCTAAATTTTCTTTTTTTACGCCACAAGTGCATTTTCTAATTGAAAAGAGAGGTAACTTGTTTTAGTGTCACAGGCTTTAATTAAGCATAGTTTGTCTAGAACAGCTCCAGGGTTTATTTATTATTTATTAAAGAAAGGTTAGTTATTTATTGGGGAGGGGGAAGACACATCTGTAGTTGTAACTTCATGAAATGAACCAGACAGGCCATCACTCAAACTGCTTTAGGACATGAGTGGATTACTATCAGGGTCAGGAAAAAGTACTTCTTTTACTGATATGTTACATAATGAGGATATTTTTGATACTTCCAAGTCTTCCTTGAAGCTGTGGTTGTTTCTGGTCATTATTCAAGGACAAGACATTGGGTTTAAGGGGAAGGGGGAAATAAAACAGGGGTCTTAGTTCGGACTTTACTGCAGGAGTGCTCCAACGTCACTGAGACAAGCACTGCAAAAGGGGCTGGGGCACAGCAGGGACAGGCTGCTCAAGGGCTCCTCTCTGACAGTTTTCCTTCCCTCTGGCAGATCCAGCACCAGAAGTGAGGATCAGTCCTGGTGCAAACAGACTGGTGTGCAGGGAGGAATCCTCTGGCAAGTGGCAGGACATGGTGCAGACCAGCTCCTCCTGCAGGGAGAAGCTCCTCTGTTAAACAGCTGTTTGAGGGCAGGGGCCTATAAACCCAACAAGGGGCCTATAAAGCCATGCTAAGTCATATTTTTGCTTTTTCTTTTTTTTTTTTTTTTTAAATTAAAAGAGCTTTAACTTTCCCCTCACCACTTCTGGGCTGAATTGGTTTGATCCAGAGAGGTAGTTATGCATAAGAGCAACCACTTTATATTGAATTAGGGGATTTCTCATGCAACACATCTCACCAATTACAAGGCAGGGATGCAATTCTATGATTTATAATACATTATACTGTTAAGTAATATAACATTATAGATACAATTTGTACCTATCTCTCCATGGATTAGAGAGGTGGCACATGAAGAGTGGATCATTAAACAGCGGTGCAAGGCCAGGGGCCAAGCACTTCTGTTTAACAAGCTGCTCCAAGTACCACCCCTCTAATCCATGGAGAGAGAGAATAAATTGTTCCTGTGTCTTGTTCTGAATCAGGTTCTTTGGGTGTGTTTGAGGGGGTTTATATTATAACCATAATAGTAATAATAATAATAATAATTTCTGTTTAGGGGTCTCACTTTCTGGGGCTGAACTAGTTTAGGTTGAAGGAGCGTCTGTTGCAGAAAGGGTCTGGAATTTACAATCTGGACAGATTTGAGGGCAATATAAGGGGAGAGGGAAGCCACTCTCAGGCCATTCCGTGGCAGGAGCACCCACACCCTCCCAGTTCAATGGCACACCTGGAGAGGACAGCCAGCTCCGAGCTGCCCCAAGCGATGGGGATGGCCTAAGCCAGGAGCTTGGCTACATCCCTGCTCCATCAGGCAGGAATGTCCCGAGAGCACTCAGCAGCCCATTAGCACCCAGCCTGCAGCGCTCAAACCCCACCAGTGAGGCTCTGGGCGACACCAGTGCCTTCATGGGTGGGGACACCACGTTCCCAAGGCTGGCATTCCCCGACCCTGAACAACCCTGTGACCATTCCCATGGAACATTAAGAAGCAGCCGTGGCTCAGCACGCCGAGGTCTTTGGGAGGACAGAGCTGACACGGTGGTATTTCAAGGCATCGACGGCCACGTGTAGCAGCTGAAGGTGAGCTCTTTGACCTCCATCTCTTGTGTTTATATTACCTCTCCAGGGTCAATAAATGCAGATAGGAACACCAGGCTCGACAGACAATGTGCAGCTTTACAACACTGGCACCGGGATTAGGGTTCCATGCCTTGGCTCCCAGGTTTATTAAACTGCATTACTATCCCCTTAACGATGACAACACCTTTCCATAACAGTGCACTTGCTTGGCTCCCGAGGAGGGCAGCACAATGAGGGAGCCTGAAGATATAGGGACACTGTTAGGCTGTCTTATAGCCCCTAACTCATCATGTGACAAGGCATTGATTTCTATTGACAATTTCATTGTAATGTCAGAATGTAACCTGAATTCATCTTTCATCTACTTCTAAGGTAAACAATGGCTCTTGGAACAGGGGAAAAAAAAGATAGTGCTTAAAAATAACAAAAATAATAAAAAGAAATTTTATTCCAGCTTTTTCTCAAAAAAACCCCAGAGAACCAAGACTGCTCAGCAGCTACATGGAACAGGGCAAACTATTAATAGAAAACACATTATTTGACAAATTTTATCACTGCTTCAATTTGCAAATTATTCACAAATCTACTGTCACTCATTCAATTCTGTTCAATTTATGAAACTATATTAAATTAGCATTATTCCACAGAAACTATCTTCAGCCTCCAAAAAAATTTCCAGGTGATATTTACAGTATTAGCTGACAATTCACCGTCACCTCAGCCAGGTAAGGTGCCATTACTGTCCCTCAGCTTAACAAGCTGTGAAATAAACAGGGATTGGGGGGATCCTCCGATCCGGCTTTCCACGCTGTCTATGTTTGAAAGGGGAGATAAAAAGGAAAGGCTGGCAGGGCTTGGCGTTGGCACCACATTACATTTCTATTAATAAAGAACGGCAATCAGCTCTGAAATTAATGTGGATCTGTTATCTCCTCACACGCACAAAGAATTCACGTCTAATGTGTTCACATGGGCCACGGTGCAAATGATGGGGCCAAGCCGCTCGTTTTTCTGTTTCACTACCTCTGTGCCTTGGCTCTGGTCTGATTTTGTGTGTTTTTTCCTCAGAAAAGCACGTGCAGACATGTAGGATAAAGATCTGTCAGCACGGTCCCTCTCTGTGTTTCTAGAGACTACACAGATGTATTTCATATGCCTCCAAAATGCAAATTGAAATTTGCTAATTTCTAGGTTTTGGCCACCTGTTGCACTTTACCACTCCTGTTTAATAGACACATGGTGCAGATTAAAAGTTTTACTGGACTGAAGGCTAAGACACTTCCAAAGTCCTCCACAAATATCAGACACACTTGGCAGACGGGAACACTGAGGTACAAATTTCCACACTATGGTGAAAGAGACCCTGGAGCCTTAAGAAAAGTGAAACAAATAATGAAAATACACCTCTTCATTTCAGTTTCACGGGATTCAAATGATGTACAAAAATTCCCTAAGCAATTTTCCTGCAGCACAGCTCCCTAATGAGGCTGGGGAAGCAGCTTCTCTCCACACTCCCACACATAGCTAGTCAAGACAAGCAGAAAAGGTAAATTCAGTCTTTCGGGGTGGAAATCATGCTAGAGATGCCAAGCTGCTGGTCATGGCTCAGCCGTCAGCCAACCACCTTTTCCGGTGATAGACCATCCCATGACACAATCCTAATTTTGAGACATTTGTTTGCGGGATTTGCTTTTTCACCAATTGTTACTTGGGGTATTGTTTCAACTTATGTTCAAATAGTCCCATACTGAATAAACAGTAAGGAAAACATCTAAAATTACCACTTGTCCTCTAAAGTTTTGGCATAAATCGGATCTCAAGACGTTTCATGATACTGTCTTGAGCAACTAGAAAGCACGAGATAGAAATACTCTAGGTCTAGAGAAAAATAAAGTAAAATGAATAGCCATTACAAAGGGAGGCAGCAAACCCAACACCTGAGGAGGTGTGCACTGATGGAGAATTTGGATTCCTTTTAAAACATTATCCCATGCCTTGTCTCTGTTGTGTGTTCCAGGGACACTGTCTCTCCAGCTGTGACCCATCAAGCTACTCCTGAGGAAAAGACAGAGTCATCCTGGTATATTGTCACATCCATCTCCCACAGGACAAGAGACCTGACAGTGCCTGGGACATCTTGGCAAGAAAGAGCGACAAAGAGCGGCCAGGAAGGGAAGCAGGGAAGAGATGAATCTGATAGACTCCCCTCTCACTCTTCTCCAACCCCCGGGCCCAGCTGGACTCAGCATCCCAACTGCTCTCCCCATGAGGACAGGGGACGTGGGAAGCGCGCGGCTGGCAGCGCACCCACCAGGCTCCAAGGGATCCGAGAACACCCTCAGGTTCGCAGGCACCCGGAGTTTGCCAAATCATTTCAGCTCATCTCTAATTGTCAGCGATCTCTATTAGCTCAGTAGTGTGGCTTTGACATAAGGATGAACAGAAGGGTTGTTACTGGCTAGTGAGAGGAGAGGAGCTTCTGGTCCAAGGAAGAAAAGCATCTTCCATGGCAGAAGGAAAAAAAATCTTTTTTTTTCCTTCCCACATAGGCTAAACTATATGAAAGGCTGACAAAAGACAAAGGGACTGTGCAATGGATGTCCACCAGCCTAAATGTCCCCTAATATCATACTAAAAAAAAGAAAAAAAGGAGAAAAAGGCTTTGTGGCTTGCTTCTCAGTATTAAGCAATAAGAGATCTGTTTTATAACTGTCTCCAAGAGGAAAAAAAAAAAGAAAGGAAAATAGCACTACATGCACCAATCTCAGTACAGCACAACTCCATTTGAGTCCTCAGCTCCAGGACGTGGCTGGTTTGGCAGTGGCAGCTCCTCCTCCAGAGCACTTGCCTCTCAGATGACTGGTCCCCAAGACCCAGAGCCACAGGGCAACTCTCCCCATGCCAGCTGAAGCTAAAAATTTACATAGATGGAAAGTAAAGGGAGAAGGGAAAGAAGAGTCTTGACTACACCGAGACCACATTTTCTCAGATTACGCCAAAATTCTGATCTTTCCATATTATTTCCCTGAACAACAGCCCAAGTTAATAGGACCTAAAAATACCCCAAACACATTTTTGGTTTTGCAAACAGTGTTTCATTCATGCATGTCTGCCTGGTGATGCATAGTTACAATTGTAATGAGATAGCTGCCAGCCCTGGAAGGGTGTATTGCTCCCTGCACTTGGAATGCTAAAGAGAAAGAAGCCATAGAGGAGGTTAAAATGAGTTTCATTACATAGAAATGAGAGAGAAATTAAGTCAGGCCCAGAGCTAGAAGTTACCCGAGTTTCCCAAACAGTCCAGGGCCACAACCACTTCTGCTTTAGACTTAAATTTTTGTCCAATACAAACAGCAAAAGCATCACTTAGATCCCAGGAGCAGCCTCAGCTACGTGTTGGATCCTGGGATGGAGTCAGGCAGTCAGGTGGCACCTGCACCCCCTCATGGTGGCTGGGGATGAGATGTGCCACAAACAGGGAACATAAACCAGCCCTAAATTAAAGCGCTTCCAACACAACGCAATTACACTACATAATGTTTACTTATCTTATATACACTCAGAGGAAAGATAAATGTCTAGTAAAAACCACAATCCACTATTAAACAGCTATAAAATACTTCGCTGTCTTCCCATTTCAAAAGCTCCCATACTATAAATAGTGGTCAAAAGTTCAGTGAACTGTCTTGTAGTCTGGTGCTCCATTCAAACCATGCTATTTCCAGAGAGTCTCCTGACACCGTATCTAATTTCCAAAATGAATATGCTTTAATTTTCCTTCTTCATGCATTGTGCTTTTTCCTCATTTAAAACAGCAACAGCCTCTGGCAGTAAAGGACATCACATTTCTATGTGAGATGAAGCTTTTTCCCCCCCGATATGCAGGAGAATGGCATGGGTCAAGGGAGAAAAAATGTATGCAAAAAACATCACACCCCACTGACCCCAGTATATTTTACATTACAATTTTGCCATTTCCAATATAGGTTCATTTTGCAGTGGACCATATCAGCCATATTTCAGGATTTACACACACAAAAAAAAAATCAGTACCTGGAGCATTGTCTGCATAGGGTCTGTCCTAATGCAATATATGGATTGTCTTATTAATGTGTAGTGTAGCTTGCAGAGAACACACAGGCATGCAGGGAATACTTATGCGTGCCAGGGAGGCAGCACAGGTGTTCTGTTGGGGATGTGCATATACATTCAATTATCTCTGCAGGTAGCACACAAGTGCATTTTGATGGCTTAAAACCCAGCCTGCCACACCTTGCAGGTGACCCCCCTGGAATCAGGGGGGGCGGGTTTCCATGTAAAACTTCCTCCCCTGAGCCATTAAAGTCCCCAAAATGGGGCACATGGCACAGGCCATTTAAGCTGAGGCTGCCATGCTCTCTGTAGGCAGCAAAAGGAGCTTTTTCCTCTGGCAGACATTAAAAGGCTTCCTTCCACCTCTAGCACAGGCAGAGATAATTAATTAATCCACAGCCTGATTGGAAAGGCCCAGAAGGTTCTGGAAGCTCCTCAGGACTTCACCCTTTAGCCCTAAGTGTTTAAACGAGGCCCAGCTGTGCCTCGTTAACACTGCCCAGCTTCTCTGGAGCTCTGGCAGCTAAGAAAAAAGATCCACCTTTTGTTCTCCCAACCCTCCTCCAAGACCAGGAAAGGGATGAAGTAGGAGCTTAGGGCAATCTCTGTTTTAACCAGGGGTAAAATCCCCACACTCAATAGGAGCATTGCCCGACTAAAGGCCGTAACAATTCTGACTTCACATACCGCAAAGACCATAATGCTCACGGAACTGGCACATCCGACCATTACCAACAAAATAATCATCTGCTATTTTGACAGAAAATCAAAGAAGTCTGACTTAAGAAGTACCAATTCCTATAAAATCCTGCTGCTCTCCACAGACGACCAGCTAAGGGAAGGCTCACAAGGGAAGCAATACATGCATACAGGTGCCTAAAGGTTAAACATGCCAACAAAGCAGAACCATAGAACTAGGGGTAAATATAGATAGGGAGAGGACTTAGAAGAGAAAAAAAAATTAAGAATTTCACCACAGAAAGACAAAATCACCATCTTTTACATCGATCACCTACTCCACCTTGCAACTGCCATAGATAGGAGCAACTTCAGGCCCTACAACCATCAAACTTTCTCTGCTCATCACCTCAAACAAACCTGGAGAACTGCTGTGCTACAAAGCTGTAAGACTTTAGGAATAACAGAAAGACTTACCTGAAGCTCAGGGTGGGCCAAGGAGCTGGAGGGAGCTGCTCTGAGGGAACGTGGAGGAGCACACAGTAGGAGTGTCTGCACCCGGAGCAAGCTGAAGCTGAAACCATGCTCCACAGGTGTTTGGGATAATGCACTAATTAACTCCCTGGAGCTCATTGGCTGTAATTGCTCCTCATTCACACCCTGCCAGGAGCCCTGACTCAGCACACCCTAAATTCTGGTGTGGATCTGCTTTAGGGGTAGATAAATCTGCTTTGGGTAATTTCAAAGTCCTGGCCAGGGCACTGATGGAAAAGGTTTCCTTTAATGGGAGGCAGCTGGGAGGCCTTAGATCCTGGGAACGGAGGCAGGGACAGCCTGCTGAAAATGCCCCTAAATGCAAATGCAAGAGCAGCACATTTTTGTGTTATTTTAAGCAGAAAGGGTAAAATGTGCAATATATTCTTCAGGTGTTAGCACTCTTAAATGTCACAGAGAAGCATCCTGCTGCCTGGCAAGTTGTGGACTTGGGGCTCAACAGGTTTGCTTGCTTATTGTCAGCATTTACCTGAACTGGTTTTTAATAAAAGCCTTTGAAGCAAGAAAATCTCCTGCCTGAGACGAGGCGTTGGGAGCCTGAGTGGAGGCCCCTGAGAGTTGCTGAGCTACTTAGTGGCAGTCAGTTGCATCCCTGATATATCCCGTTCCTTCATAATTGCAAATCCCCTCGGTGCTGCTCTGCACAGGACCAGCTCTGCTGTCAGCAGTTATTGGATGGGAACTGACACTGGTGTTTACACATCCACGGTCCCAAGAATTTCAGTATCTGCCTGGCAAACACTGCTGTGTTTCAAGTGGCCAGTTTGAGCCAGCTAGATGTGGTGAAGGGCAGAAATTGGGCCTTTCTATATTCATCCAGGGCTTTGAACTTATCAAAATGAACCTTGATTAATAATAATAATAATAATAATGATGTTCCCTTTGGCTTCAGAGCACCAGTTCCATCAAAGTACTGACTACTGGAAGTTCAACTACTCATGGCAAGCTATTTTGAAAAGGGAAAAGTCTGGAGGCAAATTATGAGGGAAAGAATAGATATTAATCATTTTTAAAGTCATTCTGTCTCAGGCATTATTTTCTTTTCTTTCATTATTCATGATGAGTTTCTTTGCTTCAAGGCCAAGTGAATTCACAGGGCCTGACCCATCCAAACACAACCACGACTCTGAACAATGCAGCCCAGCTGAGTCTATAGATAAAAAAAGAGCCCAAATTGAAAGAAAGAATGAAAAAGAAGATAATTTTAAACAGTGGATTTAAACACACGCATGAAAGTATAACCCTCCTGCTGATGAGTTCATTTCCCAGTACCCTGTCCACTGTGTTGCCATCCCATCCACCCTGGTGAGGGATTTGTGGGATGGGAGTGCCAACAAGGAACTCATCCCACTTGCTGTGTCTTTGCCCCTACCTCCCTGGTCTCTAAAGCCATCTCGGTGGTGTCCAGCCTCTTTCAGCCAAGAGAAGACCTCTCACCTTTTCTTTTTTAGCTTAATTCCAGAGCTAATGGAAACTCAGTAGTTTCACTTGTAACTTGGATAACCTGCACAGCTTTTTGTAGCTGCAGGGCATGAGCAGACCCTGGGAAGAATTGAGCCTAGAGCCATTTACAGCTCTCTCTGTTGAGAAACTGAAGAGCTTGGAGGAAAAAAATCTCAATCCAGAGGAGGTTTTCTTTCCCCCAGAGCTCCCTTGAGGAAGGTTTTCCCACGTTGGGTGTGCAGAGCACTGGGGCTGCTGCAGGGAGACTCATACATTCAGACACAGAGGGACACCACGTTTGTGGCAGCTTCCTCTTGCCAGAGAATGAGGGGGCCAGAAAGAAGCTTTCAGGGCAGAAGCAATGACAATTCCTAGACCTGTGTTCTCCTCCTCCAGTAATTCTTAGCATCCCCAAGTAGCCCCATGTATTGAAGAAAAACAGCAATCCAGAGTTCCCTTTGCTTCAGGGCAAAATAAACCAACAACATTACTTCGGTTTATCTGTATTTGTAACCATGTTCCTTGGAAGACAGGAGTTTGCAGTGGAATATCTCTGGCAACCTTGAAGGTAACCGATGTACTTTTCTCACTCTGGAATAAACTCAGCAACATGAATCCTCCTTCACACTCCACAGATGTGTGCATCTGCAGAAGATGCTGTTAATAATTAATATAATTGTACAACATCCTAGATATAAAAATATACAGACATAGCCTCACATTTTTCCTGCTTCTCTGTAACAAATACCCAAACTGAAACAAATTTAACAAGATACATTACACAAGTCTGCAGACAGAAGTTGTATGAAAATTTTAACTCTCTTCAGCAAGAAAGCACTTCTATTTCCAGTAACGCTGGCAGCATATACTGTAGCTAGGCAGCCGCATTTATTTTCAATTATCATTTTTGCCTTTTTATACAGCATAATGAAATGCCTGGTAAATTATACATTTTTCTAAAACACAAACTTGTCTCTTTATTTGCAGCTCAAGTCTTGCAATATCGTTTTGTCTGCATTAGTTCTAGCTCTTTACGAGAGGCCAATTACTTTTCTTAGCTCTAACATGTAGAGTGTGATATGTTACTCGCCAGTCCCGGCTGAGACACAGTCTGCTGCAAAATGACCATGGCTAAGGCTCAGACCTTTGGAGAAAAGGGGGGAAATTCCCAGCATTCTGCTTGCTAAAACATCGTCCATACTCATTTGCTCCAGCTTCGATACCTAAGGTTTTCAACCCACACCCCCTGCTAAACAAAAGCATATTTTTTAGGGGGAAAAAAAACCCCCCATATAGCTGCTTCCCCCAGTCTCCCTTTAGAAAGATGCTCTCCTGGCAGATGGATCTCAATATGCCGTCTCCCAAATCTTAAGCAACTCTGAAAATATAAAGTTCACTTATACCAATGGGCCATATATATCTACACCTCTCGATTCCCTGTCTCTTTAACTGGCACGTTGAACTAGTGAGCACCTCTTTAATCTTGCCCCATTATCATCCTAATAGCACCTCCCGATATTCATAAATGTCTAGCAAGACTTTCAGCTATTTGGTATGAAGAAGAAATATCCAGCTAAATTGAGAAGATTACCACATCACCACATAAATCAGTGACAGGCCGCATGTTATTACAGTTGATTTTTGTTGACAGTTGGCTGTAGGCAGTTGTGTTTCAAATGCCTTTTTTCTCTGGGAAATTAAACAAAATTCCATGCAAAATGCAGCCCTCCAGTTCAAAAACTGTAAATCCAAAATTAGCATTTCATACTTTAAAAGGTAGCACAGCACAATTTTCCATTGAAAGGTCTGTACAGTTGTCACAAATGGGTGCTTCACACATGACACTAATGCTACCGATGCCTTTTAAGAAAGCCACCTTTCTCTGATATTATTTTCTTCTCCTAATAATCTGCATACACTATAGTTCATCCCTACGGAAAAGAAAGAGAGCTCACTTACTTATCTCTCATATGGGAGCATTATGCTTTCAGCAATTCAGACAGATAGGCTGGGTGGGAGGGGGGCGCGTTGCCGAATCCTCCGCGATAAGAGGGAAGGAATTGTGGCCAGCGAAAGGTTAATCTTCCCTCTCCAAGTCCCTCCTTCTGTCTCGGCATAACCTGGAGAGCAAAGAAAATGCGAGACTTACAGAGTGAAAAGACACACCGGCACAAAACTGTTCCTGCTGCATCGTGTGGCACTTCACACGCAGGGCCACGCGTGACCTAATTAACAAAAAGCCGTCGCTAAAAGTCAGGGAAGCAGCTTGGGTGACACCAGAGAGGACCAGAACTTGCGAAGGAGTGTCTGCTTCCAGCAGCTGCTGATCTGCCAGTTTTGGCTCAGATAGCACCCGCTGCTGAGCCAATTTTTAGGGACTCTGGTGTCAGCAAGTTGATCAAGCAGCAGTAGTTGAGACGCAGCGCCTTCCGCTTCTCCAGGCAGATCCTGGGGGCATTGGCTTTGTTTTGGGCAATAGCTTGGGGAAATCAACACCACAAGAAGTTCACGTTTTTGGCTATGTATATACATTTATCTATAACACAGGGCAGTGAAGCAGAGAACTGCTCTGCCCACTCCTGGGCATGGGGACAGACATGTAATGCAGTTTGTCAGCCAAAAGATGTTACATGTGTCTTCACACAAGCACTTTGCTGGCAGCTCACTGGCTTCTGGCCACACAGTCCAACATCCCCTGGTCAGAAGTGCTGAGCTGAATACCAGATCACCAGCCCGTTGCATCTGGTTCATCTTTCCCCAGTGTTCAAGGGCAGAGGTGTGAGGCCACAGGGATGGTGGCCTGTGTGAAGGATCATCCCTGCTCCCAGCCCTGTCCTCAGAGGGAAGCCAAGGATGGAGAGTCCACCTGGTGACCTCTGAGCTGGGTAATCCCTCTGCTTGTCACTGAGAGGGAAGTGGGTTCACAGTAGCCAGTGCCAATAAAATTAAGCATTTCAGTCAGTATTGAAATGATTTAGTCTGAATTCACCATCAGGCATTTTAAACAGCTGCCTCACTCTCATTTGCTCATGGCTGGGTCGAGGGTTAGTTTTTACAGCCTGTGCCAAACCTTTCCCTGATGTAACTCTGCTGACGGAACACGACAAGGTGTCCATGGGAGCCTGGCCTCAGCCACCCATGGTGTGCCACCCATACAAAAAAGCTCTTGACCCTCTGCTAGAGGTTGGATTTGCACCTGATTACAGGCAAAGTCTAAATCAATGGAGTCAAACAATCACAGTGAGATACAGGTTGCTTACCAGTTGCCCTGCTGAGGAAAAAGTACCCACCTGGGAAAGATGGAAAATGGCAGCACAAGTGAATACAGTGAATATGATGGAGCAGTCCTGTGTTCCCTGCTGAGGAGAGGTTGGAAACAGGACAAAACTTTGCTGTTGAGTGAGTTTCAGCCTACAGAGAGTGATTGGATGATTTAAGGTAGCACTTGTTCAACACTGGAAATATTTATACTTAAGATCTGTAGGGAATATCATAAAAAGGGTTATACCGCTAATACTTTCTCTTCTAACTCTATGTGCACATTTAAGATCTTAGTATCTTATTCCCAATGAATATTTCTTACAAACTTTTGAAACACACAAGAGGTAACTTCCCATTCCTGCTTGGGACCAGCTTCTCAGGAAAACCAGGCAGTGAGGAGAGACAGACCAAACTGGCATGGTGAAAGAGTGTGGTCCACAGGGAAAACAAAAGCCCCACCAAAAAATGCCCAACACTAACACAAAGCAGCAAAAACCAAAGCAGGTTTTAAGTACAAAGCTGCCCTTCTGATAAAGATGAGGAACCAGTGAACATGATCACTGGGGAGAGGAGACTGAGCTGAATGAGACAGTGTTGCCAAGAATAGCACTTGAAGTGACATGTGACAAAGGCTGTGATGGCAGGCAGAAGGTGACTCTGTATACACAAACAGGTATTTTGTGCCACATGAAAAGCCTGAGAAGTGTGGCCACTACCTGTGCCTTCAGAGATGAGACAGGTTGTTCACTCCATAGTACAAGAGAGCCCTCCTCCAGGGCCATGCTCATGCAAGGACAGGGAAAGGCTAATGAGAGGAAGGAGATTTGGGAGCCCAGGTGCCCCCTCATCCCAGCTAGAGGAAGGCAGTGAGGTGCCAGGGGCTGACAAAGGAGACACAAGGGCTTTGCTTGAGGAGGAGCCCAGCGGCAAAGCCCAGCTGTGGCAAAGCTGATGTGCCAAGGCATCAAACAGCAAACTTGCCCAAAGAACACGTCAACAGCAGAAATTATCTTTCAGCAGAGCAGATGAGGCAATCCGGGTTGGTGACAGTGGGAGCAGGAGAAGCAAAGGAAGTGCGGGGAGCCTGACCCACAGCCATGGCAGAGCAGGTTGCTCCAGAGAGCCTGCACAGTGCTGGAAATGGAAAGCCTTCTCATGCTGTCCCCTGACATGCAGTTCTTTGAAATGTTTGTGCCTCCAAAGCTTCTGGGTTTGGCAGCCCTACAGACATTGTGTAAAGGGGTTTGCTGTTTTGCTCTGGTTTTGCTGTTTCAGTGAATGTAAAGGGTGCAAGCCACTCCTCCACTCCCCTGGCATCCTTTTCTGCACAGCCCAGGTGATTGCATCTCAACAGCATTTTTTGTACTGAGCCCAGCAAGATGCGATGAAATCCCAACGCTTGTTTCACAGAGACATCCAGCTTCGAGGGAAAGATCACACTCAGCTTTGGATTGTAAGCTCAGGGATGTCATAAGAACAAGTCAATTACTCCACAAATGAGGGGAAATACTCTACAAATTTTAGCTGAAATAAGTAGAGAAGAGAAATGAATCTGTAAATCATCAAATGGTGTGTCTGTTTATAATTATTATCATGCAAGTAATATAATATTAGTTAAGCAAGATAATTTTTGTGTGTTTTGGGATTTCCTGGTTTGCATCTTTCTGCCTACAGATCTAGATCTCCAGAGCAGGTGATTTTTTCCTGATGTCTCATAAACAGAAAGAAATGTTGAATATAAAACCTCTTGACAGGAAGTTTTTCCTTTCAAAATATAGTTCATGTGGTTTAGAAAATTCAGTTCAAATACTGTTCTTTACTTTGTTCTTACAAGTTGTGATTAATACACACATTTGTTCACATGGCAAAGGCTGTGCTCATGACAGTAGCCTTGGAATAATGTCAGGTGGCTGTTGCTTACAG
Source organism: Cnemophilus loriae (assembly GCA_013397755.1). Classification (NCBI taxonomy): domain Eukaryota; kingdom Metazoa; phylum Chordata; class Aves; order Passeriformes; family Corvidae; genus Cnemophilus; species Cnemophilus loriae. The sequence goes on from VZTF01004039.1 coordinate 909,566, forward strand.
GACAGAAGTACTGTGGTCTCTCCCAGCTCCAGTCTCATCCATATTACGAGCTGAAGCTGGATTTAACTGCTGGCCAAATCACGGAGGTGTGCAGGCTTCATGCACTGCCTTGAGTTGGGGTGCCCAGAAAACTCTTCAGGAACAAATAAATTTATAAAATATCCTAGAGGATATATGAGAATTGGAGCTGAAAGTTAGTATTTTCTAACTGCTCTCACCCCTCCTCCTGGGACTGCTGCTGATCTTTGATCACTTCCCTCATTTACAAAAGCTGTCATCTCGCCATTCTCCTTCTACTCCGTATCATTAATACAAATCTGGAAACAATGGCTTTCTCCCTGCTAAAACATTGCAACATCCCACTATTTGTTTCCTCTTCTAAAACGGATCATTCATTATAACCCATATCCCCCAAAGAATTTTATCACTTGAAACCTGTTTGCAGTGAATCTAAAGTAGCTGGGAAATCATCTCCTCAGAAATTCCTGCATACACTGGAGCCGACTTCTCCAGGAAGCCCAATAAAGTGTTGAGTCCCTCTGCAGGCAATATCCATTTTTCTCCTTTCTGATACAGTCTCCGGCAGTAACCCCTGCAGCTGTGCACGATACAGTTTTTTGTTTTTTTGGTTTTTTTTTTGCTGCTGAAATTCACTGCTCAGCTCTGTTAGCTCTTGTACCCACTTCATCCCAGAGAGTTGGGATAATTGCCTCCTTGCTTCGTCGTTCCACCACCTCCATGCTTATCGCAGAGGTCAGCTTTTCTTTTATCTCTCCTATAACCAACTCGTTATTTGCTGCTTTCTCTTGCAAGGGACGGGCTGCTGCTCCCTGACTCCTGCCCCATTCTACTTTTCCTAGTGTTTGTGCACCTCGTTTGAATATTTCCCCCCAAAAGGCCATCTGTACCTCTCAGCATTTGAATTTAGTATTTTACTTTGTAGTCCATGGTCCCCAGCAGCAGCAGAGGTTTGGGTGAACACTGACCTGTGTGATAAGGTATCACCAAAATACTTACACCTGCAGTTCGAGAGTTGTGTGAGCAGGGAATTTCCCCCCAAATCTGTGCAGCCATTAGGGTAATGGAAGGTTTTCTTTAATAAACTAAATAGGAGTACCATGCTCACTGGTTTTTTTACCTGAGAAAGGTTATGCAACCTGGTAATGTTAAAATACATTAAAGGTGAGGCTTGGGACTCAAATTGCTCACATTCTGGTAGAAAAGAATGAAATGCTGAAAATAAAACAAAATTATGCAGAAAATGTTCTACAGTGTTAAGGGTGAAGGCAGCTATGACTATGCAATATTTACCATCAGGGAGGTTTGGACCAAAGCTCCCTTTGAGCTACTCACAGTCAAGAATAAACCCTAATGTCAGTATGTGAAAATTTGAAATGCAGAAAGGGCAACCATACCTTACAAGTCCCCAGACTATCTAAATACTGTTGGAGACACTTTAAAAGAGATGCAGATGATCAAACTCTGAGCTAACCCACCGAAATTTTTCTTGAGACAAATAGTTTTTCTAAAAAACAGCAAATTCTGGACAAGTGGGGAGTGAGTAATAAGGCCTGGGAAGCACAGGCAGAGCCAGGCTTACTAAAATCAGCCTTGAAGTGTCGGTCACAAATTGTCACCCAAGCACTGCGAGAGGAGTGCAGACAGGGCAACTTTTGCAGAGATACTAATCACACTCATTCTTCCAGGGGCTTTCAGAGGATATTATGTACCCATTTCCCTCTTTGAAAATGCGCCTCTTCATGGAAAACAAGGAATCTTCGCATTTTTAAATAACACATCCACCCATGTAAAATCTCTCCTCCAGCGCTCTACCGAGCAGCAGTGGTGCTGTCTGAAAATACAGATGTTTTCTGGAAATATGGATGTCTCCAGCTTTTCAGTCCATGTCAGTGCAATGCAGCTGAACTTCCTAATTAATGATAATTTGTTATAATATTGACAATGACACTGACCATGCACAGAGACAAGCCCCCAGTTCTTTGCTGTTGCTTAATGCCATCCTGAAGTTCACACAGGCTGGGTGGTCACATGTTCAGCACACCAGGACAAAGCCTGGCTTCATCCTGAGGCCACCAGAACAGCAGAAGAGTAGAGTCCAGCCCCACACCCACCACCAGCCAGCCCAGCAACCCTGAGTCACTTTATTTGCTTTCTTCCCCTCACAACATTGTCTATTTAAATCTGAAGCTCTGTGAAACAGCAAATGTTTTGCTTCAATGGGGTGTGCACAGTTCCTGCCACGGTGGGACTCCTGTCTCAGCTGGGACCTTGAGGGAGTGGGGTAATCAAACAGAAAGAACTGGAAGGAGAGAAGCAGCACCTCTTGGCCTCAGCAGAAATCTGATTTCAGAGGGGGCTTGTTTTAATCCAAGAGAGCAAAATCCTCTCGGGTATCGTTCAACAGTGAGCGCTCCTTGCTACCGCCATTTCCTAAGGCGAGTGAAAAGGCAGCCTGTGCTACCACCGTGGGGAATTCGGGTCTTGCAAATTACTCTGTTTCTTTGTCCAAGAGGCCACGTCTTCATGAAGGGTCCGTGAGCGTGGCAGCTGCCTCTCACTTCTCAATTTGCTTTTAAAAGCAAACCGTAGGCCACGCAATGCCACATGACACTGAGGCACAGAGCCTCCGGACCCAGCGGGACCTCAGCCACTGCCTTTTGAGTAGCAGACAGACAGAGGAAACCTCTGAAGAGCCGCTGGGGCGTGTTGGCCACTCCACATCCGACACCTGCAAGGCAGGGCCCGGTGGAAAGCCCCGTGGCCACCTCAAAGGCACGGCCAGCAGCCTCAGCAGCAGGTCTGCTGCATGTCCCTGCTCATCCCCAGCATGGAGGGGACGTTCAGGGCCAGCTCTCAGGGACAAAACACTCCAAGCACAATCATCTCCTTGCATAGGTCCCATAGGGCCATTTGTGAACCGGCTGGCAGCCGGTGGCAGCAAGGATGTGACATCCTTGGATCTTGCAGGCAGAGACACCAGTCACGTGCCCAGGGCAGGAGCACGACCTGCTGAGCTGCTGCCTGTGCCTGAGGAGAGCTGAGCCCCAGCCGAGCCCCAGCCTGGCCGGGATGTCCCACAGAGCTCATCCTCCTGCACCTCACATCACCCATGTTTAGGGGCACTAGCGCCGCACTTGGTGCATTTGCAGGGCCCCACCACAGCTAAAGTGGTCTTTTACACTTCACACGAGTGGACATGAGGAAGGCCCACTTCTCCTTTATGTATTTGTTACTTCAGACCTGTTTCCACCTCCAAAACACGTTGGTATTGTTCAACGTGGCTGGCCCTGCGGATGTGAGCAGGGCGTGTGTTCAGCTTCTCATCTCAAATATTTGCATGAGCCACTGGTTTCCTCTCTCCCCACTGGGGACAGGAGGCTTTCTCTCACTTCTCTATTTCATCGTGATCTATAGAAGCAAGTTCAAAAGGGCAGGAGCGAGGGTCTCACATCCTGATGCTTTGACTCACCCTCGTGAAAAGTTATTGGTGTCAGTACGGCTACAGCTGCTCGCTTTCCCCCCCAGCCTCTTTAATTTCTGTCCCTTTGCTACACTTGATGACAAACAATAATGAGCTTTTACATTCCTTTGCTAACTACTTTATTTCTCACACTCGCAGGAAAACATATACACGCTCAAACATACATATACACACACCCCTACATGCCATTTATCAGTTAACTTCTGAAAAAAATTGATTTATCTACTCTGAAGATATGGGTGGGTTGCGGCCTTCAGCCTTATTGGCTTTTAGAAAGCTACCAGTGATCAATTCTGTAGTAATTTTTACCAGATTAACAGAAAAACTTAGGTCTGAAGAGCTTTTTCTTTTTTCTTTGTATCAAAGACCATGGTTTGCACTCTGCCTTTCTTAGCCCAATAAAAGTTGTGCTATGCGTGGTACCTCAAAATCCCCATTCTCCATCCCAGAGCAATCCATCTCTGTGTATCACACTCCCAGTCCCCACATCTGAGTACCCATCGAGGGACTGCCAAATAAAATGTTGTGAACGCTGCTCTCCATTCTCACTCACTAAAACTTTGTTGAATTTGCTTGGTTTTACACCTATTACAGCTCAAAGACTGTTTGCTTCTCCCCTGCAGGGTTGTGGAAGCAGCAAAAGTAGTGGGGAAAGAAAAATCTTCAAACCAGCTCACTGCTTTCTCCCTTTAAACTGCTGAACAGAAGTGTTGAAGTCTCAAAGTTTTGCTTTTCTCTGGGTTTTGTTTTTCAGGGGTTTTTTTAATGACTGGCTGCCACAACTCAAAATGCCTCATTCTGTATCAGCAGAATTTAGTCACGCTGATAATTCAGATTTCCAGGCAAGATACTTGCAGTGAGCCTTCCTTGTGGTTTTCATCTAACACCAAGAGTTCAGATAATTTTAATCTAACAATTGACTTCATTCTCTCGCTTGAGTTTTCCTTTTCCCCAAATGGCAGGAGAAAAAGGAAAAAGAAAGAAAAATAAAAGAAAAAAGAAACACAATTTTTTTTTGCATGGAAAATGCCTGAGGGGAACAAATTAAATTCAGCACTAACTTGCAAAGGCAGATTTTAAAGTTACAAAATCAGAGCATAATTTGGCCTAATATTCTGTTTCAGTGCTTGGCTCAATGAGGAAACCAGGACATGTTTTTTCCTGCCCGGGAATTATTGTTAAAATGAAAAATGAGTTTTCATAGACAGGGAAGTATCATTGCTGCAAGCAAGCATGAACAATGCTGAATCTCGGTCATGCGTAAAACCCAAGAAGTGGCCAAAAAAGCGCTTTTCTGAGAAAGCTGGCAATGCCTGCCTTGGAAAGTTGTGCCATACCCCACGCCAACTCGCTCTACCAGCGCCGGCTGTGGAAATTGCTCTCCTTGAAACAACATCTACCTAATTTGTAGCAGTTAATAACTAACAGCATATAATTTTAAAACCCAGCCACACTTTGCTGGTTCCTGCTTTTAATTAAACCTTACTCATAGCAGTGAACGGAGTGGGGATTGGGTAGGTGGGATGCTGGAGCTGCAGCCTGCAATGAGTGGGGCCAGCAGTGGTACCCCTGGCAGGATCCCCTCCCCTTCTCCTAAGTGTGCATATTAATTCAGAGTCCTGTCAATCAGGGCTGGTTACTATGGCAATGGTGGGCCTAAACTAATGAAGAGCCACTCACCTCTCTCTGCGAGTAGGGCCTAAGAAGCCCATGGTCAGAACCCAGCCACAGAGCTCCTCTGGATCAAGGGAGCAGGACAGACGTGTGATGGGAAGTTAATGATGTATTAAAAATGCATGTTAATTAATGAGGTTTTAAAAACTATAGCTTTTGCTCGTGCCATAGCTGGTATGCAAAGTAGCAGGAGGGCTGGAGCGAGCAGCTACCACCTCCTCACTGCCTGGCATGGCCACTGACAACCCCTACACATCCTCCATCGAGGCCAGCAAACAAAAAGTGCCGTATGTTCCAGGGCATCCTGAATAAATTGTGTAACAGCAGCTTGGACATCACTCGAGCATTAAAGCAGAGCTTTTCCTGGGCCTGAAGCAGCTCTGTGCCCCTTGCTACCACTTGAGCCTTTGTGCAGGGAAATCCGGGGCGGTTCAGACCGAAGGTACCCGGCCATCAAAGCTCTGTCTCGCGGGAGGCAGCGGACTTTCGGCGTGCAGAGTCTGGAGGCGATTCTCTATCTGCTGCTGAATTTGTTTTGCAATTGCAGTATGTCTCTGTCCGTGTGCCATTAGGAGCTCAATTCTTTTATTCGCCCCCCCGCCTTTTTAAAACATCATGTTTATGCAAGTGGACAGGAGGCTCTCATATCTGGGTCACACGTTTGCTGGAGGTCATTGAAAGGCTACAAAATGGAGCATGCCTAATTCTGCTATTTCAGAAGTTTTCTCACATATACTCAAGACAATTATGCCTATTAAATGAGTTCATTAGATTTCAGAAATCCTTTGAAATTCTGACATACCAAAAAAATATGCTGAACTCCTTCCATTTCTTCTGACACCTCTTACAAATGCTCTAATCCGAGGAGGTGCTGGGCACTGGAGCTTGGCTGCCCGTGACATGGCCAACATATTAAGCATGCCCTGTCTCCATTGCAAGCCAAATAAACTAAGTAAATAAAACAGGGCATCGAGGTCCATCAAGTGACCTTTTGCAGCATCACTGTCACTGGCCCAAGCACCACTCTACTGAGAATAATTTAGAGACACAGGATAAATGTCACCGATGCTCCTTAAGAGCTGTGGGGTTTGCGGCAGGATGGGACACACAAGGCTTTTCCAGGACCAAGAACTGGCTCGGTGCTGAGCTGCAAACTTCAGGGATGCAGGAGGAAAGCAAAGGCAGGCTCTGTGTCATCTCCTCTGTGCTGCCCTGGGGGCAGCTGTGTGGGACATTCTGGTCCCTGCCCTCCCAAAGGAGCACGGGGACTGCAGAAGGACATTTTTTAGGCTAGGGAACACGTGGAGAAAGAGGACATAACCAAGTCATGGAGCACAGGCAGAACCATCCTGTTGGGAAGCGGCTTTTCCCACAATGAAATGTCCTGATACTCAAAGGTGCTGAGCATCAGGAACTGTGAGTGAACCGGAGCTGTGGGTGCCCAGTCACTGCAATCACATCCCACAAATGCTGAGGTGCCACGCACTAACCACGTATGAATACTTCTTGTTTTACAATACATGGAAACAGAAGTTAATAGCTCATTGTTGCAATATTAGTCATACACAGACATCAGGGCATGGGTTTGGCTTGGCATCAAAAAGTTCTATGAGCCTACAAAGAAAGCAAGATGTTGTTTAGGGGAGCATGCCTCTGAGCAGCACTGTCACTTCTGGAGAACTGTGTATGGACTCAACAGCAGTTTGGAAATTAAAACGTACACAAGCTGATAGCTCATTAAGAAGTGTTTCTTTTTGGTGCGTAAGAGTGCATTTATCATAGTTGGCCCACACCAACAATCAGCTTTGGACAGAAGCCACCTTTACTAATGAATGGGAGGGAACAGTTTTTAATCTCTCTGAGATCTCTTATCAATTGATTTTGGATGATGTATGGGAGGTTTTGTTCTCCAAGAATTACGATACTCCTTGAGTGGCAGCAGAGACCCAATATTTTTGTTGTATGGCTTTGTCTCCTGACACGATGCCATTTGGTCTTGACGCTGTAGCGGCCTCCCTGCAGACTCTTTTCCATTGTCTCATGTTATCCTTGTCTCCTCTGCATTGTCCGGCCTTCCCTGTGATTGCACTAACACAGATCTAAACAAACAAGGGAGGGGGGAATAAACCAGCTGATGCTTTTGATGAATTCTAGCCACAAAATATTAAAAAGATGGTTTTCGACTCTGCTCGCTGATACGATGAGAATGAACGCGCCCGGGAGTCACGTCAAGCCCTTGAATGGTACCTGCGAACGAAGGTGGCCAGAAGGCACTAAACTGGCACTGAAGAGAGAGCCTTTAATCAGGTCCTCAGGAAACACTTCCTCTGTCTTCCTGAAGTGTAACTTTAGACCAGGCTCTACCAAGGCCACTTCACTCTTTTGTGCATCCCCTTGAGCTCAGTGGTGAATGAGCTGAAACCTGCTCTGTTTCCTTTGCTAGGTGGCACGTGTCAAGGATCCCTGCGATCACTTTTGTTCCTTGCTTTATCTAAAGAGCTCCTTGCAGGAGCCTGGGGTGTCAGTGGTCATGAAAAGAGCATAGCTAGAATATAGCAGTGTTTTATATCCTCTGGGCAGACAATTAACTGAGCCCCATTAGTGGCTGGAGCCTCAGGCCTGGATCCAAACAACAGCAAAGAGGTGTCAGATCCCCCTCGGGAAAGCGGGAACACCAGTCTCCTCATGGGAGATTCCAAAGCTGCTGGAAGCCTGATGGCTCTGCCCCGTGTGTTCAGAAGGACAGCAGTGGGTGCTTTAAGGGTCTGGGTGGACGGGGAAGATATCTGCAGCAGCTCTAAATACCCCCAAATCACTCACATAGCTCCAGTGAGGCGTCAGTCTGGCCCCTTCCTAAGTCAAGAGAAATTCTGTGCTCTGTGCCACTGGGCAGATCCTTAGTCCTCAAACCCCTCTACCAGCTCTTGCAGGATCATCCCTGAGGATGTGAAAGCTAAGAAAAAGGGGACAGCAGATAAATGGGGCGAGAAAGAAAGACAGTACACTTTCTTTTGGTCAGTTGCTATAGATTTTAGCATCTCGGCCTGCTGCAGGAGGAAGTACCGCAGTGACCAACCCTTCCAAGAGAAATTCCCTCAGCTCCTCTCGAAAAACACATACATGGAGTGGAGTTTCTGCTCCCGTGCATGGATTTCCACGTCTCCTCATTACGATCAGCTCTAGGAGAATAATGTCATACAAGATGTCAAAAACAAGAAGCAATATGCTAGAAGAGTGCCACTTGGAAATAAAGCCCTGCTTTTATTGGATAGCTGATCTGCTAAAAGCAGTTATTTGAAATATCTGCAGATCGTTGGGATCCGTGAATAATTGCTATCTGCACATCTCAAATTCTTTACAGTTTTTGCTGTTACATAGCTCTGCATGTCTATAAATAGTAGAGCAATGTCGCTCACTGCATAATACAGTCTCTGTGTTTTTACAACTCATCATGAACTTCTATGTAATTTATTTTTTATTGAAGAATTCCAATTAATGGCTTCCTGGTGATTTTAAAGCCTCAAATTATCAGTCTCTGAAAACAAAGCAGAGAACATAATTATCATAAACCGAGAATTTTTCATTTTGAAGCTTATCTGTTTGTGCTAAGTATCTTGTCTGTAAGTAATTAGTGCCTTTATTTTTTTCAGTAAAAATAATGACCATTCTATGCTGCACATCCAAATTCCACTAACTGCTAGATGTACTGTATACATTATATTTGAAAATGCACCACCTTGGACCAGCTTTAAAGTATTTCATCAAATGATAATGGCAACAACAAAATACATCTGTTTGTTGGAATAAATTACGTGACATATTTAAAAAAAAAAAAGCTATTATATCTTTTTCTCTTCTAAGAGTAAAAAGCCTTTTAAAAATATGCACTTATTTATTACCATAGCGGCGTAGGATGATGGTGAGCTTTTAGGCTATTTATAATTCCTAACTGCTGATCAGAACTGATCAGGTGATGGTATAGATAGACAGAGCACCCTTTACATGGATGTCTGTCTTTACTGACACATCCTAAGCCCTGTGCTTAGTGCCACCAGCCCAAGGCTGGACGCTGTGGTAGGTAACAGGAGAAATCTGCAGCACGTCTCCCAAGCACTCCTTGTAAGGAGGCAATCTAAACACAACAGTGAGATGCTGCTCCTGAAAACCTGGGGAAGCAGAGTGGATTGGGATATTTAGAGTCACTCCAGTGCCAAGAGCAGATTTGAGGCACTGATATTTTCGTGAGGGACAGAACTCAGCACGAGTTTCCTGCACGGTCTCCCTGAGATGCTCAGTACCTGTCTATGTTTGCAGGTGGGATGACTTTTCTCAGCTCCAGGTAAATCAGTTTATAACCTGGATTGTGAGGGCTGGTCCTGCCTGCCATTATTGGAACTGAGCAATTTCTGTGCTGTATGGCCCCCAACATACATTGAGAGTCCCCCACAGCAAGGGTAGAGGGAGACCTTGGCCAGATCTCGGGTCCCACCTTTGCTCTACACGTCCAGAGCATCCTCTAAGCATCCACAGAGGAAGGTGGGGCCCAAGCCCTAAATGAGGAGGACTATGCCCTGTACCAGCCTTACTCTGCATTACCACAAGTCTAACACACACAGCCCTGCTTTATTTCCCTGACTTGTACAGTAATGCCTTTTCTATTGTGGCATCAAGCAAAGAAATCACATAGTCGATAATCCAGCAGCAATGCACGTTGGATAAAGTGGGGAGGAATGAATTAGGAAGACAGTGAGTATACTTCCCTGTAAGAATATGTTCCTGGTGATCTGTGGACTCTCCTCAAGAGCAAGCTCATTTCCAGGTTGCCCCAGACTGTTAATCAAATAACACTTCCAGCCTGAGATAGGCTGGTCTCTACTAGACACTGCACCCTCTGCAATGCATGCAAACAGGTATGAAGCAGCTCCCTGCTTTTACTTTTATAAGGGATCCTGCTGATTGCAGTAGAAACTTCCTAAAGAGAGTGAATTTTGAAATGAACCCAAGGTAAAATGCTAACTCCATAATTTTAAACCATAAATAAACATGCCTCAAAAATCTAAAGTCCAGTTAGAGTAACATCAGCTCCCCTCTCTGGCTGGCTCCTCACTCTGTAAGAAGCGAGAATGGTGCGCATCGGTTGGACAGTGAACATCCCTCGACATCTGAAGGGGGTTCAAGGTCCCTTCCCAGCCTGACCATGGCACAGATCAGAGCTGGTGACTGTCCAGCCCCAGCTCACACCTCCTGCATCCTTGAACCAAGATCCCCAGCTCCACTTCTGAGTTCCCTCTCATTTTGGCAGACATCCAGGCCAGCTGCTAAAATAAATCTTTTTTTTTTCTTCCCCCGCGAGCCCTGACGTTCTCCTACTGCAGAAAGGTAGCAGTAGCGGTGGTGTTTCTTGGCTTTCATCCTGGCTGTGTGATCCACCCCAAGCCACCTCTCCCCACGTCTCCAGCCCGCATTCCCAGGCTGCAGGATGAAGGAGAGCTCGCCGTCCGCCTCGCAGTCTCTTTGCTCCCAGGCACTAAGTAAATGTCAGCTTTTTTCACTGTGTTACATACATTGTTAATTTTAAAAAGAAATCCAATATCATTGTTTTTCATGCTAGCTGAGATGATTCTGAAATTTAATAAAAATAGTGGAATTTTTCATTAATGGCAGCCAGGGTTTAAGCCAGCACTAACTTTCCATAGCGGCAAGAGCAGATAAAAGGAGGTCATCCTCATCTTGTTATATTGCAACTGTCCTCAGTCACAACTTCAGTGGCAATGAATTCAAATGCAGCCCTTTAGCTTTACTGAATTAGCATAAATAAACTGGCACAAGAGAAAGGGACACCCTAAGCACCTAAAAACATTAGACCAAATAATGTTTTCCATAAGACAAAAATCCAAGAGCAAGGAAATTATGTGAAATACTTCCTGGTCAGGCGTTTCTCTTGCTCCAGATCTGGCAGGGAGGGAAAAACTAGGGGTAATTGGGGTAGGAACGTGGATAAAGCATCCTCCAGACTCACCCTGCTTCGATGGCAGCCCATCCTAATGGGAATCCTTCTCCAGTGGGTACCCACCTGAATTACAGAGCCGAGCAGGGAGGTGCATCACTCAGAGAAATTACTACACCATCGTCTGTGGTATCTGAATATCTTCAGACCAGATACCAGCATGGACTTTGCCCTCCCTGACTGCAGCTCTGCGGTCTGCCACCACCACATGAAGGATGAAAACTAAGGGGAAGAATGTGAAAAAAATATTTTGCTTGCAAAGTATACTTTCTTTATGGTTGTTATTGGAAAAAAAAGAACCGAACCTACATTTAAACTATGCTGTGAGGCATTTGTTCTTTCGACTTTGTTGTTGTAAAAGGCTCCCCAGGTCTCACGCATATCTGAGGCCAAAGTAAGTAAGGCCCTTCCTCTCCCCCAACTCTTCCATTACTAAATCATCAGTTTATCATCCCCTCTCCCAAGGTCACTATTGAGCAGCCACCTTACAGCACGTTAACAGTCAGCGGAAAAATCGGGAATGTCAGCCGGTGGCCATCCATGCTGCACGTGGGACTCACAGCAGGACCAGCAAGATGCTCATCCCTCTCCCAGCCAGGTCATCTACCAATCAAGGAAATGCTTTTCCTAAGCCTCTTTGTTGGACATAACCAGATAAATGCAAAAAGCAAGAACAATGTCTGCTCTCTCCACAACGGTGTTACCCCACGCACATTTGGAGTCCCTTTTATATATAAAGATCCGTATAACTGCTCCTGAGGTTGGTGGCAGGGAGGGTGGTATGGAAAGCAGAGAGCAAACAACCTGCCCCAGTGAACTCCCGAAGAGCCTGCCCAACTCCAGCGTCACACACACTTTTATTTTGGCATCTGTATCTTCCCATCAGCAAGACCTTCGTTTAACAAGAAAAATACAACTTTTTTCCCCCCTCTTCTTTGCTTCTGAGCCTGGCCTCTAGACATTCAAAAGCCAAAGAGATCCCAGAATCCGCTTCCTCTGAGCAAGAACACAGACTGAAGTTTAGCCTCAGGTTCTGCCTCTGCCAGCACTGCGCTCTGATATTAAGAAATATCAGAGATTACAGAGAAACTGAGAGCAGCACTTCTATGGGAAGACTGAAAAATATGAATGGCTCTTTGCAGAACAGCCCTTTCTTCCTGCAGACTTGCATTTCTAAGTTAAATTTGTCACGTATTTCCCCAACTTGTCACTGCAAGCAAGGAACTTACTGCAGCAAGAAATTCACTGGTTTTCCACAGGTTTTCCCCAGGTTTTCCCCAAATGGTCATTGATTGTCTCCCTAAACATCGTTGGCGTGATTCAGGGCAGAGCTTCCAGGCTGGCACACGGCACTATGTGCTGGACTGCCCCAGCCAGAGCAGCAGCAGAAATCACTGGAAACTTTGGAACTGGAAATGGAAATTTGCAGTAATATGTGATAATGAGGAAGACGGCTCCTGTCTCTGCTGCAGAAGCCTGACCTTTTAACAGAGCAAATGTCAGGCAGATACACAAATGTGTTTAGACCAATATCAGTTGCTTCTCTGTGGGGGAGCTCACGCAGGCACGTGGATAGCGAGGGATTTGCAGCCACTGTACATGCAGAGAGGCACAGTGCTGCAGGTTACTCCTGGAGGAAATATCTCTGGAAGTTGTGCCGTTGGGTGCAAAGGGGCAGATCCTTACAACAGAATATGGGCCATGCTTATCCTGGATTCTGTGTATCCATACTTCCCAACAGCAGCTCACACAGAGCACACGATGCTCTGTCTTTCCATTGGTCTGGTTTTCCTTCTCATTCTGCTTCACCTGAAACACTTCTGGTTTCCAGGGCTGCCAGAAAGGACTGAGCTTGCAAATGAGTCCGGTTGTGAACCAGAGTCAGAAGCCAGAAGAGCAGCTGGCTTGGGTAGGGGATGTAAGTCCACTGTTCGGGATTCAAGGCCTAGCTTGTGGCCATCACCTGGAGCGTTCTGGAGTCTCCATGTACTCTTCTCAAATGCAACTTTAGTTCCCCTGTCAATTAAGGAAGAGCTACCACTACTCTAGGAAAAAAAAATAATAAAATAAAGACCTGCTTCTTGCGCTTCCCACACTACGGTGGCGACATCTGGCACAGTAAAAACACGGAGCAGACCCGCATGATCCCAAATACCCATCCACCTCTCCTCCTCAGTCCCAGGAGGTCTAACAGGACACATTTCTAAAAACTCACCTATGGCACCCAAGTGAGCCCTTAAATCAAATCCAGCTAAATTCATCTGATTGCTTTCCTAAGAGGAGCTGCACCCACATAAAGAAGACCAGCAGACCTGGCTCCTGAGCATAGAGCCCAACAGGCCAGCACATTCAGCCAGTACAGCCAACAAGCTGCCAGCTCAGACCAGGGGACACCAGGCTCCTTTTGGCACTGGGCCTGTCTAATTTCTCAGGGGCAATTAGAAGAAATGGGAGTGTATGTGCTGAAGCGTGTAGGAGGGCACACACAGAGTCAGCACCCTTCAGCTCCTTTTGAACAGTGCCACAGCAAGGCAAGAATGTTGGTACTGGAATCCAAATACTGGGAAATGTGTGGCTCCAGTGCCCAAAAACCTGCACGCCTACCCTGGAGCTCCCATGGCTGCATTTCTTGCTCCTGGGAGTAGAGCCAGGGTAGCAGAGATGCACATAATTGATCATTAGCTCTGCTTTAGCCTCGCAGCAGAGCTGCTCTCCTTGGGAGAGGCACACCAGAGATCCACAGGGAGCATCCCGGTATCCCTGGGTGACGGCGTGTGGAGGACACACCGAGGGGCCCGGCTGCTCTGTCAGGGCCAGGAGAAGCAGCAGCAAGGGAAAAGTCCAAGAGGACAGCAAGGTACGGCTACAAATTGTTGTGCTGCCCAAGTTAGCAATGCTGTTGGGGGATAGGAGAAGGTAATAAGCAGAATTTTCTAGGAAGCACGCTGAAAATAAGGTACTAAGAAAAGTCACTGAAAATGTCAGGCAAGCCAACAGGGAAAGGTCCAAGGAGCAAGCAAAAGCACAGCATATACTTTTTCATCTATTCAATCTGACCCTGGGCCCAGTGCCACAATCTTTTTAAGGTTAGTGGTGGGAAAGCTGCCTTTTGAATGTTTGCAGAGGCCTATTAACATCCTGTGCTGAGGAACCTTAAACCCCAGGTAGTATTTCAGAGGAAATGGACAGCACAAAACACAGACTGAAAATTAACCACAGCAGACCCCAGGCCTAAATAAGTTCCACTAGCCCTTTCTGAAATCACTTAAAGGCTTTCCTTCCAGTTGGACTCCTGCCCAACCACTTTAATAGGTGCAGCAGGCANNNGGGGGAGGGAGAAAAAAGAGAAAAATAAAAGGGAAAAAGAAACCTATTTGGCCCAGTAATTTAAACATTCTTTACAAAATAATAATAAAGTGAAAAAAAAAGAGCGCTTTAACAAAAATTGCAAGTGTAGCAGGATCGGGAGGGTAACTTGGTGAAATTCTCTGCGGATGGCTGCAAACCTCTAATGGAAAGTTGTATAAGTGGCTGAGGCCAAAGTAGGCATTAATTACAATGAAAAATCAGTTTAGTGCAGGCCACAACTAAATTGGAAGCTGGTCCTCTAGGTAAAACAAAGAAAGTGAACAGAAGCTTTAGATTTGATTACATGGCAATACAAGAAAAATGTGCTGTATGTTGTCTATTATTAAAGCTGCTTTTGGGCCTTCTGTGTGCGCCTAAGGGATTTTAATAAAAAATTAGTAATAACCCTGCTGCCCTGGCTCGCCGCGGCTTTTGGCATGTTTGCGGGTACGAGGCTACTTCTGCAGTACAAATTAAGTCACTTTAGACAAGCAACCTTGAAAGCTTTATGTGGTAAGTTCAAGCAGCACACTGACTCCAACAGGACATAGTCCCTCACTGGAGGCCAGCTCTGGGTTTAGGAGCTGCAGTAGGATTTCATCAGGAAAGAAACCCTGCAGCTGCTATATTTGTCTTTGATTATTCTTGGCAACACTAGAAATACATACCCAGATTCATAAACACTGCATAAAATACTGCAAAAGAGTGAGTTAATGGCAAAAAGTCACCATTAACAGCTTTTTTTTAACAAAAGCTAACTCTATAACCTTCTTTACATTGATGTAATGCTACTAAAACATTGTCTTTATTGCTAATATCAGCACTTGCTCCTTGGCATGGCTGGATACAACTAAGCCAGGAAAGTTTACCTGGATTCGTTTAAAAATACAAAAAACCCCACTCTCCCAACTTAATAAAGGTAACTTTTCTAATCCCTATCCTAGAGATATTTATTTTAAAATGGTATGAATCATGTTCTGTATACTCCGTAATATCCATACCTCAGTGGATCCAAATCTGCTGCTGAGTCCCTTTTTACAATTTCCTATAAACTAAAGGCAAAATTTGCTGTATGCAGAATTTTCTAACATCTACAGAAATAGGGGAAAAAGGAAAAAACACTGTAGGGCTACAGAGACAAGGAAAAGTGGGAGAACAAGCAGCTTTGTGTCTCTTTGGTGGTGGGCTGCTGCTACCAACTGCTGCAGTGGGTCTCCATCCCTCCAGCACTCCATGCTGGGGATGAGGGGTTGTACAGCTCTTGGCTGGGTGAAAATTTGGAATTTTTTATGCCACAGGCATTGGTCATGTCCTAGAAGCACTGCCCAGCCTCAAACCCTGCCTGGGCAGGAGTGTGTCTGTACTCCTGTATTATCAATGTTTGCTATTTCACTATGAGTTGTATCAGGTTTCTGTCATCTCTGCTAAAGAGCTTCCTCTTGGGTTATTTTCTCCTTCTTCAAGCCCATGTTTACCACTCTTTTTCCTTGCAAAGAAAAGCATGGAGAAAGTATCCAATTCCTTTCTGAAGTTACCAAGCAAGAAGGATAGGGGGAGAACCAAAACAACCAAAAAACCAAAAAAACCCCAAAAAACCCCCCAAAAAACCAAAAAAAGCAAAAAAAAACCAAAACCCAAGGAGCAAGAAGAAAAAAAAGAAACAGCAAAAGATCTGCCACCAGTTTAATTCCACAAATTTTAAAGCCACCTCATCTGCTCATTTTTCAAATCTGAGTCACAGCTGGGTGTGTTAGGTTGACAATCTGGCAACTCTCATCCTAAGCACAGTGGCTCCATGAGCTGTTCCTGGGGTGAGCAGGGCTAACAGGCATGTGCAGACCTGGGCTCCTCCAGCCCATCAAGGTGACACGGACAGCGATGCCCCAAGTGCTGTGACAAGGAAAAGGGGCTCCTCTCTGTAATGTGACCTGGATGTGACCTAGAAGAGGGCTGGAAAAGAAACAACTTTGGCTTTCAGCGCTTTGTCACACGGACGAGTCAGGCTTCAAAATCCTTTTATCTCAGTCACATGTGGCTGCACGCCCGGATTCATGTCACCGTGTGCCATGCGCTCCCGACTCGGGCCGACACCTTCCCTCTTGCCAGCTGCACTTGCCGTGTTTTGTGGTGTCAGGCAAGGCTGTTACAAGGAAGGACTATCCCAGTTTACTGTTCTGATGGCCAGCAGAGCTGTTTTACAGCACAGAACCCGATCACTTAAAAGAAGTTGAGACATGAGCACTGAAAGGAGGCCTCTTTCTGAAAACAAAGCAAAACCAACATTGTAAACCTCTAAGTTCCTCCAGAGCAGTGGAGCACTGGGGGTGGACGGCTTATCCCCATTATTCACAGACTGCCCCTACTGCAGCTTCCTCTCCATGAAAGGATGAGGAGGAGCAGAAGGGATTTCCTGGAGAAAATCAGCACAGCCAAGGCAGCTCATGCACCTGAGTGCTGAGGTTGTACAGATCTAAGGGAGGAGACTGGGAAAACCAAATTGCGGTGCCGAACATTTTCCAGCAGCTCTCCCTTTAACCCATCCCGAGCAATGGTCTTGCTCAGACACCATCCCAACAGATAAACTCCATGGCTGGCAAGCAAGGAACAGGTGCTGCTAGTGGGCAGCGGCGGGGAATAGCCTGGTGTAGCTGGAATACTGAAAAAACCCAGAAACAAACAGTCCTTTTTGCATACAACATATAAACCTGTAGATACACACAAATGTTTTGCAATATATCTGAGTTTGAAATGTGTTAGCCTGGAAGGTGCATCCAAGTCCCTTCTCTTTCTTTCCAAGTGTGTTTACTTTTCCTCATGGAAAGCCGCAGCCTTGGAGGCCGCCTGGCACCACATCTGCTCAGCGAGTGCAAGAGTGGTCTCCAGAATCAAGTCTCTTTCTCTAGCACCCCTTATGCTAAGATCTGTGAAAAAACAATGCGGAAAAAAAAACCACCCAAGAAAAAGAAAAAAAAAACAACTAAAAACTTTTGTCCGTGGAATCAAAAGAGCCCTCTTCATGCCAGATTCATCTGCATTAAATTGGTCATGACCTTCCAGGTGTCTTTAAGGTTGAAGTGTTTGCTGGACCATTTAAAGCTCCTCTCCCGGGCTCCTGCGACCCTCCTGACATGGAGAGCTGGGCTTTTAAGAGTGTAGCCACCTTGTCAATGCTCAGAGGTCACTAATAGCCTGCCTTGGGCCTTCCAGCGGGTCGCGTTCGGCTTGCTAGCCCAACACAAAGGAAAAGGAGAGGAAAGCTGGGGAGGGGGGATAATTATCATTCTTCCTCTCCACCCCCCCTCTCCAGGCTGAGAGTTATGCTCCATGTCACTGTGTTAATGCGCTTGCATCCAGGGAGACACATAATGCTCCTCTCAGCCCTGTTTATTAGTGAGATCCATTTGCGAAAGGCCCTTCTTTTGTACCACAATATGAATGTGCTTTGATGGCAAATAATTACGCTAGTCCTTTTGACATGAGGATCCACAGGCTGCCCTAGTTAAGCCAGTAATTAGCCTGTCCTCCTTCTTTTTTTTTTTTTTATTTTTTTTATTTTATTATTATTGAGAAACTACAAATTATCCTCATATGAGCACTGGCCATTGCTTTTTCTCTTTTCTATTCTGCCTCTCGCTCTCTCCCTCTCCCTTGTATCTCTCGGCACTTTGGATAAGGGGAATGCAGCTGCACTAGAGCAAGATAAAGCTCCGCCATCAAGATGATGAACAATTTGGATGAAGAGGCTTCGAGATGAACACAAAAGCTGAAGAAGTGCGGCTGATGCAGTCCCGGACAGCTGAAGAATGCTGCAGTCTGCAGATGAATAGCCCTCATTTGTGAATATACAGATTTTCCATGATGAATAAAAACTGAGTGTAGGTCACAATAAATAAACTTTTTTTTTCCCCCTTCTTCTCAAATAATAATTCAGGTTCCCGGCACCAAACAGCTGTAAATTGAAGGTTGTGCTTAGTTTTCTCAACTCTCAAAGGGGATAATTAAGCTAAGCTCATATTGTTTGATATATTAGCGTAATGATGAGCTACTATATTCTGGCTTGTTTCGAGTTATTTTAGGGTTTTTTTTTTTCCATTATCTTTTTTCTTAAATTACATTTCAAATACATTTTAAATCTAGAAACAGCATTTCTGAAACACAGTTGCCCTGTGTTTGGGTCTATCTGGAATGTATTCATATAACATTTAATTAAAGATCCTACATCCCCCTTTTTGGGGGAAAAAGCGTGGAGGTAAAAAATATTGACATTATTTGACTAGTCCTGACACAATCTCACTCAATTGCCAAACCTTTATCCTTACTGGTGCAAGACAGCTAAATGTGGCTGTATTCTTCATCAATGCAGACAGTCACTACCCTTCTGGAACTTCAGGACTGGTAGTCCTTGGCAACCATAAAACCACTTCAGCCCTCCTAATTTTTTCATAATTTCATTTGAAGGTCATCAGAGGGCAAATATAATTTCTGATTTTACCTGTAAACTCAGGGTTCCGCGTACAGACTGGTGGATGTCATCTTTTTAGGATGGCTGACCAGATCTGGGGCCTCTAAGCAGTTTAAAATACCTGCAGGTTGAAGAGGTGTCTTGGGAAGCAGAGTAAAAGTGAAGGAAGCCCCTGAACCTGAGTGCAGGTGGAGAGCAATGGTCCAAAACATGCTCATAAAAGTAGGATACACAGTAGTAGTAGTAGTAGTAATGAGTGTGGCTACTCAAGAAAATAACTTGTTATCTTGTTGTTTTCCAAGCTAGAAGAACACATGAAGCTTTCTCTCCATAATCACAACCCACAAAAATTGAACAATGACTATATTAGAGAAGAAGGAAACCAGGGAGCAGCACAGTGGTCTGACTTTAGTTTCAGTATTGAGTAGAAAGTTCTGCTAACCTAAGTCAAACAGACTTTTCCTCTTACCCATGTTTTGAGAATTAAATCCCACAGCACACTCATTTGTTTATATTCCAAGGCTACAGCACAGCTTCATAACATGGTGAGAAGAGACAGTTCAAATATTTCAGGAAAAAAAATATGATTATCCTACATCTTGACCTGTTTCTGGAACCAATGTCAAGCCACATGTTTTTTATGGTTCAAAAATGTGTGTGAATTGTTCCTTTCATCTCTGGTTTGGGATCAAAGGGAGAACAGCCCCTGTGATATTTACGGCATGCCTAGAAAGAAACCCCAGGAATCTTCCACCAAAGCCTGTTCCTATGAGGTTTCTGAGTTGCTCTGCATGACCAAGACTCTGACATGGGGTGGGTGAGCATTGGGGTGCCAGTGCCAAACTTTCACAGCTCTCCCAGCCTCAGTGGTGATGCCTCATCCTGATTTCCCAATGAGGATTATAAATCCCGCTGTCACTTGCTTGACCTGTTGTCACACTGCAGGGAGGCAGCCCAAACTTTGAGGATTTCAGTGGGTTCAAGATCACATTCCCTGTCTTTTTTACAAGCCCATTGTGGTCTGCTCTAAAGCTTTGCCCACAATCCACCATCCTTGTGTTCATCCCATCAAACAGCAATGGGATGTCACCACGAATGAGGTGGGGCCCAACTTTCTCCTCCTGGGCACATCCACGATACACTAATCACAAGTGTGTCAGGAAGACCAATTAATCAGAAATTGCAAANGCACCTGGGAAAAAATTCCCACTGGCTGTTCACTCCAAGAAAACACCGCCACAATCCTGATCCAAGGGCCATTAGAGACTGCCAGTCTTCCCGATGGCTTCAGGGGAGTTCCAACCAGGTCATCACTAAACCCAGAGAAAAATAAAACTGGGGTCTTTGCAGTGCTGCACATCGGAGAGAAGCAGGGAGCCACGCGTGTCCCTAAGGACCACAGCGCCCAGGGCCCTGCGGGTTTCTTCCCAGTGGCACTGACAGTGGTCAAACAGGCTTGGATTATCATCCAGAGCCCATCCAGTACTTAAACTGATGATGGATTTCTATTCATGCTTGCAGTAATGGCTGAACATTTATTAACTCTTTTTCTCACTCATTATCTCCCTCCTTAAAAGGGTGCTCACAGCAAAACCCAGATCAATAGTTAGGTAACCAGATTTTTCATTTGACAGCTGTGTAAAAACACACCTTTAATTTGTATGTAGCCCTCTGTGGACTCTGCTTACCAATTAAAATTTTTATTTATTTGTAACGGCCATTAAATTATTATTCATATTTTTGTTAGAACCCTGAATTCCTCATCTGAGCTGTGCTAGGGTCTGTTCATATTTGTAATGAGAGAGAGGGAGGAGGCAGCTCCTGCTCTAAAGAGGTTGCAATTTTAGCATGTAAGAGACAAAGAAGTGCGGATAAACCATCCAGGAGGCAGGAGGGGTTGAGGACAAGGTAAAGGTGAATAAACCAAACAAACAACCCTGTTGTGTTTAATAAGTTCAGCCTCAGTTTATGCTATTATAGGATTTCAATATTTTTCAGATTATGCAATCTGATTTAATAATCAGTCGCTCAATACAAGTCTTGTTCTTCCTCGTCTCTGCTGTAAGAGCTGATGGAGGCAAAAGGCCCTCGTGCCCTGGTGGGAAGCACCACTCTCACATTCAAAACTTAAGACTGACCCCAGGGATCATCAATCAGTAGCTCACTTTAAAATTCTCTTTAAAATGTTTTACTAGCTCACTTTACTTGGCATTTTTATCACTATCCATATCTCTAAAGCAGTGATATAATTAGTAAAGCTATTAATGTTTCTTCTGTTTAGTCTTACAAAAGCTACAAATATCTATAAATCTGGCTTACAGCAAAATAAATAATGACAATAATTCTGTCAAGCATCAATATAATTTGCTGGACAGCATTGTGTAAACCAAGCAAATATCTGAACCATTAATGAGCTTAATCTGTGCCATTTAACCGCCTCCTCAGTAAATTGTTCTGCAGGCCAGAGAGGGGTGTCCATCTTAGTTACTCTGCAGATTTCCCAGTATTTGCTTTCCCACAAAAGTGACCAGCCTGACTTAACCCAATTCTCCTACAACTTGAGACAATCTCTTATCAAATGTGTAGGAAAGGGTTTTTTTCCCCATCCTTGTAAAACTTTGGGTTTTCAGAGAAGCTGATGTTCTGCATGGGTCCATGTTCCTTAAGAGAAACACCCAAATGAAGCAAACCAAAAAACCTGCCACCAGAAAATAACTCCCCTTTCCTTTTTTTTCCTGACAATATTCACTTTTTAGTCGTGAGGGCTTTCACTTAGGACAAGATGCAGTCAGTTATAAGACTCTGCTCTGTGTTGTTCAAACCAGTAACAGGAATCTGGGTGCCAGCATCTTCGCCTTAGGGTTAGGCTCTCTCATTCAAGCCAAAATTTATGCCTCAGGCAGGAGAAACTTTTCATCTCTAAAACATCAAACCAGGATGCTGCAGAGTCCTGCTTTTTGTCATATTGCCTGCTCCCAATACAGGGATTTTTGTGAAAACTCCTGGACAGCTCACGCCCTCAAGACTTTGAACCACGGCGTGGGCCACCCTTTATTCTGCTAACACTTGATTTTCTTTAAAATTGAGTGAGTTTCGATGTATGCACAAAAATAAAAAAAAAAAAAAGAAAACCAACAGAAAGGGCAGACCAAGCCTTGGCAAAATAATACAAACCCACCACCCATGGCATCACCATTTCAATAACAAAATAAATGTCTGCTCTCATGGGCCCCGAGTAAAAGCCCCTTTAAGTAAAAGTATTAGAAGAATACATCAGCTATAAGATATAATACCAGTGACTAATACCACAGGATGGGCATTTTTAACTTTCACTCTGAAATGACTGGATGATAAGAGAGTACAATATATATTTTGAATTCAGGGTGAGAAGATCTTTTTAATATAAGTGTTTTATGATGTAGTCATACATCATTTCTAACTAAAATGCTAAACAAAACACCATCCTTTTCTGAAACATAGATAATGATGGATTTTTGTTATTCTATTTTATTCCATAAGATAATTTTTCAACCCAAACTTTTATTTTATTGATGGCATAAGAAGGCCCCAGTACATCTTCTTTCATATATGAGACAATTTCATGAAAACTGTGAGCTAGAACTCAAATGTCATTACAGAGAAAGAATTTTTGGATACGTGATCATTTATTGGGAGAGTCCCATAAGATGGGATTAAAGGAGATTAAAAGGACCAGGTATGTTTTGTTGATTGCTTTGGCACTTGAAAACCCCTCTGATCTCAGAGCAGGAGTTTTGTGGGTATTATTATAATAATAATGGGGATCTTGGAGGATGGGAGGTGGATAAGCAGAAGGGAACTAAATCCAATAATGTTTGTACTGTCACAAAGCCAGGATGGTTTGGGATATGATTTAATCCTATGGAGCAGACCTACCCAACACTCCTAAGCAAGAGATAGACAAATAAGTCTACCCAGTAAAACACAGGCATATCTGCAAAGTGAAATCCCTCACCCTTCCCTGGGCAAAATATTTTATTCCCTCAACTCCAAAACGCACCAATAATTTGGCTCTGTGTGTGTGCTGAGCAACAATCCTAATCAACAAATCTCTGCCTCCTCCACTTTAGAGCCTCACCAAAACACAAATCCGAGGATTTGCCTGTGCTTTCTGTCTCTTTCTTTGTTTGTTTTCATGTGTACCACCAAAACCGACTGTGTCACTACCTATGAGGAACCAAAATATTTCAAGAACTGACTACTGCAAAAATATGAAACACCTTTTTTAGTACTTGGTTCAAACACAGGGATCAAGAGGGAAGGAAAATGGCATTTCCACTGCTCTGGTGTTGAGGATGGATGGCTGCTCACTGCACCATTCCCTTTCCAAATACTTTACTGTGTCTATCACAAGATAATTTCTCCCCCAGTCTCTTGTCCCAGGGACTCCCAAGCTTGGCTGTGTTTTCAAAAAAGAACTTTCCTGGAAAAGCTGATGTTAGAATGGTGGTGTGAAGTTGTACAAATTTTATCACTTCCATGCTTCGAGAAAATCTGAATTAAACCCTCAACTTGTAACACTTTAATCCATTCTTCTCATGAGGTCAATGGAGCAACACTGAGTTGGACCAAGCAACGAGCCAGCCCATGGCAGACACATCTGCAGCAGAGACACGGGGCCTGCTTTTACAGCAGTTTAATAATAACTTAAAAAATCTCCAGGCATGTAGTTGTTCTGGTTTTGCGTTCTTACACTGACTACTTTGCCTATATACCTCCTGAAGATTTTGGCCATGGTGCCTAATCAGAACAATAGCTCAGAAGAAGCCAGCAGTCCTGGTTACAATTACTTGGGACTATTTTAACTACCTGTTGGGTTGTTATAGATTTAAGAAGGACTGGCTGGTGAGAAGAAGGTTCTGGCAAAAGCATCTCTGCTGAGTTAGGAAGACGTAGGGATTTTTTGTTTTTTAATTTTTATTTTTGAAGTTCAGCAACATGGTTTGGAAAGACTGCTTAAAAAACCCGAGATATATCGTTCCCTGGTTTTCATATCCATTCCTGACTCTTAGCTCTCCAAGGATGTCTGTATTCCTTATTTACACACAGTGGCCAGCACAGCACCCTCCTGTCCCCAGCTGGCCCCAGAGCTCAGTCAGAACAGAAATAAAAACAATCTGAAGAACAAGTGAATCACACAATCAGTGTGATCTTCCCCTAAATCCTGGATGAAAAACCTCACGAAATCCATGAGGGAAAGCCTGAATGCATTAAGCAGGAAAAAAAAATAAAATTAAGAGATCTGTGAAAGAAGTTCCACTTAAAATAAAAGGCAGCAGAGACCAAACTCTAAGAGTCCAGGTTTCGAATGAGCTTTCATTATTCATTGACCCAGGTTTCTTCTTTATGCTATGCAGAAAGCAAAAGATTAAACTGGTGCCGATGGGAGTGGGGATGGGAGGGTGGGTGCTGTGGACAGCTTGGCCCCGTGGAGCTGGGGAGGGGGTGCTTTGACTGTGCACTCAGAACTTCCCAGCACAAGGGTGCAGCAACTCAGCTAATTGGGGAAGATAAAAGGCAGGTTTTTATGAGACAGACACCATCATTATCAGAAATGAAGGATAAAAACTTGAGCGGCTACGTCTTATTTTATCACTGGGAAGTCTCAGAAGGAAAAAAGAATTATCAAAGTTTTTGATAGTTCCATTTATCCACAAGAAAACTATGTTAATGTAACCTTAAAGGTTTGAGTAAAACCTATGAAATCAAGGCAACTCACATTCCAGGCCTCAGCTTCTTCCCTAAGCCACCTGTAGTGGTGGGGACCGTGTGAGACATAAACGCTGCCTGCTTGGGAACAGTGTCATTTATATGGGCAGACCATACTGCTGCCTCCTGTAACCCCAAAACCAACACCCAGCACAGCCCCTAGAGCAGCACATAAAGTGGGCTTTTCCTTTGTTTCTCGTAAGGCAAACATAAAGACAATAAGCAGTTTCATCACAAACCTATCCAACACAAAACTCCCCTCTCCAAAGCGCAGCCAGGCAGAGAGAAGCAAATGCTTTAATGGCCAAGTTTAAAAAGCCCTGAAAGTCTGGGTTTCTAATGAAAATACTGGCAGACCTTTAACCACCCGGCAGCATGAGCAGGCGCCACCGTAATAACCATTTAAGCCCTCTTTTCTGAGAAAGGCTTGGCCCAGCAGCGCGGGAGGAGTAAACAGGGCTGGTAACTTAATGACCTTTGAGCATTAGCAGATGGCCTTTTTACGAGCACAGATTAGCAGAACATGGGAGTTTTTAATGGCCACTAACAGGTGCCAAGGCTGCTTTTCCCTTCTCTACCTACCCACAGCCAGTAAAGCACCAATCTGCTCCCGCCCCATCCTTTATCCGTCTTTACACCCTAACATCTTGGATGACACAGCAACATATGTCCTGCACGATCCCGGCAAAGCTGTAGGTCACCCAAAAACAAGAGCATATCACCTTCGGGTGATGGCATTGTCAGCTGAGTCCTCAAGACAATATCACTTCTGAGGTACAGCCAGTTCAATGGGGATGGTCAAAATGGTTGGCCTCTTCTTTCTGTTTCAAGAGAGATGTAGGAAACCCCAACAGCAGGCTCCAGAGCTGTTTGAAAGCAAGAGGGAGTCTAAGCAAACCCAAGGCAGAGGATTCCCCTCTCTTATTTATAACATCATGGTATTCACCTATGACATCCCTGGCTCTGCCCCATTAAAGACACCCTGGTATCTTTATGAGCTGGGGCCACAGTAAGAGCTCCATTAATGTCTCTGCAAATATTCCCTCACCCAGCCTTATCCTGGCCCAGGAACAACTCAGAAGCACACCAGGACTCAAGGCAATTACCAAATTGGCTCCTCTGCATTTATCTCTGTGGGTGGGTAGAGGAAAGCCCTCACAATTAATCTCAGATGCTGCCTGATTAGACACAACTCAGGGGTTATGATCCTCTCGGAGCCAAGGGGCCTGCTCGGAGTCTCGAGCTGCAATGAGCAGGCTGAGGCAGCTCCTGCCCTCCCCTCAGATGCGGGGGATCACACACAAGTGCAGGTCAGCAGCCACTGAGTGGGAAACTGAGGAAATGTAGGGAAAAAAACAGCAAGAGCATGGCCGGGGAGCAGATTATGGTGTCCTTCAGCCTCCATTCTTTGGGCTTCCCACTCTTGGCTTCTCTTCTCTCAGCTCCCATTACTGGCCTCCAAATCTCTTAGCCTCCACTCTCTTGGCCTCCCACTCTCAGCCTCCACTCTCCTGAGAGACGCCATGTGCCAATATCTTATTTTTCCATAGAAAAAGATAACACGGTGCAAACTCCAGATTTTGTAATGTATGGTGGCAGTGCCAATCTTACAACTGTCAGGTTGGAATCCTTTATTAGAAGGAACATATTATGGCTGGGATTTGAGGCAAAACACCAGGGAAAGAGATTGGAAAACTCAGGGAAAAAAAAAATTCCTTGATAAAACAATTAAAATTTGCCACGCAGAGGAATTCATCATGTCCAGAACAGAATTCCTGGAAAGCAGCACTGTGAGAAGCTTCATGCAAAGTAGTGCAAGAAAACAGCCCCCAGCCAGGACAGCAAGAGGAGCGAAATTGGGAGTCTGCAGAAAATGGTGCATTAAACTGTCCACTGTGGGAAATGTCACAGGAGAGGGGATGTGGAGCGTGGGGAAAGCAAAATGCTGGCAGCAGCAGCAGCAACAGCGCTGGCTCTGGGCCCTCCTGGCACCACTGCTGGTGCCTCTGGGTATGGGCAGACTCAGCCCTGAGAAGAAAAAGAGAGTTTGTGGCTATGAGTCCAGCAATGGTGCACAAATCAGCGTGGGGCCAAGCCCAGTGGTATTATGGAAAAAAAAAAGCCCCAGGTACAATAAGGAAGTGGAAAAGTTAAAGATGGAAGCTCCCAGCAGAGCGGGGCTGAAGGAGCCGATGCAGGCCTCGTCATCTCCTACAGGTGTTTACAAGATGCGAAATAAGAGAACATTTTCCATTACCTAACAGAGAGGAGCACTTGGAAGCTGGGTAATGCCCAGTGTGTTGGATATGTCCACAGGGTCCCTTTCCTTCATGCTCATGATCCACTTTGGGGACTTTCTTGCAGTGCCATTTGGATTGTGCAGCATTTCAGGGGAAGATGCAATTTCTTGTAGAGACACAAGGTCTGCACAGGTGCTGGCTTGAACTTGAAGAAAACAGGGATAAAAAATAGAATCAAAGCTTTAAAAAACTTTGGGAAGAGTATATTGCTGTGCAAAAGCTAAACAAAATATGAATTAAAGGTAAGAGAAAGATGTGCTAAAAGGCCTGATGGTCTGGTGACCCCAAATTTCAGAAGAAACAGGAGTAATTTATACAGATGCCAGATCTGGCAGGAAGCACTGATGTCTACAGACCTCCCCAAAGAGAGAATTAAGCCACACACTTGAAACTACATTGTCTAAAGAGAGACCTGGGCTTTATGTGACAGATGTGGGGACCCTCACCCCGCAACCAAGCAGGCAAGCTCAGTCATAATGCCCAGGAAGGGGCATGGGGTAGCACCTTGTAGAGCCCTGAACTCACACAGCCCTGCAGAGCCCTGGTAAACGCATTACAGGGAAGGACCTGGCCTTTCATCAGCTTCCAGCAGGAAAAGGGAGAAAGTCCTCTGAAGTGGGTGTTCTTCCTGGGAGCATCAGGCCAGAGGCAGAGCACGGTGAGGCAGCTGAGCGTGCGGACAAGACACAACCAGAACTCATTAACTCACCGCTGTGGTGCTGGTGGTGCCTCCAGGGAGACCACACAGCAGCACAGAAAACCCCGGAGACTAATTGAACGTGGTTAATTATTAGGTGGTTTAAGGTATATTTGAATTTCTTTATTGTGCTCACGTTGTTTGTTGTAGTTATTTTTGGCTGGGGAAATGGTACCTTGCAGGAACTTTGAAAAGAGCTGTTTGGAAGGGACCCGTGTCCCTCGGGGTTGGGGTGACACGTGGCTAAGCTACCTCGGCCTCCTCCCAAGCCCCTCCAGTGCCTGCCAGTATCAGATGGCAACCTGCCCCAGTACATGCTCTTGTAAAAGGACATAGGAAAGCAAACACCCTGACTGATGTGAGGCAGATTTCTCCTGGAATCCAGAACATTTGAAAAATAATTTGTTTCATTAGCGAAAGCCAGCAATGGGATCACAACCCTCCCAAATACCACGATATAGCCGTGGACTTGGAGGTCTAGGCTTTAGCTAGCCTAAGACTTTATGAGCTGGAAATCTGCTCGGAAACTTCACTTTCGTAAACGTGGATCGATTTACGTCCCTGCATCAAGGCCTGGTTAATGCTGTGGGTTTCTGTGCATGAGCCGAAGAGCAAGGCCGACTCAATGCAACGGCATAACCAGTGTAACCACATCAAAGGCAGTGGAGAGACACTCTTTTCCAGTGGAGGGTGCACTCATGTGACTGCTCTTTGCCGGAGATCACGAGATTATATGAACACTGAAATTTAAAGCGAAATCGGGTGTGAATTAAGCTGGCTGAGGCAAAGGGAGATGAGTGCAGGAGTCTCTGCGAAGCCAGCACACAAAAGAGTTTTGTTCCAAACTATGTCGAGTCTTTAAGCCACTTCTGCTGAGTGTTCTACCCACGTTTCAGCTCGCCTGGCTCAAGCTCTGAACACTGAGACCCAAGGATCTGCTCTGCAGAGAGTTAATTCCTGGCAGCCGAATTCAAGTCTGAGACACAAGGGGTGTTATCTCCAGGGACAAATTTGGCCACAGGCGTTCGTATTCAGCCCTGGATGAGCAGGAATGGCTTCCTGGACTTGCAGAGCTGATTTGTGCCAGCTCCGAATTTGGCCCTGTGTCTTTCTCTTTGTTCCATGTATAGTTAAATGGACAAGATGAAAAAACCATGACTAATTAGACTGTTAAATTAAACTGCTTTAAATTTATTTTATGTGATGCATAAAGTTCATAAAAAGAGGTATCCAGAGTAGTATCAGTGACCTTTCTCTAGGAGCTGCAGTCCACCCGGATGCTTTTTTGAACCAATTGGCTGAAAACTCCTGGATTTCTTAACACCTTTTATTCCCTCTCTGCCACTTTCAAACCTGAAGGATTTATTTTTATCAGTCCCTCACCCACATAATGACTTTAAAATTCCTTAGGTTCATACCTTAAAATATAGCTGGGAATTAGAAGTAATGCCAATTAACAAGTCAAGGCTCAAAGGCACTGATGGAGTTAGCTTGCACTTCTCCCTGGAAAACTGTCATAAGTACATATAAGGATCTGCACACCTCAGGATTTCTGTTCAGAGCACTCTGTTGGAAAGCACCTTTTCCACGGAATTTGCAGCCCCACCGCCACTGTGGTGTCTATGGACTAGACAGCCCTGAGCCAACATGGGTAGGGGTGAACAAGCACTGCCCCACAAGTGCCTCCCCAGGCAGTTGCCTCCCTCCAGGCTCTGGACTCACAGCAGATCCCAGCGCCTCTGTTTGGACAGGCTTGGCTGGCACGTCTGTGTTTGGACCCGCAGGTCTGTCCTCACCACACCAAAAAGGCAGTTTATATGCTCCAGGTGTCAGTTGATTCCTGGATCTGAAAACCTGGAATTTCGAGACGGACAAAACCCCCTGATTTGATATGCAGACATTCCTCCCACTCCCATTTAACAGGCACACAGATAAAAGGCAATTTGGTTAGACCTCGTGAGCCTCTGCTCCAGGATTTGGCACATGAAGGAGGCCAGAGTTTAGTTCCCAGGTCTGTCGGTGGCTTCAGGCAAGTTATTTCACTTCCCCCAATTCAGTTTCCTCCTCAGTGGCAAAGTGGTGCCTGCAATATCAAATAATATGTTTTCCCTCTGGCCGCTGCACATGCTTTGTTTTTCTGGAAAAGCTGCTTTTGCCCTTCAGGATCCCTCGCAGGGTGGGGGTGGCTGCAGAGACACATCCAGGCACTGGGGGAGAGGGGCTCACTCGGGAAATTTGGGAATCGAACAAGTTTTTTCTTTTGTTACCAAGAGCTGCTTACATCCTCTTACTGCTGCCACGAATTTTGCTGTTAAAATAACCATCCCTATTTCACGTTTCATTGGGAGTCATATTGGTCATTCACCTCCTAATTCCAGGCTCAATCTTTCTTCCCATATGTTGTCACCATCCTGTGAGCCCAGAGGCCAACCCAATCCAGGTCAAATTCTGCCTTCATGAGCTGCTGGTAGCAAAGTTTAGTCCCCTCTGAAAGAAAAAGGCCATGAAAGCTCCTCATACCCTCCAAACCCACGAGCTGGGCAGGACAGCACCGCGTCCCCGTGGCACTGGGACGAGGCACTTCATCTTTCCCCGCCCGAGAAAGACAACTGGGGAGAGCAGATGGCTTTTCGGAAGCCTAGAATTGTATATTGTGGCTGTGGCATCCCCTGCTCCTGCTGATGCTGCACTTCCCTGCCTCGTGCTGCTTTATTTGGGAAGGATGCGTTCTCAGCGAAGGTGTGAATATCGCTCCCCTCGCAGCTAATCCTGACACGCCAGTGGCCCACAAGCATGATGCATTGCTAAGCAACACTTGGCAAAATCCATGCCAGGTTGTGTCGGCCCCTTTTGATGTTTCACAGAAGCATTGTCATTTCCATCTCTGGCATTGTTTCCAGCATTTTGGGTGTCAGTGTTCCTGAAAACCATCACAGAAAGGATGTTTATTGAACTGTCAGAGGGTGAATGATTGACACTAGGCACAAGTACTTTTCATGTTCAGGTTTTGGCATGCCACAATTGGATTATTTCCTGATAAATGCCATCCAATTCTACCAGATGGACCACTGAGAGATATGCCAACCTGTGTGAGAAATGGAGTAGATGCTCAGTGCCACTTATTGGTAGATGTGTGCTTCTCCAGTCTATCCTTTTGTGTAGCTGCAGGGTATTTCACTGAAGCAGTGACTTTTGTGATGCTCGTAATTAGAAGAGCAAGGCAATTTTCATTGTGGAGAAGGGTAGGTTTCAATGCCCAAATCTGATTTCATTCACCTCAGTGTGGAAGTGCAATACCTGTTCCTCTCCTCTTAGATTTAATGTGTTCTCTGTGACTCGAGCATTAAAGAGCCACGAATTTTGAAAGTCAGGTATTTCTCATATATAAATCATTTCAATAAACCGATCCTCTGCTTCCCCTTCATATTTTCCTAAAGGTTCATTTACAGATCCGAATGCAATACGAGGATTGTGAGGCAGGTAAAACATCTAAGGCAGAATGTTTTATATGTACCATCCAAAGTTCATTAAACAGCTGAATTCATTTCATTGGCACTCAGCTGGAGAGGTACCTGTGGCCTCAGGACAGTGGAGGGACAAGTGGCAGCATGAGGGGACAGTGTGACCCAGGCATGGATGTCAGCAGTGGAGGAGGTTGGGGCTGTCAAATTGCCCCTGGAGTTATGTGAGGAAGAGGGACTAAGTAGAAAGAGCTTTTTCATGGACACAGGTGCCTACACTGAGCAGAGGGGAGGAGGCAGGAACCATCCCACACACCCTCACAGAGGCACTGGGTGAGAAATTGTCACAGGGAACAGGAGCTTTGCTTGCTGGGTTTCAAGAGGGAGAAGAGTTGTCTTTTTCTATTTGTTAGAGGTGATGCAGGAGGAAATCCCTAATTCTGCAGGATGGAAAGTTGCATGTCTGTGAAAACACAATTTTTCTGTCTGAACTGACCCACTAGAGAGACAAAAGAAACATGAAGTTATCTATTCCTGTAGTCCTCAGCACTTTAATATATACATAAAAAGCAGGGCCTTTGTACTACACCTAATGAGCAGAAGTGAATAATGTGGTATAATTAGCTTCCCTTTCTCAGCCTGCTCTCTCCGATATCTCAACACACTTCTGACAACAGCATGGTACAAGTGGTGACTGGTGCCTACATCTCAGATTTACCATCACTTCATTGTTCTGCGCTAACACATTTTTCATCTCTGCCATTATGAGGGCCTCTCTCTGCCGCTCTTATTTCTGCGTTTCAGCCGTAGGCTTAGTCCCTGCCAGCTAAAATGAAACACAGCTCAGGCAGAGGCTTCGGGGAGCAGCGGCTGTTATTGCGCTGTCCCCTCTCCAGAGACCTGCGGTCAAACCCTTGGGTGCACACGTGCACACAGCACCCCTCAAAAACACGTCTGACTGGCAGCCCAGCCCTGCCATCACCTAAAAATAACAAGTAGAAAAACATACAGTGCCCCTTTTTTTTTTTTTTTTTTCGGATGGCCTTGATTAACTAAGGCCTCGTGTTTGCAATGGTTTGTGCATCAACCGATTTCTGTGTTTCACCAGGACTCGGGGATCTCAGAGCTGTGAATTTCCAAAGTTCACAAAGCACTGAGAAAAAGAAATTTAAACAAAAAAACATAGTTCTATGCAACCTCCTACTATTCCAGAGGAAAATGCAGAAGAATAGCCTTTTTTGTTTTGCTGTCCTTACAAAAGGGGGTTGAGAGGCAAACTGATGATGCAGGACTTGCAAAAACCAGAGAGATCAAAAAATCCTGCTCCCAAAACAACCCCCTGTAAAATGATGTTACTGGGGTTACTTCCAAGAAAGTAGCTACAATTTTGGTTGCAGATTTGTGAGTAAGCTTATAAATCAATTCAAAACCAACCCTGTTTAAAAACCTGTTATGCAGAGATGCAGTAAAATGAAATGCACACAGGTAATACCGCTGGTCTTGAGAACTTCAAAATTTCCTCAAAGTAATAACTTTAATTCAGTTCTTTCTGGCATAAACTTTTTCATCCCATTATGTCAAAAACTGTATTATCCATCCATTTGTCTGTCAGAACGATTCCCCCTGGGCCCATATACCACTGGTTCTTCTATTCTAAACCTCCCCATTACATCCTGCTATCAAGAGTCACAATTTTCAGCGAAAGTCTCTTGTGACTTTTGACAATGTTTTACAGTGAACTAGACCAGGAAGCTCAGAGTTAAAGGAAATCTTCCATTCTGGCAATGAATATGTAATAGGCATTACACTGTGCAGTATACCAAAAATGTAAGGTTCATTAAGTCTTTCAAAGGCAAGAACTTCCATGTAGCTTTGAATGAACCTGTCTCTGCGATGGCATTAGCAAATGATATTTTGGGGCAGGAGATATTAATACTACACATTAAGGAACAAATTTGTTTAAATGCTATATAGCTCTGCGTGGATGCAGATGATCCAGGAATAAATAAAAAGTGAATAGTCGTCCAACTTTATATGTAAATTGTCTTTGGCTTATATACATAAGAATGCTCTTTGCTACTAAATTCCTTCATATTAACAAGCAGGAGTGTAACTAATATATAAAATAAAGTCATTCTCTTTAATGAGAATGCTAAATATTTTAAAGAAATGCACAGCTATGAAATATTGTCAAGGGCATTTTTATACTTAAGTTTAAGAACACTTATGACTTAACTGTTGAATAATTTAACACATTCAGCCTTGAAGTACTATTTATGTATGTTTTTTAATGTTCATACTTATGTGGGCTTTTCTTTGCGCAGGATTTAGGACCTTTGATTTCTGTTTATAAAATTTACATCTTTAATCTCCCAGCTCTGTGCATTTCCCCATTTGACTCCTGCAACAATATAGGCAAAAAATGCTGAGAGAAAAAAAAGGAGCTAAAAGCCTCGTGCAGCTTGGAACAGGGACTGTGTGGATTTTAGCAAACATAAGGACAGATTTTAAGGAAATGAGCTCCAAGTGGAAAACCTCGATAAACATGAGCCACCTGTACAGCTCAAACGGAGGATTTGCAAATGGGTTTATGAGCTTTCTGTGAGAGGCAAAGAAAGCCGCACGAAGGGCCCCGGCATGTCGTGGGAACCCTGAGTTATCCCGCGCAGCTCCTTTCGGGGAGCCCCGTGCCCGGCCACACGTTTGCTGGGAGACGGGGGGGAATTCCCCACGCAGCACCTGCGTGGGTGGTGGGACACAGCCGAGGCTGGGGGGAAATGCCACCCCAGCACTCCTGACCCCTCAGGGGCCCCTGGGGTCTGCTGAGCACAGACCCGCCACCACGTGCTCCGGGGCAGGGGCGGTGATCCCGAGAGCACTCGGCTTGAAGGCTGACCTACCTCCACACCCGAAATGTTCAGGGTCAGTCGACAGAGCACCACAGGCAAAAGTTTTGCTGAGTGATGGAACAGAAGCTGAATTCTCCCCGTGATCGTGATATTGCATGAGATTTGCTCTGGGATAAATAAAAACATCGGCTGAAACTGTTTACAACGTGTCTTGTCACCTTTCATTACGGTCTTTCGCAACACGCTGATGTTTCGTGACACAGCAGATGTAACTTGACATGTCACACACTGAGCAGTGACTTTCAGGAATTTCTAAGACATGTTTCTTTCAAAAAGCAGCATCTCAACCAGACAGTTGGTCCACGAGTACATTTAAAACCGACGCTAGAAGAGCTGAGCTGAGATGAGACGAGCATTGCACGCAGAATATTTGGTCTGACTTTTCCTCTGTATTTTGTGTGCTACAAGCCATAGGCAGGGAGATGGACAGATCATCCAGCACGATGGATGAGCTGCTGCCAAGCTGATGTTACTGTATAACTATGGGCCCCTCAGTACCCATTCTGCCTCTGATAGTCATCACTTGCCAGTGTCCAAATGGATTATATATATCTCTGGCATGTTTATGGTATAAAGGAAGATGAATCTGAATATCTGCGAACCTTGGGCTCGCAGGATGATGCATTTGGAAGGGAAAGCAAGTTTTTCAAGGGCAAAAAAAAGTTAGTAGGGTTTTATCAAAGGGAATTAACCTAACACCTCCTCGCATCAGGCTGCCCTACCACACATTGAGAGATCACTTACCTGGGGAGGCAGAAGGAGAGCGTTAGGATTAAGAGCAAGAACCGCCACATATTTTAGCACAGGGATGTCTTTCTAGCTGGAAATTCTATGCGGTGGTCACTGGCACACCAAGCTGAGTAATTTCTTTAGTGCTGATGTTTATTCAGACAAGCAAATCAGCAGAAGGAGTCACAGGGACCTGGTTCTGTGCGGTTCATCAAGTCGGATCATGGCTGAGCAGGAGACCCTGGAGGGAGGAGAACTGGGGACCCTGGCCTGCCCTGCAAGAGACACCCTGCTGGATCAAGCCACCGAGCAAGAGCTGGGGCACATCAGCCTTCCCTGGTGAGTGCGCTGGGAAGTGGCTGCTTTCTAGGTCATGGGCACTATTTTCTCAGGAGAAGCAAAACAGAGAAGCATGGAAGACTAGAAGAACTGTGAGATACAGAACGATGTAGGATTAAGAGAAGAAAACTACTCCCTTGCTGCAGTGGACCAGATCCTCTGGCAGCAGCGATGGGCTCTGAGCACTGAGCCCATTTGCACTGACTCAGCATCACTGAAATGTAAGTATCACCCCCACTGGGGTCTTTAGCTCCGCAGCGCTGTCAGCACGGGCTTTGCATCCCAGGGAGGAGATACCTAATTTGCTCAGAATAACCACTTGCACTCACTCTGCCTCCGCCTTCCAACAGACCTGAACAAGGAGGCAATTTGGCTCCACAAAAGCAGCCTTAAATGCAAATACGTAAATAAAAAGAGAACTGGAGACTGAAAACACTCATCATCGTCCCGAAACTAAGCGACTAGATGTATGTCCTTAGGATATCAGCAAAGGGACCCCGAAATCTCAACAGGAGGTCAAAGTTTACAACGGGAATTCAAGACAAAATGAATGTTGCAGCTGTAATACACAAACTCACAACCTTGCCAGGCCTCACTCCCTTAAAAAACACCAAAACCTCTGTATCTCATAGCTTCAAGGACCTTTTTTCCAAGAGTGCCTCCTGTAAAGCTTTATTTCCTTTTGAAGTCTGCTTTCTACTTTACTCTATTTTTTTGCTAGGAATATATTTAGGTAGGAACTGGCCTTTACATCCACAGGCAGCCGTGGCTATCAGTCAATCTATCAGCAAACCGCTCATGAAGTTCACTAGACAAAGGGTTAGTGCAGCTAGTACCACAATAATGTAGAAACAGAAATATTACAAAGTAAAGGCTTATAAAATAATAAAAATTCTACTTAGTTCAGATACCTCCCAGTGCCTTTGGCAAAATACCTTAAGCATTCCACATAAGGCGGGCATTGTCTTTATAAGATGGCACCTCATAAAATGGTATTAAATATCACCAACGGGGCTTCATATTTCATCCAGCAGGGTTTAGGCCAGACATGTTCTATATCACACATTATTAGAATGACATCTGCTTTGCAAGTTGTGTACCCAGGAGCATACCTTGATAACTCATTTCAGCACTCATTCTCGAGGCTTCTGTGGCTTCGTAATACCTAATATGTTTAACTCATTTTGAACAGAAGTCTAAAGCCTGTCGTGGCCCTCTGGCCAAAACTGTAGCTGTCAGGCAACGGAGCCAGCTATCAAACATTACTCATTTATCATTAGTGGTGATGCAGCTGTACAGAGAAATGTACCCACTGAAGTGAAGGGCTGTCAATTGTTCCCTGTATAATGCTCCTCTCCTCAACAGGGCATTTCTCCATGGAGGTACAGCTAGAGCACTCTGCTACTTCCCCATAGCACGGAATTTATAGTAGCGAGGAAATGCGGAACGTATTTTCATTTAAATGGGTCTGCCACGAGATGAATAAAGCAATCATCAATGGGATCTATAAGCAGAGAGGGGCGGTGCACTGTTTATAAACATCACACGTAGGTGTGTATCCATACCAGCGCCTGTGCCTGTGTGCACATGCACACATGGCGTGTTTAGAAATAAACTCTCTAGATCTGTATTGGTATTTAAAAACTGGCACATGATCAGCACCAAAGGCACTGCTTCCTCTTTTCTCGCCATTTCCATAAGAAGACTGGAATGTGCAATTTAGGCTTCAAATTTCCATGTCTATTCTGCTTGCAAAACTCAAACACACGCTACCTTGAACTTCACTATCCTCAACTCTGCTCCCTAGGGAGGAAAACAGCCAGATTAAATCTATATGAGAGATCTCCTGACTGCAGACACTACTGGCTTTATTCACAAAGGCAAAGCACAGCGATGGTCTGGGAAAGCACCACAGTTAAGATACTATCTCCAGGCTCCTTTGAACCACTGCTGCATGCAAATATTTGTACACATGCATTATGAAGAGAGTGTGGCACAAGTCCCTGAATTTTGATTTGTCTCTGTACAAGCGAGATACAGAGGAGCGAGACAGGCTCTGGTGGTGGAGAGCAGAGCTCTGGCTCCCACATCTGCCTTTCCACTATCTCAGTGGGGTTTCTCCTCTGGAGCCCACCAAGGCCAAAGGGAATTCGCTCATTGCTTTCAAGGCAGTCACACAACTACAAAAATGTCAAAAATGGGTACTTCAAATCAGGAATCCAAATCCATCCCTAGCAAGCAACGGGAATATAACTTTTGCTCCCATATTAAATTCTGACCTTGGTCCATCTGTTCCCAAGTTTTTGCAAAATGGAGATGTTCTGTGCCTAGAAAATTTCAGCTCTTTAAGTGAGCAGCAACCACAACCATGATGTAACTTTGAGCAGATGTTACTCAAAACCTCAATTTTATACCCAAATTTCCAGCCATCCCAGATTCACCCCAAACAAGTTTGCTGAAAAATCACGTCAACTTTCTCCAAAGAACTTAAATAAATCCTTTTGTCAAACATGGTCCAACTAAGAGACTGTAGCAAAACCATGGTCAGAAGGACTTTTGTTCTCCCTTTTGGCCTTGTACAAAGTATCAGTGAATTCTGCCATGGATAATGCCACCTTGCCAACAGAACAGCAATTAAACAACTTTATATGTATTATCACATATTTCTGGTACACTTCCACTGTGGCTATACAAACCCAGTGACCAAAATACAACCGTGCTTCAGTTCTGTCCCAAGTTTAAACACAGTTGCTCACACCAACACGGTTCTCATCCATAACAAGACGAGTAACGGGGAAAGGGAGGAAAAATGGAGCCCTAAAAGTCACAAATATGGAACTGCTTCTGGGGGAAAGCTCCTCTCCACAAGAATGAGCCAGAAGTGGACACAGGTAAACTTGGAGGTGCCTGGGGCAACTATCTCTTGAAGGAATGTCACTGACAAGGGGAGTGGAAGTCCCAGAGCCTACTTTGTGTGTGCTGAGGATCTTCTTTTTCTTCCTCTTCCCCACTTCTGAGCACCACCTACATCCAGTGGTGTAAGGACTATGCTCCCTCTATCCCTTCTGCTCTGACCACCGAGCCAGGAGGCTTTGCATTACTTCAGAAACACAAGGACATTTTGTGCCCAGCTGAAAATGAACACGGCAGAGAGGAGGACGATGAATGACAAAGCCTTCCTGGCAGATGTAGGCTATAAAAAGAGATCATGATGTGGTGAAACAAGTCTAACCAAAGGGGTTTGCCAGAAACGCGGTGAAACAGGCTTCTAGTGTGGAAATGACACTGCCAAATTCAGAGAAGAGAAAACCAAACAGCCCGAAGCGTAGCAAGCATGCAGCAACTTGGGGCACAGTGGGATACTGAGGAAAGTGGAAATAACCACTTTTGTTTGTGATTTCCCTCCTCTACAGCCCGTGGTCTCCCAGGGAAAGGACCTGGCCCCTCACTGGCAGGGTGCAGAGCTGAAGGGAGGCCAGTGGCACCCGCTCCTGGCAAGCTGGGCTGCGGCTCACCGCTTTCCAAGGAGCAGGACCATGGCTGCCAGGCTCCCTCTTTGGCCTGATCTGATCTTATCTGCACTTCAGGTGCCTCTGGAGCCCAATGCTCCCTTATTACCCTCGGTCTGCCCACAACAAACTTGGATACATTTGTGTTCATTCGTTAGCTTCCTTATTTAGTGTAGGAAGGGGCAGAGGAGCACTGCAAGAAGGGTGGTGAATGGTGGTTTCATTAGCCACATTTTATTTCTAAACCAGAAAAACTCTGCCTTTGAAGGGGGCCCCTCCTTTCTTTTTTTTTTTGCCAAACCCTGGACAGAAGCCATCTTTCCAAGTCAGAAGGGATGTACATGACTGTGTAAAATCCCAGGAGCCTCTCCTCAAAACAGCCACAGGGGTTTGCAAACAAGTCACAGAAACACCCTCTTCACCCATTCCCCCAGGGCTAAGCAAGCTCCCTCTGAAACACTCCCAGCTGCTTTGTGCTCAGAGAGTAGCAAGGCCTGAGCACAGGCTTTAAAATAATGTTACAATTAGATCATGCAAGGAAATTCTTGACTTTTTAAATATTCTTTTTGTAATATTACATGTTAGGAGAAACAATGGGTTTGGTTATGACTATATGACAAGTTAAGCAGGGGCTGGAGAAGCAAGTTGTCAGCTTTCCTCATAGGAAACAGCCATAGCTGAGCTCTGTATGTTAGATATGTCTGGACAGGGAAGTGCTTAATTCAAACTGCTTTGGGTGACTAAAATGAACTTGATCCTATCATTGCACCGTGAATTTTTGGGGGTTACTTTATCTTCTACAGGAGACCTGCCCTTCCTATTGCTGTTCTATCTCCTCGTAACACCTTTACAGCCCTGTTTCCTAAGCGAGGCGTGTTCCACTCTTTAGACTAAGCTCACTATCACCTGCTCCCATTCCCTGCTGTACCACCACCACTGTGCTCCATGAGGTCTCCTCAAAATCCCTGCAACACAGCTTTGGGCAGAGATGCTGGAAAACCAGCAACAATGATGAGTTGGTAGCTGGCAGCCTCAGGGGCCAGCCGGGAGGCGGCCGAGCAGGGGGGCAGCAGGAGGGCTGGGGACCACGCTGTGCCCCCGCTGCCCCAGCTCTGCAGAAACCACCTCGTGCCCCGAGTTTCTGTGTGAACCCCGCTGGCTGCTGAGAGGGGTCAGCGTTCGTCTCAAACATGCCTCAGTGCACCGTGGTTTCCCACAGCTCCTCGAGGTCTGTGCTGTGATACAGTTGGTGAGTCATGCACAGATTAGTCATGGACAGGATTTATTCTTGTCTGCAGAAAGTCCGGCATGAGTAAAGACAATGCAAGTTTGGCAGCAGCTTGTTTCAGTTCTGGCCGGTGCCAAAGCTGAGCTATGTCTCATCCCCAGGTGTGTGGCTCAGGCTGATGAGGCAAACAGGGCCACATATCCTTTTTCATGCCTCTCTGCCCACACCAAAACTCTGAGTCAATGCAGGCACTACAGAATGGGACCAACTCATCTCACAAGCTCCTTTCAGGCTAAAGACACTTCCACTGATTACTGACCTTCACCAGACCAGACCAGGAAAGGCTCCAAGTCCTCGTGAATCCTCCGAGCCTCCCACCAAAGCTTACCAGGCACCTGGATGAGATCCTGGCTTCATCCAGGCTGGTAGCAAAACACTCACGCAAGCCTAGCATTTTACTCCTCAGTGATCACATTATGCAGGAATCTAATTTCCCTGTATATCTTCCAGTCCCAGAGCACCAACTCCCTAAACTACCTCTGGAGATTTTTAAACTGTAAAAGCTGCTTTTTTTCATTTCTCAGGGACAATAAGATATCCAGCAATAACGACAGATTTCTGACCAGGAAGCTGTCTGGCATGGTGCTGCCACAATGTTAAGTTCCAGGTAATTTTTCTTGGATGTGTTTACGCAGTGAGTGTAAAATCGTACCTGCTGACTGCGGCAGGAGTCACGGGTCTGCGGGACACTCCGTCAGAACTTGGGCTTCTGAAACGAGAAAATGTTTTCATTCATATTTTAAAATTCCATTCATTAACAGGTGTATAAGGTTTGACTTCTTCAAAGTATGCTGCAGACACAGCCTAATAAATCTCCATGACACCTCACTGCATCTCCATTTTATAGATGTGGTGATTCGAATATATCCAAGTGAAATGACTTGCCCAAGGCTAATGAAGGAATCAATGTCAGAGACAGGATTAAAAGTAGAAAAATTCCTGGCCCCCAGTCTCATAACCTAACTGTGGTCTGCATTTCACTCATATGAAAACAGAAAAGGGAAACACATCTATTTTGAATATTGTGAAAAGTAGTTCAGAGCAGATGGGCAGCCTGATGTTTTAAAATTGCTTTACTTTGTCATAAAATATCAATAATACACAGGATGTGGTTCTTGTCCAAGAGTATACCAAGGTGTGAACAGCACAATATGTGTCACTGGTAGCTTTCAGAGCAGCTGAGATGGCACTATAGAATAAAATAAGGACAGTCTTTGAGATGTCTCTCCTGCCCTGTTCCTTAAAACAGATTTCTTCCCGTGTGCTACAGCTGGTAAAAGCAGCTTTGAAGCTGATGAATACCTGTTGGGTAATGAATCTGTAGCGAGACACCTATTGTCACATCTCAGAGGCAGAACAAGAGGTCTGTAATGCCCACTGCTCAAATTTTTGGGTGGCTCTACCCACCTCTTTCTTAGATGCTAACACAGAGCTAGGCAGCATCTCCTCTGTCGCCAGAACATAACGGGAAGACAATGCACCTGTCTAGCTGTGTAGAAGAATAATTTAAAGGGGGAAAAAAAAGGAAGGTACACTTGTGTCATTAAATATTGATGAGTAAGATTCATTGACTGAGTGGGAGACAGTAGGATATGGCTTGAAATAAAACCCCATGAGGGCCACACCCCCTAGTATGCCCAGGGCCATCCCTTTAAAGGTAGGACAATTATAATTAATTGAGCAATCTGACAGAAAGCATACATCCATACACTGGAGCAGAAAGTGACACTGTGCACGGAGCCATCATGGACACTTGAAGGGTTAATACTGGTTCACTAGACCAAGGACAGTAAATTCTGCCTGTGGCTACCACCAGCCTATTGTATTATTATTGCAGGCTTTAGAAACAGCTTTTAATTTTAACCCTTTCCAGCCCTCTCTTCTATTTTCTCTTTATAAATAATTGGCATTGAAAAAAATGGCACGAAATCTTCCTAGTCCTACCTTTCAAAAATCTCTTTTCACTTTCAGCATTCACAACACTGTGCAAAAATAAAAAAGAATCCAAAGAACCTGGGCTTCCTTTACCTATAACTTTTAAGGTTGCCACAAAACTGGGGCCCTTTCATTTTGTTGCGATCAGTCCCCACTCTCTACTGCAAGGATGAAGAATCCCATCCACCACTAACTGGAAACCATGATGTGAGTATTCAGAGTTGTGACAAACACACAGACTGAATACAGACAGCCCTGTACCCCCTTCAGTCTCCCCGACACCTGCATTCATCCACCTGACTACGTTTTTAAGATGACGCGCTGGGAATTGTTCACGCCTGTAAGAGCTGACAAATCAAACGCGCAGGAGCCATTGGTTACCTGTAATGCAGAAATCTCATACCGGATAACAATTTCAGCAATATGCCGAGCACATCCTCAGCCTTAGACAGGCTAAAGAGAAACAACCAGTGGAGAAGGGATTATATAAAGGCGTGCAGGGGACAGCAGAGGACTGACTCAGTGACCCAGGAGGTCCTTTCCAATCCTATATTTCTATGTTCATCTGTTCATATTGAAGTTCACGGGAGACATTTCCACCGACTTCAAAGAGCTTTTTTCTGGCCCCAGTTTCATTTCTTTTCAATATATAGATGCAAGAGTAATGTCACGCATGATTTTCATGAGACATGCTAATATACAATCAGTTCTGGGAGCAGCAGAGTCAACCCAGGTCGATAAATTGTTCATCCCAAAACGCTAAACATGCCAAGACCTGAAAAATATATCTCCTCATATCTGACTTGCAGACAAGTCCAGCAGTGTCACAGCTGGATTTCCAGTCATCATTAGCCATAATCAATTATGCCAAATAAATTGTCCCGTTACATAGTTGCACTTTTTGTGAGATACAAGGAATAAGGTGAACAAACATTTTTGATGGGAGGATCAGCTCACTACAAGGCTGGTCCATGTTCCCAGCAACAGGAAGGAATGTCCCAGCATGAAACCTGTAGCTGCCCATGGAAGGTTATTTGCTGTAAATGGGACATCACTTGTCAAGAGAGATGAGCCACAGAATGCTCTGGAAAGGAAAGAGGTGTAGAAGCCTAATGTTGATGGAGACAGAAAGAAAGAATGAGAAGGTAGAATGGGGTGGCTGTATAATTACACAGTGTTTTCTCTTCCTCTCTTTTTTTTCACAGAGCAGGCACTCAGCCTGCTCAGCAGAGTCACTCCAATATGTTAT
Organism: Cnemophilus loriae; assembly: GCA_013397755.1. Classification (NCBI taxonomy): domain Eukaryota; kingdom Metazoa; phylum Chordata; class Aves; order Passeriformes; family Corvidae; genus Cnemophilus; species Cnemophilus loriae. Next base: position 952,723 of record VZTF01004039.1, read on the forward strand.
CTAATGGCTTCGTCGTTACTTGTGAGATTCCCCATCTGTGGCCAGACTGTGCCACTGCCTCGTTCAGCTGAGCAAGAGAACATTCACTCACTCGCTCAGATCTGGGGGGACAGGTCTTGCTCTGGAGCAACAAAAAATGAGCTGCTCCTTAGTCAGGTCTGAACCTTTGCACTTAAGTCAGCCTTTGATGAAAGTTTCCTCTGGATTTCAACACTGCTCTTTATAGCTGGACAATCTGCTGGCTCTCTCTGGCTCTGTCTTTTTTTTTATTCTTTACACTGGCATCGTTCTGATCTATGTGGTGGTCTCACATTTTCCTCCAGAGCTTTCTGCATTGGCCTTGTTTTCAAAGCCATATAACACAAGCAATGATTTCTAACCCGCAGTTGCTTCAGAAGGATGGATGTTCAGACATAATCAGTCCATTTTGCAATTTTTTCACCTGTTATACAGTAGCTGCTGCTGCTGTTTGGATGCTTCTTTACTCACTTTCCTTTTCAATCTCTTTTGTCCTCATAATTTACTGTAAAACTCCAAGTGATTTATAAAACATGGAAAAGTGTATCACCTCCAGTTTAGTTCTCCTCAAAGCAGAGTCATTTCCTCCTGCTGGGTTCATGGTGCCTCTAATGAGGATGTTCCACGGAAGGGTTCAGTCATTCAGGGGCATAGGTACAGCCACTCACTTTGACTCCTCAGATGTGGCAGGTCTTCCATGACCAGGACAGAGAAAATGACACCACACCATGAGAAAAGAGATGGCCAGGATGCTGAGATAACCCTGATGTGCATTCTGAGGTCTGAGTGCTCCGGGGCTGTATCTGGACCTCAAAACTACATCAGGAATCACACATAGGATCCACAAGTGGCACAGGTCTGATGGAAGCGCAGTTCCCAGGTAGCCCATATTTGAGAGCCCATCAGTTCACATGGACCTGCAGAACTGCTCTGGTTGACTTCATGATTATCTCATCAGTGGCCACATATCACAGAGGAAAAGTCGTGGTTTGCTGTCATTTACCAGTGTCATCCCTTACAAATGGGAAGAGGAGCACGAGAACGACAAAGCTCAACTGATTTGTACAGGCACCAGTATTCCAGCGTGGCAAGATATTTTACCTATGACTGTCACATCCAAATTTAGTACATAGCATGCTTGCTTTTTATTTGATTTTTAGCAGGTCTCTCCACAATAAATATAAGAGCAGAATGCATAAACAAAGCACCTGGCACTTACAGTTTATCTTGGTGACAGAAAATTTGATTGATGATAAGTTCAGAAAGTGGCAAATTTTCAACATAGGGCTAAACAACCTTTCATTGCTGATTTTAATTATTTTTATTTTTTTTTTTTAGCTTGGTTCCTCTTAGCTGTCTTGTTCCAGTGCTCCATCAGCTGCTGGGTAGAAAAAAAAAAAGCCTGTCCTGTTTGTTCCTTATGGATTTTCACTGATTAAGTTGTGTATCACCAGGTTAAGAATTAAATGGAGAACTTTTGCATGTCACATTCCTTCTTCTTGTCTCTTTCCAGGATGGAGACCGTGAGACAGACCTTTCTGCTTGTAAAATGCTAATTTTTAACCTATCCTTGTTACTGCAATACCAAAGGAGTGGAGGGGTGCGGGCACACAAGCACAATGAGGTAGCTCAGAGGAGATGCCAGTCAGAGAAGCTCCACTCATAAAGCACAGAAGGAAAAAATATTTTACAGATGGGGGAAATTAAGGCACAATCTTATAGTGATTTGTGTCCAGGAGCTTCTAGGAGGAGCATGGACAAAGGGCAGGCGCAAGCCGGACCCCGTGGCTGCTAATCTTGTGCCTTAGCAACAAGACCACTCTCCCTCTGCGCGCAGGCTCGGAGGGAAGAGGGCCAACCTTGTAGGAGGGAAATCCTTGTGGGATTAAGCACTTCGCTTGCTTTCCTCTTCTCACCCCTCTCCTCCTCCAGAGCACAGAGGATGGGGAGGGGGCCAGGCGGTGAAACGGTGCCCGCCCCCCCTCGTTCTCCAGCCCACCCCACATCCAGCAGGGTCCTGGGGCTCCCCAGCGGGCCCCGGATGCCCGCGCCCCTCGGCCAGAGAGGAGGGATATGATTTGTAATTGCAATATTTTCATTACCGTCTCTTAGTTCTTTGCACACTAATGTCAAGAGCTTTGTCTTTGTAGTGTTATTGGCATTTTTCATCATATTCATGAAGTGTGGGTCAATTTTCTTCAAAAGGCTCACTTCGCCAACTTGCCACAAAGACAGACAGTAATAAATTCTACTAGTGCACAGCGAAGGCTTCGTAGCTGCAAGCAACAATAAAAAGCAATGAGCTGGGTGTCACTAAGTAACTCCAGTTTACACTGCATTTTCTTCTTTTATTGAAAACTCAGAATATGAATTTATTAATGAACACACAGGCCTACTTTGAAGGGGTGTGGGGGGGGCCCGAGTCAATTTATTTGGTATTCACACAGTGTGTGCCTACATTGTATTGTTTCATCATTTTATGGCCAGGCACAGCTTGTTAGGCTGTGGCCCTCCAGAAAAAAGCAGGCTCATATAGCAACACCTTGACGTAGATGTACAGCTGCTTTCACTGTGGCTGTCTCACCTTTAGCCCCGTCTGTCTACTGCCGGCTTTCATTTTCCGCATTCATACATCAATAAGCTTTGCATGCTGACACCTAATTTTGCAGGCTACTTTGGTTATGGAGGCCATGTTTTGCATATCACTACCCACCCCCTTCTGACATCTACTGCCTTTAAAGAGGGAGAGAATAGAGAGAGCACGAAAGAGGGATTCTTTTCTTCTCAGCCTAATCAGAGATTTCTTTATATTTGTCAAAAGCAGATCTGCCAAATCAACTTTAATTGATTCTTCCACAGTTCTCATGTATGATTTTTGAAGGACTGGGCTTGTGTTCCAAGACACAGTGTTGTGTTTCAAACAAATATGAGGTTTCTACAGTAAATCAAATTTGGATGCCAATTAGTTAGCATTTTCCATTCCAATTAAATTTGAGACCTTTCTGATTTTGAAAGACTTGTATGTCTATGCCTGTGTGCATGTACTGATGTGTGTGTGCCTATCTCTATCTATTTTGGAGAGGCAGAAAGAGATATACATATAAAATATTTAATGTGCTCTCGGTGGTCTAATAAGCAGGGAGGGGTTAGAGCCACCCATTTAAATACACGTTTTGGAGGATTTTTATTTTTTTTACCTTGTTTATTTCACAAGGGCTTACCAGCCCATTCTAACCTGTTATGTGACACCACAAAGGTTTTTACTTTCTCAGTCAGGTGGCTAATGTCATTATATCGTTGACAACTCATAAAATGTTATAATCTAATAGGGCTTTCCCTCCCCACACACACATAGTGAAGGCTCATTGTAGCAAAGAAAGGATTAGGGGCAAAAAGCAAGATAAATGTTTTAAAAAATGGAAGCAGGCTGAGTCCAGATAGAATACTGTAGCTTAAAAACAAATATAATTTGTATATTAAAACGTGTCTTGATCTTCCTAGATTTACTCTAAATAAACCCAGCATACAATACAGCGGATTTCCTACTGGATATTGAATATTTCAAGCAAAGTCTATATATTTGGGTTGAATCAATTTTTAAATGAATTCCTCCTTTTATGACTAAAAACCAGTTTTTAGACAGACTCGGAATACAGAGACTAAGACTGAATCCCACACTACCAGGCTGGGAAGGAAACAAAAGCTTGCTTAGATTAGCTGGAACTCTCATGTGCAATCACAGCCAACCATCAAACTATCCTGGACAGTATTTTTGCTGTGGACAAGGCATCTTCCCAGCACCCATGGGTCTGATTGGCACACAAGGGACAAACCTCTCATCAGTAAGTTTTACCCTCTTGGGTCCCCTAAAGGACCTCAGGCCAGGCAGCCAGCCCAGCTCCAGCAGACATCAGGAGCAGGAAGATCCATTCCCATTCGTTTGCAAGGACTCAAAACCGCAGCAGTGAGGAATTCACCCTCAGCAAAATTCAGGTGGGAACAAGCACACGCCTGCATTTCTTCGGGAAAGAGATTAATTAGTTTCTTCCTCTTATAAAACATAAATAAGGGAACAAAGACCTGCGCTTGAAAAGGTGAGAAAATCCAGGCGCACTTGGCCAGCAGGGAAAAGCAATAATCTTCAGGTAGTTTGGCGCTAGAACGGCGTGTTTTGTATTCTCTCCTACTGCACACAACTACTGGCCTACGCCACCAAAAGCAGTAAAACGAGGAATTATGATGGCTATTGAACACCATTCACATATTCACAGTGTGGCATCCGATGTCAATTAGCGAGCCCGTTTCCGTAATTGTTATACAAGGGGAAAATCTACAGTGTTAAACAGCTCTTGAGTTCACGTTTCTGGATGGGCTTTGTTTGGTGGAGTGTTTAGCGCACATAAAATAAAATCCATGGGAAATCTGCCTGGCACGAGACCTTTGACGGATTTGTGTTGGGAGAGTTTTTATATTCAGTCTAATACGTGTGTTTTAGGTCAAATTTTTCAAGCCAGCTTCTCTTTCTACCTGGCTAAAACCAAGCTGCAGATTTGCTGAGATTTTGCTTGGACTGAATGGGCAGGTTGAGGAGGAAAATTGCAGAGGAGTATGCAAACATTTTGCAGCTCTCAAACCAAAAATGTCACAAGCCTTTCGTATAAAATCTCTTGGACTCTGATATTTAGTTGTCAGCTTGCATAAAAATAAAAGGATTCAATGTTGAAATGGAACTAATGTTGAACTTCAAACTGGCCTTATAAAGGTTTGGGGTTTTATAACTCTTTTTTTAATAAAAAGTCTAAAATTTAATGTTTTGTTCAGCTGATGATCAATTTTTCTTCTACATTTCCAGGTCTGCAATAACCCACCAAATCCTCTACTTATCACCCATTGTGCTGACTTCTGTAAAAAATGTGGCCCTTCAAGCTACAAAATGATAGAGGAAAATCAGACAACACACAATAAAGTCTATAAAATCATGAACAGTATAAGGAAAGCAAACAGAAAAGAATTAGTCATTATTTCTCACAGCAGAAGAACCAGGGCACACCCAATTAGGAGGCAGCAGGGTTAAAACAGCCCATAAGAAACACTTTTACAAAGAATAACTAAATTATGCAACTTAGTGCACAGCAGGTAGCACAGACCAGGAATATAAATGGATTGTAAACGCAAACAGGCAAATTTACAGGAGAGTTCCACGGAGGACTGGTGAGCACGATGATCCTGGAGGGCCTGAGGATTGAGAAGTCCCTAACACCCTACCTGGATAGGGCTTGGGAGGGAAGAGGTCCCTGTCCATGCACCTCCATCCTGACATCATGACGGTGATGCCGGAGGCCGTAACGTCACCCTCACAGCGTGAATTGCTCATAGAATTTCCTTCCCTGCCTGGAGATGTTAAAGGAAGTGTCCAAGAGAAGGCTCCTGGTCCGAGTCTGGAACCTCCAAACCCTAAGAGAATCACTGCACTGGCAAGTGCAGGCTGAGCCCTTGGTCCAGACCACACGTGCAGCAAAAACAATGGCCCTGATGAGTGATTATGTGCCTTTGTCTGGAAAGCCTCCTGCCAAGGTGCCCTCGTGTGTCTGGTGTGCAACAGGGCTGTAGATTAAGCCCTTTGTGCGTTTTTCACTTCAGGGGTATTTAATTGCAGGGTAAGTAGAAAAAGAGAAAATTAAAAGAGGGCCGCAGGCTGGTTGACAATGGTGGCAAGAAGTGCCCTGTTCAGCAATAGGAGCAGGCACAGGGAATCAAGATGGGCACATAAATGTGGCTGACGTGAGCTGTCTTTAACCACTGGCGAAGACTAGAGCAGAAGTTTTCAACCATTTCTTGATTTATGGACCCTTACACTTCCAACGGAGAGGTGATCACCTGTAACAGTGAATTAAAGCCTCCTGACAATAGGTTTTTTTCGACTGCCTTTCAGGCACTCATTAGGGAGGTGGCTCAGAGACCCTCTGGGACATCCAGCCCCATTGGAAACTTACTGGCACAGGAATGAGCAAAGGGACAGGGATAGGCAGTGTCCAAGCTTGGGGGTTAGATTTGCCATCTCATCTCCATTTCCTGTCTAACTGTGGAAAAAGAATAATTTTTAAAAGCCTTCATTTTCTTTCATAGTTTTAAGGCTAAAAAGGACTATTAGATCATTTGTTCTGACCTTTTACATCTACAGGCCATCACACTTCCTCCAGTTTACGAGCACCTCCATAAAATAAGAGCCCATATTAATTTCAATTACCACTGAGGGAAATAAACCTGCTCCAGTCAGAAAAGGATCTCTCTGAGGTTCGCCACTGTTCACACTCTCACCATTCACATTCTTTCTAATTACTGTACTATTTTCCCTCTGTATATCCATGAATGCATTGTTAAAATACCTGGAATAGGAGTTTAAATTACAGTGGCACCCCATTTTGGTTACACTTTACATAGTAAAAAGGATTCCCAATGGAAAGACTTGGACAGCCTAGCCAGACAAGGGAAATAAAAACACCCACAAAAAAAATTTAAAATGGAGAAATCCCTGTTCTCCTCAGCTCACATAAGCCCAAAGAGATTAAATGACTGGTCAAAAGTCACCCCAAAGTTGGTGGCAGAGATGGACCTGAAACCTACTTTCTCAAGTCAAATCCAGAGTTTTAATCACCAGAACACCCTTCCTCTCCCTTCATTGCTTTCATTTATCATTTCAGGCTAGGCAGATTCCATCGAAATGATGGCTTTGTGAAGCATAGAAACACAGTTTTACGGGCAATAAACAATAAATATGAACCTGAGAGACATCTCCGGGAAACCTCCATACCAAAAAAGAGTCCTTTTTCCCCCACAGAAGATGGCAAAACCCTTTCCCTTCCCGTCCTGCCCGCACCTCTTTGCCGGGCTGAGCGCGGTGCCAGCGCGGCGGCCGCGCCAGGTCCCCTGCACGGCATGTTGGCTGCGGGATGGCAGCGAGCTCCCCTGCTCCCTGCCAAGATGACAAAGTCCTGGCTGGCTCGGCCGCCGCCTCTGCCAGTGTACCAGGGAATCGGCTGTGCCGTTCCATTTAAGCGCTGCTCACTAATTATTAACTGTGGGCTCAGCATTCAGGGCGCAGACAATGGGATCAGCCAGGCACCGCTCCACGGGCGGGGGGGCACCGCGGTCGGCACGGGTTTCTTTTTAATTATTGTGCAGTGGAATCAGTCCTGGAGAAGCGAATTGAAAAGTATACAAAATTCTGATTAATAACCATAATGGCTTTCTTTTTTTTTTTTTTTGGTAGTGTTTCTCTGGGTTCCTTCCCACAGGACCCCAGATGTTCTTCCTGTAACACCAAAACCTGCACACACTTTAAAAAACCCCAAGAGAACGTATTTTGGTTTACAGGACTACTCCACAATAACAATGAATTATGCGGAGTTGAGCCCAAAACCCATTTCTGGATCCAGATAGTAGAAACTTGGAGGAATGATGGAAGATCCTATTTTATGGCACCCCTGAGAAAGACATAAACCTCTCCACAGGTTGGAAGGGCTCTGTTGTGGACTGATGTCCAGGCTTTAAAGTTTCAGGCCTTTGCTTGCTACTACACTTTGCTTTGTGTAAAGGCTGAACTCCTGTGGTATCTGTGTTACCTCCTCTCCCAAGGGATTTGTGAGAGGAAGGGTTGTCTTTATCTCCTCTGGCATTTGCGTCTCACTGGCTCTGCTGCTTTTGAACTGCAGAACTATACACTGGAAGTGAAAGTGGCTCCATGCTCATTCAGAAATTGGGTGCATCTTAGCAACACTTAAGGTGATTTTCCAAGATGTTTCCTTTTTTTTCTAACAGCTTATTGATTAATGTATTTCCATTTCAGAGAGATATCGTGGCAATTTTGTTCAAAATAGTAGGAGGAGGGGAAAAAAAATTAATCAGAGTCTTCTGAAAATAATGTTTCATCCTGGAAAAGCTTTGCTCCACGTAACAGAATCCTTCATTAGGATCTCTGACTGCTCCTGTCAGAGGACACACCTCTGACAGGAGCTGGAGCCTCTCTTCCCATAGTTTTCCCAGCAGTAGGAACACATGATTTGCATTAGGGACAGGGGACAGTATCCTGTGGCCTCAACCCAGGGGTTCAGTGTTGAGGAAGCAGCAGCCCCACTGTGGGCTGACTGGCACCCCGGGGAGGCAGCAGCTCCTCTGTAATACAGAGCATGTGAGCAGGGGCTATCATGAGCAGGGATAAGGAAAAACACATGCTGGAGCAGGTGCCAGGGCAAGGATTAGAGAAACCGGGCTGCTGTATCTCACAGAGCGAGTGCGCGTCAGGGTCTGAAAGCGAGCGCAGCCCTTTGGTGTGGGAGCCTCGTGCTGCACCTGCAATGAAGCCTTTCCTGCAAATGGAGACATCAGAAGGAGATGACATTCCCCAGGGGACGGCAAAATGTTATATGAATCACACCCGACTCCACTCAGAAACATCTCTCTCAGGTCTGAGTGGAATTCTATACCGAAGGCATATATTTTTACATTAAGATTTCTTTTTCTTTCACTTTCAATACCTTGGAAGTGCTTTTTCACTAAGCAGTTATTAAAAAGAAAGAAGATGTAGTCTTGTACCTGAGTAATATTTCTTCCCCAATATTTCTTAATTTAACCAGGTGACATTCCCTCCTCTTCTTCCTCAAGCCTTCCCATTTTGAGCCTTGACCCAGCTCCCAGTGCTTCTGACACTCTGCTTTGCTCACACATGGACCAACGTGCAGCAGAGACCCCCCAGTTCACACAGGCTCCCTGCTCACCTCTCTCCCAAGGCTGTGCTGGGAGGAGGAAGGAGCCCCCTAAAATGACAGTAGGAATTGTTGATTCCTTTTCAGGCTGTACCAGGCTCTTACAGCCACGATTCCTCACATCCATCTGTGGCAAGGCATTGTGGGGTATTGTGTTTGACTCTCAACAAACTGTGTTGCTAGGACGACGTTTATTATGATACATAATGTGAATAAAGGATGAAACTGTACACAGCGTGCTGATTTGCTATAACTGTCATCTGTGATGATAGTCTCTAGTTTATACCTCAAATGAATTTTGCATGGATGGTACCGATGCTACCGAGTGCTGCAGAGGTGTATTTTACAAAGCTGCCTGGGCCTGGCATGAAGATCATGCCACTTTAAACAGCGAATCTGTTATTGTGATGTTTGTGAGAGGAGAACAAGTGGGAAAGTCACTTTCAAGTGCAGCTCAGTGCTCTTTTAATGAGGAATGGGGTCTTCTTCAGAGTCAGCCAACTACTGAGGAGGAGCTGACACCCTTAGTAGTCAACATCCTCAAAACAGCTGACAGCTCCAGATAAATCAGTTTGTGTACTTCCTCCCCTTCTCATATCACCTGCGGTGACAGGAAAGCACTAATTTCCTTTGAGAGGGAGAGAGATGGATGCACGTGTGCATCCTGGGCATGTTGATCCTTCAGTGTAAAATTAACAAAAACAGAGGCCAGAGAGAGCTGGGAATAGGCACAGCACTTTGTCAAGAGGAAGACTCTGCTGTGGTACGGCCCCATATTCATCATATGGTAATTTATAAATGTGCATACGGCAGAGCCGCGTTGCATCAGCCCCTGGAAGGAGCAGCTGTGACAAACAGAGTGCGTTTGGTCACCCGACTGCCCAGTTCACAGCCATAATTCTCCTCCGCACAGCACAAGACTTCACGCCCAGGGGGCTGGCACACAGTGTGTGACATCGGCCACGTGCGCAAGTGGCACTCGGGCACAATGCTTGGTCCTGCCGATGGACGCAGCCCAGCCCTGCACGTACAGCCACCTCAGAGGAGTTCTCCGACAGTTGTTACCCTTGAAGAGGACCATCCCAATGAGAGCAAAAGCAATTTCTGTTCGGTTGATTATTTCAGGTGAAAAGGTGCTGAAATGCTGCTGTTGCAGGTGATAGTCCCCATGCCACACCTGAAGAGCCACGTGCCTGGGACCTGCAGCACCCTTTGGGGCTGATCAGGAGGCACTCGCTTGTTTATCAGTCACTCGCAATCGATGGGGAGTTAAGTACTGCCTGTACCCTCTTGCACAGACAATCCTCGCCGCACACTTCCTGAATTCATTACTCTGCCACTGCCACGAGGCTGAACGATGTTATAAAAATTAGACACTCCAGGCCGTGCACCCTCCTTGGAAAGAAACACACCCGGAAAACCCCTCAGATAAAACCACAGAGGAATTTCTCCCGGTAGGCGATGCAGCTCACAACTTTCCCCTGGGCCCAGAAGCCTCTCGTGGCAGTTTGAGCAGGGCTGGCTGCCATTCATTTTGTGCCATTACTTCTGAGAGTCAGCTCATCCCACCCTCTTCACTGAACTGCCACGTTTCCAGAGACAGGCTCTGACACGAGCTGAAACAAGGCAGAAACAAAAGACACCCAACCTGTTTACAGGGAATGAACCACTCACTGTGACCCTGTTCCAGGGAGGATCTGCCCCAGAAACTAGACATGCACTGTCCAGGGCTGAAGAGAGGCTGTCTCCCCTGCCTGTGCTCAATGCACACAGTATTTCAGCTGAATTTAAGAATCCCTCTCCTTCACAAGGACCTTTTAATGGAAAGAAAGAAATAAGAAGAAAAAACAAACAAACCAGACTCTAAAAATATAGATGAGGATCTGAGTTTCTAAGGTCTCAATTTCTCCCTTCCTAAGCTGACAGTAACCTCAGTGTTGCCTTGATGCATCAGGTTACGCTAGTTAAATCACTGACCATCCCATCAGTTATATAATGGGACATGATTGGCGTGCTCAGATGAGACAAGTCACAGCAAAAATGCCTGAAAGGAGGAATTTGCCTGACAACCATTTTAAAAACACTTGTAGGCTTAGATTTTAAAATAAATACGTATCACTATATATGCAAACATAGAACTATAAATATATCTATACATGCATGCATGTGTGCACACACATATGTATAATCACATACATATGCTCTGGTGGTTTTCCAGCTAAACTACTGCCATGTGTTGTACATTTTCCCAGGGCACCAAGCAGAAAGGCTGAAACCCACCTCTGGGGGCAGGGGATTTGGAAGCCAATTTCTCCTGGACCAGAAAACCACAAAGTCAGTCCGTGCACAGGCCCCGCTGCCCACAGCCCAAGCACGAGCAAGTTCAGCAGCACAGAGCCCCACAAAACCAACAAGGACATTTTTGTCACTCCTGAGGTTGCTTAATAAGTGCCAGTTCCTGCTTGGGTGATGCAGAAATGCACCTCTCTGAGCAGAAGCACTTGCTTCCATTCCAGTCTCATAGAATCTGGGTTGTTTCTTTCTTGCACCATTGAGTATTTCAGTGGAAAAGCTCTTTTGTGTGTAAATAACTATTAGGTGCTATTTTTTTTTATAAGCAAAGAAAATTCATAAAATAAAGCAGACAGAATTCATTTATATGAAAAATAGAGGGATTAAACATAGCCAATAAATTACAATAAACTGTCCACAGTGAACAATGCTACCAGATGACCATAATGGAGATCCACTGCTCTTGTGCTTTTATTAAAAGAACAAAGCACTGCAATTAAATGTAAAATCCGGTAATATGTCATCGTACCTTAAGCATCCTTTTCTCATTCATTGAACACTGTCCTCTGATTTAATTGAAGCCCCTGGTCCCTTTGAGACAGCAATAGTCCTTACTCTAGGCCAAGTTTAGCATTTCATTATTTAGTAATCTGAGATGGAGTCATGCTATTGACTCTCAAGCAATCCTCTTTGCTTCTTATAACAAAAAGGATGCCCACAGAAATAATTGATACCACATTCTACTCTCTAGTAAATCGTCCCTTAGTGGATTGTGAAAAGAGGTTTTTGATTTAGACTTAAGAATAACAAAAGTTGGGTATATTTTTCACTGATGACCCCCATATGACATGTCCATAACCCCTTTCACAGCAGGAATGTTGGCCTAAAGGCATTTTAGCAGCTAAAATGAGTGACTAGAGGCTTTCCAGGTTTTGTTATATATATTCGGTATATAAGTGATGCTTTCATACAGGAAAGTCATTTTTTTTCGATAGAACAACTCACTGTAGACCTGATCCGGGCAAGAGCTGACACTTCCCTTCCTGGCATCAGGCAGCCATCGGTGCTTAGCACCTCATAAAGGCAATCAGCAACTTGCAGATTCATTACAGCTCTGCAGGCTGGAAATGGGCTGGAGCAGCGTGGGCTGTTTTCTTCGGGAGGTGAAACAACCCAGGTGAGTCAGGTACCGGATCCACAATAACCCAGGTGAGTCAGGGATCGGATCTGAGATGAGGTCCCCATGTCCCCCGAGGTTGGGAACAGCATTAATGAATTTCCCAGCTCCAAAACACGCTTATCTCCTGGAAGTCTCTGTTATGCTCTGGCCTTTGGGATTTTCATCCCTCCCTGCTGGGTGTGGAGCTTGGATCCCTGCAGACTGCCCATGAAGGGGTGGTACTGCAGCTGCAGCCGCAGCCCCAGCTGGCTGCCCAAGCCTCACCAGAAGTGCCCACGCAGGAGCTCTCCTGGTGACAGGGGTGGTGGTCACTCCTCTGTCACCTCCCCATCAGCATAGAAACAGCCCCACAGCCACCAGCCCAGACTGCAGGAGAGCCACTCATATCCTGCACACCATTCCTGCAGAATGCTGCACAGGGATGTCCCAAGCCGCAGTTGCTCCCAGAGGACTCCCAGTCACAGTCTACTCTCCTTTTCCATTGGTAACATAACACTCTGCTCACACAGCTGCACAGGATGATAATGGATCTAAGGATCTCCTGACTTCGGCCAATTCGCAGGGACGCCAGACCATCCCTCCGTCCCCTCACTAATTCCTTCCAAGCACTTTGTGGTCCTGGAAGGACTTAGTGCACGGACCCCACTGCCAGCCTCCTCTTCACCATCATACAAAGGTTCTCCTCATCTTAAAGTTGGTTATCCCAGAGGGGAGTTGTACAGACCTACGAGTGCAGCCAGGATTAGGACACCAACCCTGCCACAAGCCAATTCACAAGTCAAACAGAAAAGATTACCCTGACACCTCCTTGCTTTTGTGCTCTGGCACCTCTTGCTCCCTGGAGAATCAAAAACATGAATTTTCACTAACTTTGAAAGCCCAGTGGTCAAAAGCGGCTGTTTTTTGTCTGGAGATCTGCGCCATCACTACCAGGCTATGTAAGCACAAAGCCAAGCTGGGGAGACCAAGTTCCCCCCAGTAAACTCACTTGGTTCCCATTAATATTAATGGAATTACATAGGTGTATTGGGAAATGGCCCCCTTGCAGGGCTGCAAGTCTCATGGCCCTGACCTACGCCCATAAGCCTGCACTCAAACTCCTCTGTCTATAATTCTGTAATCTACTTGGCATGTTAAGCATTTCAAATTAAAAAGTGTCAGGGTCAGAGCCAAAACAATGCATTATATGGGATAAGATTTTAATTCAGCCCGTCCTAGGAGAGACGTGGGGAAGGAGGAGAAATTCATGCCAATTATTTTGCATTTTGGGAGAGTTATTTGACTGTAGGACCAACCCATAGCAGGGCACTGTTCAGCGAGTTTTGTTTTGTTTGTTTGCTTCTCTTCTCCCAGTACTCAAATTATCTCCAGGTCCTTAGATCCATTAGACTAATTAATATTAAGAACATATGCATATGCAAATTAGGCTGTGGTGCCCATATATTTCACTTTACGTGACAGCTTGAAGTGTAGTTGTGTGAGTCAATCAAATGCCATAAATTTGCTATGCACAAAAGATCATTAATATTAATTGGGGCATGGGCACTGTGCAGTAGCCCATGCCACCATTAGAAATGGACCCCTCGCTTTAATTGTTCAGCAAATTCATTTTTTAAAATTTATTTTTCTAGTTTTAAATCAATACCTATGGCCTGATTAAAATATGTATTTTTTTCCCCAGGTAGCCTACAGAACGGCATCAGAATTGTATTAAAAAATACCGAGCAGACCTTTTCTAAGACAGATGGCACACAATGAGGTTAAAAAAAGTATCTTGAGATCCAACCAGCAAGAACAAAAAAAAAAATTGCTTGCATTGTTGTTTTCATTATCTTGCTTCTGTCATTTCATGAGCTTTGTATCTTGCAAGGAAAGAAAGAAGGGAGAAAAACTGTGAAATTAATCTTTTGTGCATGGCCTGATAAAGAAGAGACATGCTCAGACAAAAGATAGACTGAGAGAAGGTACCGTGATTGATGACTAAAGTAAAGGTGTCAGAAGAGTATTATGTAAATTACTGGAGGCACAGACCATTTCAGAGAGAATGAGAGGGAGAGGGGAAGCCAGGGAGAGAGAGAAAAAAAGGACTGCAGAGTCGATGTCACCAAGACACTGGTCCCCAAGCGCCAATTTCTTGCCATCTTTCATCTGCTCAGACAAGCTCACCTCACTTTCTATTTGGTTTGCACAATGTAACAAAGGAGGAAAAAACCTGTCAACATTAGCATGAATACAGCCCAAAAGCGGGGTTCGAGCACGCAGCGCCTGAAGTGAGGCGGCGAGACGGGAACTTTAAGGCAGCCTCGGTGCTCGTACGTGAGCCTGTGAGGCGGCGGCTCCGAGTCGATTCCCTCTGTTATTCTGTGCCAGAACAGGGATTCAGACAGGCAGGGCCAGGGTGTTTCTCTGTGTTTGATCCCCCCTGCCTTTGCACAGCCCTGCTCTGACACACACTCATCCCTGCACGGACCTGCCGGCAGGACAGCCTGGACCTGCCCCTACTGCTCCTCTGCCCAGGAAGATTTTTAATCCAGTCCATGCCCACGCCCACACGCTGGACAGAAAGAGAAGGCATGGACAGATCTCACCTCTACCAAACTCTTCCCAGGAAAACCTTTTCTCACCACTGACACAGCCACACATGGTAGCTCCTGGCCACACTCGCATGGAGGCCCCAGCACACCCCATCTCTGGACAGAATTTAGCCAATGCCTGCCACAAAATTCCACAAGGGTTCAATGAAAGCACAGACCAAACCAACTTATACTGAGCAAAAATATGTTTGGTCTCCCATTCCCTGTCCTTCTGGCACAGAACAACCCCTGGGTTTCACATCTTAAAAGAATGATGCAGTTAATACCATGGACAGTAAGAAACCCTTTTTATATTTCTACTTTCTGGAAAAAAAAAATGAAATGAAACAAAAACTCCAAGGGAAAAAGCAAAATGCTTTCAGGAATTTTTCCCTTCATTCCTGACTATATGATTAATCTGGCTCCTGTTTGAATTTCACCTCCGGCATATCTTTGCCCCTATTTAATTTGATCACTGGCTTTTATTCAAAAACTTCATTTTCCAAGGAATAAACAACTACAAATGGTCACCTATCACCTCCATGGTAACAAGTGAAAGGAGCATTTAAGAGGAAGAAAACACTAAACTGGCATTTGATGAAATGCACAGTTCCACGCTGCAGGTACTCCTGGTACACGTGGCTTGAGGTACACGGTGCCCTTATACATTAACTAATTACCCCAATCCCTGCCCTATAGAGTGAATCCCTGGTTTTAAAAGGGGATAGCAGAGAGAAACGCGAGTGGAGAGGCTGGAAATGCTCATCTGCCCTGTCTCTGTGCTCTGACAGCTCAGTGAGGGCATCCCTCAGTCTCATCTTTCCCGTGCACCCGGACACATTGATCTCCGGCTCAGCTGCGCCGATTCCCTCTGCATTTGTCCCACGGCAGCAGAGAGTGGGATCTGGTGTGGGAATTGCACCCTCCCTTCTCCCCTTGCTGCTCCTGCTGCCCAGCACTGGGATGCTAAAGGACATGGCTGGATCTGAGGCAAAGATGGCAATCCTGGCACGGCTCCTGGCAGGAATCACTTCAGTTCAGAGAGTGAGTGTGCAAATAAAGCTGCTTTCCAACTTCCTTCCCTCAGATTCAATCAGCTATCACATGGCTTTCATTTTGAGTGTTGAGAGACATTAAAATGAGATTTAATAACAAACTGCTTCAATTTTGCATGCCTTCTAAATTCTGTTGGCCAGGCAGGATAGTCCATGGGAAAAGCATTCAGTCCTTCTCATCAATTTTTTCATTTTTCTACTTTTTTTTTTCTTTTTTTTTTTTTCTTTTACCATGAGTACAACAGTTGGAAAAAATTTAGAATCCAAAGAGGCAGCTATTTCTATACCATCAATTTGCCCCTTAAAGAGTGAAATGATAAAATGAGTGGAAAAAAAATAGATGTTCTGGGCACCAAGCTCTGTGCAAATCAGTTCTTAAAGTATCAGTGAATTCATATTTTAAAGAATACTTTAGTTTGCAAGATTGAAATTCTTTTAAAGAAGAAACTCTCAAAGGAAGTTGTCATTTTAGGCTGCACAAACCAAAACCCTTCCAAAATCAGGTGCTTAGAAAAAAAATTGAAGCACTTTAATAATTTAAATTGCTCCCCTTTGCACATGCCCAGAACCCAAATCCCTTTTCTAACTGAAGTGCTTATATAAAAATTTGACAGCTCTTATAATTTTAAATTGCTCTACACTGAGTATGCCCAGAACCTCGATCACTTCCAAATTCAAGGGCTTATAAAAATTTGAAGCACTCCAATAATTTTAAATTGCAATGCACAGTGCAGAGTGATTTAAAATTATTGGACTGCTTCAATTTTTTTAAAAGGTCTTCAATTTGGAAGTGAGTCAAGCAGCATTCTAATACAGTAGTTTAAGACATACTGTATTGATGTAAAATTTAACATCTAAAAATAATGAAAATTAAACCGAATACACTGTTTAAAAAGTGAGGACGAGTTTCCCAAACAGACCTAGGAACACCACAACTTCAGGCTGGTCGGTCCTGCTTTGTGGAAGAGTCAAGAGTAAAGAGTCGAGGAGGAGATGCTTGGGACAAAACCACAGATGTAAGGTCAGCTTCCATCCTTGGGTTGGACACCAGGAAAGCCCTCCTGGAGTGCCCAGAGAAAAGTCTGGAGCAGAGCAGAGCTCACAGTGTCCATTCCCCACACTGTGGGAATCCTAGAGATGGCAACCTGGCATGCAAAGGCATGGCCAAAAGGCATCCCTGCATCCACAGGGTGACATTTGCCCCTCTAACCCATCTCCTTCTGCTTTGGGAGGTGCAGAGGAGTCATCTCAGAGGGGCTGGAGCTCATGCTGACTTCCCCGAGGGGGGAAGAGCCATGGCAAAGACTGGATGGGGCCTGTCGGTCCCCTCCTGCAGGGGAATGGTTTGGACTATTTACAGATCCGCTGGTTACAAACCAGCACGTTTCTGGATGGGGTTTCTGTTTCCTCTCAAACCATATGCTCTCTAGTGGGGGCTCACAGCAAGTGTCCCACGCAGGGTTCAAAGCACTGGCTCCCCACTGCTTGGCTTCATGAGGAGTGGAAATACACGATTTCCACTAGGTTTAGTGTTAGGCACTGGCTCTGTATGTAAGTCTTTTTGGCAGCTATTCGCTTCCCTTTAAAATCTTTCCCTTTTTTGGAGGTGATTTATATTAATAAACTGTTTCGGATCAGAATTGGCATGATATGTAAAACCCATGCCTGTTTGGTATTTCTGTTGTGTATACTTAATTTGAATGGGGGGAGGGAAGAAGACAACACTGTTCAGCTGGCTGTGAGTCTTTTTTTTGTTCCAGACATGCAAGTTCTTCTCAGGAGTCAACCATAACTATTAAAGAGTTTCTCTTAAAAAATCAGTTTCGACATCCTGAAGACAGGGAGAGAAAAGAGACTTGAAGCCACCACATTTTCCATGCATTCGTGAACATCTGCAAAGTAAAATTGTTTCTCAACAGGGGCTGGACTCCATTTCATCTTATAACAAGTTGGGGATCTTGTCTATTTGCAGCTTATTCAGCCTGTTCGATAGTAGGGACACCGTGTCTTTGGCTGTGAGCTTCATTTGGAAGTTGGGGTCTTGTGGCCTTCCCTGCTGCCTTTTGTTTCCTGTGAAGTTAAAACTCACAGGAAATGACAGGAAGAGTCCTTATGCCTAGCTTCAGGCTAATAAAACTTTGATTACTGTCTATTCCAACGGAGCACCCTCGGACAGATGAGAGAGATGGCACCTACGGCAGTGTAGGTTCTAACGTGAATCCCTGGAAGAGAGAAACACTACAAGTACGGGTCAGCTGGACTGAGCCACACAAGCACAGGAAGTTTGGGTAGGAAAGCCAAGCAGAGATGCTTTCAAGATAGAGGAGTCCCTTTAAACACTGGGACCAGCCAAGGAAGAAGGAAAATTACTCTGCAGGAGTGATCTCCCTTATAATATCCTGCAGGCCAGTAAACAAATGTTGAAACTTTTCCCTTCAGGTTCATGAAGCTTTTTTCTCATTTTTTCAATCTGCATCCCTCTGGTCAGAATAATTCATTCCATGGGGCAGGGTGAGAGCCAATTCCCACTGCAGTGGGTTACGGATAAACGGTGTCCTCCTACGGCCCTGCATGACGAACTTGTACTTTTACACAATAGACTCACAATTCATCGCATAAAAAGTATCTGCTTTGAAAAAAAAAATGGTGCAAAGAGGTTTTATTCAATAGGCTGTAATGGCGAGCTGTTATGGTCTATCAGGTGGATAATGTGCATCTTAAAATACTGTGTAAATACATATTTCTATAATAGCCTGTTACATTTCCAAAGGAGCCATTGCAGGCTGCATTTGAAGTGAGAAGGAGCTTATAGGAGATGGGCTCTGGCACTCTTTTGCCTCAGCAGGAGGTGGGCAATGACAATTTTTCCTGAATTAGAGAGGAAAAATATTATTTTCTGATTCAAATGAATAATAAAAAACAATGGAATGAAGTAGCTCAGAAAACTTTGACTGGAAGGAAGAAAGGTAAGTGTTAATGTGATGAGAGCACTGAGAGAGCTTTGCTCTCTCCTACAGTCAATGTATTTCCTTGCTCCCCAGCTGAGACGGCAGCATTACATGAATGTTCTCCGTATTTTCTTCCCAAGAGCTGGCACAATTATTTGTTGTGAATAACATTCATAGGAGCTTTGATCCTGAAAATGCCTATGTATGAGAGCAGCCAGGCACCTGA
This sequence comes from Cnemophilus loriae, assembly GCA_013397755.1. Lineage (NCBI taxonomy): Eukaryota > Metazoa > Chordata > Aves > Passeriformes > Corvidae > Cnemophilus > Cnemophilus loriae. The sequence continues at coordinate 971,777 of VZTF01004039.1, forward strand.
AAGCAGCAGCTTTTTATATGGCACAAGCATATCTCAGAGTCCTACATACGTACTTGTTACTGAAAAATAATTATTAATATGGTGCCTAATTAGACAGTTTTGCTGGCTTGCAAATAGCTGGGTTTGATTACTGGCCACTTATGATGCGTGACTTGTGATAAAAGTCAGGAATAAACTCTTGGTTTCAGCTCCTTGACTGGAAAACTGGGTGTTTCAAAGCAATGGATGAAGATCCAAAACTGATACAACACACAGGGAAAGAAGGGTGGAATTCCAGGAACCGGCACTGAAGAGAAACAAGCCATGGCTATGGTGGCCACATAAACAAAACCAAGAAAGGTCACATGTTTCTGCTTAAAAATACAAGTGATTCAACTTGATTCACTCAAATCTGTTTCTACCTCAGAAGACTAAAAGAGCCTGCCCAGGTTTTCCTAAACAACTTGCAGGGACTGGCATGAACTGAACTGCAAAACCAGCCCTTGCTTTTCCCTTCCTCCTCCTCCTCCACCAACCACCACGTGTGACCCTCTGCCATGGGCTGTGCCCTGAACACAAAGACCCCCGAGCCAGAGAGCAACAGTGAGAGCCAACCAATATCCTTCCTTTCTCTGCCTATTTGCCCATATTTTGATATTTACACTCTGTGCCATCCCTCACACACAGCACATATATAATCCTTTACCTTAGAGCTGGAAAAGGCTTCTCTATTATTTGCAATTATTTCCTAATTTGGCCAATATGAGAGGTTATTGCTGCTGAAAAGAATGAATAAAAGCATATCTGAGGCAAAAAAAGTGCTAGTAGTAAAGTTTAAAAAGAGCACAGATGAAGATTAATAACCTCAGCAGTCGGGGCCTGGAGTACTTAAAACAAGTAAAAAGACATTACGGAGCAGGAAAATGGAGCCAGCAGGAACTTTTGTTATGACACCCAATGCCACATGCAACTTCTCAGGTCACTCAGAGCTCACTCTGCGAGCACTCCCAGCAAACCTGCCCTGATGTCAAGGAAACAGGGTTGATTTATAACTTTTTTTCCCCTTGCAAAGTTTTAGGTGAACGTGTTCGCTGACTTATCTGAAAGTCACGGGGAAATTTAGGCAGTATGAACTCACAAATATTGGAAGGCTGCAGAGGAAACAAAAAAAACAGGGTTCACCATTTAACATGGAAAAAAAGCAGTTTGAGTGCAGACTGCGTTTGTGGAGGACCACCAAGTTGATAGAGTCTTTCAGCTGAGTTCAACACTCTTTGGCCTGTGGCCCAAGCAGGTGAACAGCAGCCACCCCACCAAAACCAAGCCAGGACCACCCATCCAGACACGGGTGGAGAGGGGAGGCCACGCTCATGGAAACCTGGGGTCTGCATGTCAGTGCTGATCACTGTAACCAACAATTCTTCACCTGTTTGGGTAAAAATGCAGTAGAAGGTTGAGCAGACAGATGCAGAGCTACTGTACCTGCTCACATGAGTACCACAGGAAGGGCACAGACCCCTCAATCCCAGATTCACTCCTAGTAAAAGGAGTGGGCACACACATCTGCACCCCCAGAACAGCTGCCAATACTGCACAATAAAGCAATTAGGACTCAAAAGAACTGAGATAATGAAGGCAATGGAGAGATGATTAAAAATACTTTTCTAAGGAGAAAACAGTTTTAGTCACATGCATACTGAGATGTCACCATTTAATAAAATGACAAAAACTATCTATCACATATGCATGAACACAGAACAATATAAAGAGGTTAACAGAAATTGATGGCATCCCGGCTTTAATTTTACACTGAATCGGAGTCTTTGGTGATTGAAATAGACAAAGATGTATAGGGTTATCTTGGTGAAGAGGCTTTGCTAATTACTGGCACTTGTCATTTCTCCATAGCTTTATCTAAGTCAGGAAGGCTAACTAGCTCCTTTTCCCCAGTGTGCATTGTTTGTTCAGTAGGCTTTGTGCTGAGGAAAGCCTTTTTCATAACTGCACCTCATTATTAACAGGTTCATAAATAAATGAGTCCTAATATTTTCCTCGGTTAGCATTTATGATAGGGACATTTGGACTACAAAAGATTACACTTGTCTTTAATAAAAATAGGCACTTATACATGAGGCCTATTAAGGTCCTTGTTACGTTGAAGAGGAGGAGGAGGTGGCAGAAAAAGGGGAGGAGCAGGATTATAAAAACACGCTTTATAGCCCTATCATATTTTTCATGTGATTTTAGTAGCTATTTATTATGTCGCATTAGCTAATTATGGCTCTAACCTGAAATGGATTTCTGGATTGCACGCTCTGTCCTGAGGTTTGCCACACTGCAAGCTCTCAGCTCAGTCAGGCAAACACTTGGGAAACTGAAAACTTCTGGAAAAACAGGCAAGGCACGAGACAAAATGGAGCACTAATGTACAGCTGATACTCAGGTGTGGAGTTGTCCATTCCCAGATTTGACAGACTTTTTCTGGAGGTGCGGCTCAACTCACTGCAGAGATCAGCCACCAAAGCTGGCAATCAGCTGCAAGGCTGGGGAGGGGCACATTTAGGAAGGTCAGGACAGTTGCATGAGATACCAGAGAGATCTCAAAGCGCACGAGATCTCTTCCCTCACGTCCTCCCCTCCTCCCTTTCCAGGAGGCTCATCCCCAAAATACCACTGCCCCGTGCCAGGACAAGTGACAGAGAAGCAGCTTGCACAGGCGACCTGCTGGCACAACAGCAGGACCAGACCCAAACCTACCACAGCCCGGAGCAGTGTTTCAGCCACAATACCATTTTTTTTTCATGCTGTCAGCTCTGGGAATGGTGCCTCCTGCCCGGCTCACCTGCACATTCTGCAAGTCCACACTGCAAGTCCACAACTCATGTGGAAGAAGACAGAAAAGCTAGCAAATATTTGCTAAGACACTGTATCATGGGATTGGTTTTGCAACTCCTCACGGCCAAATCTGCCTCTTCCCTTCCACCATAAACACGAAAATACTGCCATCTCCCCATTTTTTTCCCAGAGGTTTCTGCTAGGATCTGGCTTGCTGTTAAGCTTCAGAGTTTTTTTTATTAGTGTTACCAAAAAAGCCTTAAAATAATTACATCAGTTCTTTTCAGCAGACATCCACAGCATTGTCAGACAGCTTTAGAGTGTTCCAGGTCTCAAACAATGCTCTCTCTTTTATAGTTACTGTAACGCACCTTTTGTCAGCTATTTATAAAACGCTCTGTAGTCTTCTTTAAACTTCATCTTTTCAAAAATAACTTCAGACCAAACAAGCTGCAATGGACAATTCAAGACGTCAGAAATGCATCTGCCTGAGACCACAGAACTTTTCGGCTTTCTCTTAGGAAGGAATAATCTGAAAGCAAATGTATCAGAAAGCTTGTGCTACAGTGTACTAAAGAATCAACTAATTTGGCTTTGTGAGACAAGTTTGAAGACCCAAAAGCATTTATAATATTTGTGTTTTGTTTTTCTAATTAGATGTGGCTCTCTTTTTTTTTTTTCGTTTTGTTTCACTTGATGCTAAAGTCTCTTTTATCAAAAAATCATTTAAGTATATCTGGCACAGGGTTTGTCATTTTTGTTGGGTTTTTTTTGTAAATCAAAGTGAAATACACAAAACCAATTTAATCACAAAAGTACCACTTCCTTCAGGATGTCAGTAATTCTCAAAATTGCTTCAGATATTTGCTAGATATCAGAAATGGGTAATGCAGCATTTTAAGTGGCAGAAATGCATTAGTACTATGTAAGTACATGATCCTTAATGTACTAATCTCAGCAATATGTGTAATGAGAACTTTCAGTAACACTTTATTTTAAGTGTCCTCTGAGAAATGCTAATTTACAATGAAACACCTATGGAAGTACATGTGACATTTACATGAATACCAAATGAATTCATTTTGATCAATGCTATTACAATGAATATGATATGAATTCACAATGATAGGGGCCTTAAAGAATTACCGCATTTTCCTTGAATATTTCATGTTTTGAAGACCAGCACGTTAAAAACCATGTTACACGTTCGTCAGGAGGTCTATGTGTTAGGATGTGCAAGAGACACCCCACGGGACTGTTTAAAACACGTTTGCATAGTTTAAAAAGCTAACAAGGAACACCTGTTAGGAGAGGCACAGGTTCTCATTCCAGTGCCAGCAGTGAGATCTGCCGAGCTCCATGCATTCCTTGACTTGCTTTTGAGGACAGTGTACGGAATATCGGGCTGGACTTTGTACCCACTGCTCACCCAGGCACATAACTACTCACCCACCCAAAACCCAGCAGGACAATCTAATGCAGAGCATGTTCATACCCAAGGATAAGGTGCCTTGTGCAGTAAAGAAAACTAACTGAGGAGCCCCTCTACAATCTGACCATCAATCAGGAAAAGACTGCCCAGGATTTGCAGCCTTTGTAAACACAACATTTACTTTGAGTGCCAGAGCAGGGGCTGAGGTTTCAAAAATCTGAGGCCCATTGTTGTCCTCTCTAACTGAGAAACCTTGGAACAACCCCAAGATGTAGAGAAAATGTTTTGAAAGCCCTTAACAAGCTAACTGATGGAGGAAAAAAAACATGGTCAAAAGCTACCAACAAACTAAAAGAGCTGATTGAGCCTCTGTAGGTTTGCTGTTAGCTCTCCCAAACCTGTGAATGCTGGCTGCCCTGGCTGCCATTCCTTTCAAATCTGTGAAATTTCAGAGTATGTTCTGATGACAATGCAGGCATTCCTGGTGGGTCACAGCTCTCCTGGCAGGCGGGGAGAGCAGTCCACCACCAAGTCCAGAAACTGTTGCAAGTCCATCTGCAAACTCTGTCCTTTCCCTGGCAGAGGCCACAGCCAGTTACAGCTGCATTAAAATGGTCAGCATTTGAGTAATGAATAAGCGGAAGAAAGACAGACAGGAAGGTCATAATAGAGCTGGTCTGAGCTATGGCAGAGCTTTACATTCCTTGGAAACAGCAACAAGGAATGATCACAGAATCACAGAATAAACTGAGTTGGAAGAGACCCACAAGGATCATCAAGCCCTGCACAGTACCATCCCCAAAAGTCACACAATGTGCCTGAGTATTGTCCAGACACTTCTTGAGCTCTGTCAGGCCTCAGCAACAAATCCTAATAAAAAGCAGTGACCCCTGACTAATTTTATTTTGCTTAATAAAGTTTCATACAAACTTTTTCTATACATATTATGTATCGATATGGCAACAGCCATAACAGGTGTTCTTTAAACGTGACTGTGAATTCTCTTCTTTTTCTTACCGCGAACCAACCTTGGGTTTATTTAGGACTGTTTCCTCTCACATCCACAATTAGTGGGTTGATGCGAGTGAGCAGTTGGGCTGATCAAGGTGTGACAGCCGGCAGAGCAAAGGCTGAAGGGGCTCTGTGTGTGTTGGCTGAGTGCTGAAAGGTCCCACTGATGGCCAGCGCCCGGCCTCTGCCCAGGCTATCAGGCGTCAGGAGCCCTCGGCAGTGACTCAAGGCTTGGAAAGGATACAGGAATCCTCTTATGGCAGTGAAAGTCCCTCCTCACACAGTGCCAAATATCTCTAGAGACACTACCACACTTCCCAGACACATCCCTAACACCAGTGCTCAGCACCAGCTCAGGGTTCTTCATTTCTATGAGGTTCATGCTCCTTGACACCACAGCAGTTCCCATCTGCCATAGAGAAATCCAATCCACTCATGACCCTACTTCCAAAAGCACCCCAAAAGTTACAGTTCAAGGTGCATGTGGCTGTGTGGATGGATGTCTACACACTCCTGCAAGCACACACATGCACACATAATTACTCAGGAATAAAGCAGGCTTGTAAACTTCCCCTGTTTACGCATCAAAGAAAGGACTGTTGATTTGACTGGAAATTAGAAGTGAGTTTAATAAAAGCATAAGAGAGATCCTGAACTATTGTGCCTGTGTTGGCATGAGCTGCAGAAGCGCTGCAAAGCACTTCATTCTGTCATCAAAAAAAAAAAAAAAAAAGAAAATGAATTGTTTGATGTTTACATTTAACTCAGTCTTTTAATTTAGCCAAAAAGCCAGAAGAGGGGTAAAAGAAAACATGGTGTTTCATTTGTCTGTTGCTGGGATAAGTAACCTAAACAAGGAACAGACGACAGATAACAAGTTTAAAATATGATGTAGAATAATAAGAATACCATTAATATAATTTCTCGCTCTACTTTTGCTCATCTGGACCACACGGTTTTTACGATGAAGTTGGTGCTATGAGATATACGTTAAAATTCACATTTTGTTTAGTCATTAGAAGCCTGGAATTCAGATACCAAAAAAGAGTGGGGAAAGAGAGGTGAAAAATTGCAAAAATTTTCTCAGAAAATTGCCTCAGAATGAAATTCTGCCCTTTTCTTCTACTCCAAAAAGTCATTACCATCTGACAGCTGTTTAGTGGCATATGTGTGTTGGTGGTACCAGTCCAATTCCTAGTGGGCAGGTGTCTGCATCACAAAAGCCACCATCACAATTGGCACTAATTGGCACCCTTGCCGGCAGTCTCCATAAAGAAAATAAGGATTAGATGGCACTGAGATCAAATTATCCTGTCACTATAAAGGTGATCCCCCCTCTAGGTCAGAAAGGCCTGTTGGCAGGACAGTTTGGGGAAGTTTGCACTTCCTGGGCTCTTTTTCTGACGGAGAGACGTGAAATGTCGGGTGTCTGATGCTGGAAATGAGGCTCCTTTCACAGGCACTTCCACTTCGCATTTTTAGCTGAATTTCAAAACAAAAAAAAACCCACACCAACACCCAAACTCAAAACTCAAACAACAAACCAGAAAATTCCCTCTTAATTTGGACATTTCCCATGCAAACTTGCTATTTTATGCAGATAGTCACCACATTGCTGTGCTGGGGTATCAGTATATCTGATGCCTTTCTTTGTATGCTTTTTTTTCCTTTTTCTTTTTTTTTTTTTGGAACAGCATGCAAATTCTGTGATTTTTCTAAGTATAGGGTGCAAAATACCCTGGAAAGTGGGGGGGAGGGGGGATGTCTTACAGCTCAGCAAGCTCTATGAGGATATTCTCTTAGTTATTGAGATGAGTTGAATAATTCTCCACTAATTTATACACCAGTGAAACTGGCCTGTTGGCAAGTCCACAATTAATGCGAATGCCAAGTGGGATTGCAGCTTTGTTTCATCTAGGAAAACACTTAGCTGAACAGCAGCTTTCCCAGCTGAAAATGTGTGTCTGTCTTTAAACTTGCAACAGAAGCTGGCATTTCTTCGTTTCCATTCACTCTATCATTATGATGCATTATACAAAGTAATGATGTAATACTCTGGAAAGCTGAAACGCTAGCTCTTTGCCAAAAATAATAATACAAAAAGTGTACAATTATTTTCATCTATGAAAGCCACTCTCACTACCATCTCCAGCTCCCCAGTCAAAGAGAAATCTTCCCTAATAGTAGCTCATTTCTTTCTGTTTGTGAATCAAACATGAATGTGGAAGGGGGGGACGCCAGCTCATCCATGCTGAATTACAACTTTTAAAAGATGTAAACATATTCATCACTCCAGCACAGTGGCTTGTCACCACACATCCCTCACACCTGCATTTCGATAGTGGTTTTCCCCTTACCTGTGTGACGTGTTGTTTCCTTCTGCACTGAGGCTAAGTGTGAAGGGATTACTGGAGGTAAAAGAAGGCACCAGGATTTGGACGTTGGTCAAAGGATCAAAATGCCAGGAATTCTTCAGTTCCACTCTTACCAATCCTCAGTCACAAAAATGATGTATGCACAATGATGCCACTTGGGCAGAGATGCAACTTGCCCCAGAGCACAAAAAGGCCGTGAGGGAGCAGAAACGAGATGTCCTCTGCTTTGGGTCAAGCATCTGCTCTGCTGCTTTATCTCCCAGTTCCTGCAGCCCCAGTGCCTCACACGCCTCCACAGCAAAGCCACGGAAATCAATATATGGTGGCCTCAGCACGAGGACCAAAACACATCCACAGATGGCCAGGGAAATGGCAGCTCCGTGACAAGCAGTGCCATGGGCAGGTGACGAAGGCGAAGCTGCAAAACAAACTCGCCACCAGCGTGGTTTGTGTGGTGATCCCAGGACAGGGTTTGCCACTGTCGGTGCTCCAAGGGCAGAGCTGGGGTGTGGTTGAGCAGAGAGGCGAGGAGAGACCTGGGTGTGTCACAGAGCTCAAGATGGCTTTTTAGGAGGAAAACTAAAAAGCAGGATAAAAGGGAAGCACCGGGGACGGCAGAGTGTGAGTGGTGGGGTTCGGGTGCAGGAGGCAGGCGCTGTGCATCAACCAGGAGCAGGTTTGCCAGGCACAGAAAACTCTGCTCCCACAGTGATATACAACACCACAGTAAGTGTATCTTAAAAATACAATAAAGTGTTAGCTCTGATTAGAAAAGAAAGATGAATTCTTCCGCTAAACCAGGGTAACCCTAAAAGCGTGTTAACATGAAATACTAAATAAAATGCTACTCATCTATAATAAATCTTATTACACATTTTGGCAATTTTACTACTAACATACCGAAGGTTTCAAGCAATGTTTGAAAATAGAAATCTTAAATTGAATCATTGTTGCATGAATATATGCAAAATATTCATTTCTAGCACTGTGAGGGTTGAGTGCTTTTAAATTGGAGAAATCACTCATGACTTCACCTTTTCATGCAAGATAAAGTTGTATGTGGTAACATCATTACAATGTCATGAAAGAAGTGGAAATCATACAACAGTTCTGCCTAAAGCTAATATACAAAAAAGTACTTCTATATTTTTCAATATTGTTCAATATTTAAAGGTGCAGTACAAGGCTTTAAATATATTAAAAAAATCATTAGACTTCAGATGTCAGTGCGGCCTTCACTGAGTGCTGAGACTAATAAAATCATTGATGAGATCTCTTTAATATTTAACAGAATTCATGTCTTAGGTACTAGCCTATTTTCAACTCCAGTATCTTCAGAGGGAACTAAATATAGAAATAAAAACAGCAAACGATTTATGTGGCGGTCATTATGGATTTTTTTTAACTAGGGCACTAAAATTAAACTATTTACTCAATAATACTGTCATAACAACAGAGAAAATGCTGCGACATTTAAATAGTCTTTCCTATAAATCCTTTAGCAGGAGATTACTTCAAAAGTACATAACACTTTTATACACATTAACAATCAGTAAATTCAATCAGCAAAAACGAACGAGCAGATTTTGCAGTGAGTTGCCGCACCATGAATTGCCATATAGAGCTCAGAAGACCTCTGCAATCTTAAAGGTGTTTTAAAAGAGCGGGAAGGGGATAATTTGAGTTTATATACTTCTTTTCCTTTTCTTCCCTCTGATTAAAAAAAAAACTTAGACCTGAAAGTTCAGCCTCAGAAGTAGAAGTTACGTTTGAAAAGCCCACTCCATAATTTAACTATATTATTTTGTATAGCATGGGGGGGGAAAAAGAAGGAAAATCAGGGTAAGGCAATCACCCAGTGTCAGGTTCAACTTTAAACCCTGGTACACACGAAATGGATAGCTCCAGCTCGTCACGGCAGCCCCCGCTCCAGAGCCTGGAGTCATAGGGATGCAAAGCAAAAACATCTCCAGCTTCCAATTCCAACCCCGCCGCCCAAATATTTGCGTTTGCTAAAACAGAAACGGGCATTTCTAAATTACTGCCTTATTTTTATGTTAAAAGATATTTTTTTTGAAGTCCCACCTGCCGTGGCCGGGCGGTTGCTAGGTGACGGTGCCGCACGGACCGTCGGCAGTGATGAATGGCCCGGCTGGCGGCGGTCCCCGCTCTGCCACCGCCACTCGTGCCCTCCGACGGCGCTGCCACCAACCAGCACAGAGGCTGCAAAGGCCACGGCCAGATTTTGGCAGCACGAGGGTTGGGCTGCCTTGCACTAGCAAGCCAGGGGGATGTCAGTGTGGCAGCAGTGCCTTCACCACCCTTTTGGCTCTGGCAGCAGTGCCAAATCAATGGGGGCGTGAAACTGCCCCAAGGGGTGATCAGAGCCTGTCTAAAAAATAATGACGGCAGTGTTATGGTTCAGGAGAACCCACAAAAGGAATAGGTGCTCACAGCTGATGCTCTACAGTCTGCTGTGGCCACCATCAGACCCTGGCCAGCACTGTCACCAAGCTTGTCCATATCTCAGATGCTCACAAAACAGGTTCCTCTTGCATTGGTGCCACAGGTGCTGCACCTGCCTGGTCACCCCTCTGCTCATCCACCATGTCTCCACCTTCACACATCTCACTGGGATGCAGAAAGTGAGAGAAAGAGCCTTTTTAACAGAACCCACTGTATCTGAGCAATGGACAAGGGTGAGTCCTCCTGCAGGCTGGCTGGGAATGAAAACCCCAGGCACAGGGAGGGCTGTTCCCTCACGGATAACACCGACAAGGTGCCCTGGCCATCACAGGATTCCTGTCTCCTATCCTGACCACACTACCAAAACCGTAACCATCACGAGATGCCCAGGAGCTGGGCACAACTGGGAAGTTCTCTGTTTCCCAGCTGACACCAGTATAAACCCAACCTCCATCAGACCTCACCTCACTGGGGCTTCCACATGCTCAATTCATTTAAAAATATACAGTGAGGATATGCCAATGAAACAAACAATTTTGGGGTGTTAATCCACAGATTATTGACAAGACGAATGAGATTCCTTGGGTCTAATGCTCTCTGCTACTCAAGGGCTAGCTAAGCTCTCTTTTTTCAAATATGTGGATTTTGAAATGATGGATCATAATAACAGAGCTGGTGCCTATGAATGGGGATTGCAAACACTTAATATTTCAATAGAAGTGTGTGCAACATGATCCAATCACTCTGAAAAATGTACAAAATGGAAATATATAAAGAAAGCAGCTGGCATGAAAGAGAATAAACAAAGAAATATTGATAAAACTCTGTATGGATTAGGCAAAATATATTCAAGCTGCATTTGAATAATCTCATCTATATTTATATGTGTGTACATATATATATATTCAAAATACAGAAAGATTTCTTACCTCATCATTTCCCTGCTCTGAAAGACAGATCTCTGAATTAACACCCCCCCCTGCAAATCACAGGGCTGTGCTCATGCACGAGAACCAGAACTCCCCAGATGCTGCTCGTGCCTTGAGAGTGTGCTCACAGCGGGGGGGTGACTCTGAGAGGAGCTCAGCACCCCTGCCCCAATTCAGGGAAAGCACGTTTCATGTTAAACTCATGAGGGACCCCTTGGAAGATCCATCTTGTCGTTCATTAGACTAATTTCTCGCATGTTTTTATACAGCACACCCCAGTGGTTTCAGGATCAGGCCAGGAGAAATCATTTGCATTGCACTTCCACTGGAGTATTTACTTCCCTGCGTCTCTGTGGTAAAACCAATCTGACCACTGAGAGCTGGTGTTATATGAGAAGCAAGTTAGTTTTAAGGCAGAAGATGCACCATCCCAACATGCAGCTCCCTGACCCACAGCACGTCCCTGCAGCTGACTGGAATAACTGCTGGGGACCATGCATACCCACTGAACCCACACCAAAGTCCCACAAGCTGGTTTAGGCCTCTAATTTAAAAAAATTAAGCTAAATGATGCTACTTTGCAACTTTTGTGGGCTAAGAGGGTGCACACAAGCGGTGAGTGCAGCTCAGCTGATGGGTGGCAGCTTATTATGCTGCAAGAACTTCCTACTGAATCCGAGCCCCAAGCTATGCTGCAGCTTGAGGAAGGAAGTGATGGTAACAACTTTCTCTCATGATTTTCTGTTTGCTTGCCCTCCCTGCACTTCTCCCACCAGATCATTGCCAGCTTTCACCAGGCCACTTTGCGTGATTAGGGGAATCAGCTCACCACTCCCCAGCTGTCTACTACCACTCCGTACCAACTTACCACTTTGGGGTTGTCTTGTGCGGTTTTCCCCTCTTTTGGTCACAGCTGCCCTAAAAGCAACTTTCCTTCCCCTCACCACAGCAGCCACCCTCTGCAGAGATGGGCATCACAGTCAGCTTTGCAAGGGTGTTTTTCCATGGGAGTATTCCATACATCATGACAGCCTCAGTGAGGCTCTCCACCAGCCATGTCAGTCCATGAACCAGGGCTTCTCTGGAGCACCGTGGTTTGACTCTTCTCCTCGCACACTGCATATTGGTTGATGGTTCTCCAGCACTGCTCACACCTCTCCCTGGTTTCACAAAGTACCAGCTGTTTTTGGAGGGGAAAAGAAAGCAAGAACTTAGCCCCTTTAGGTTCCTGAGTCCGTGTGGCTGCATGTGATGCCTGGGAATAATTCTGCCAGCAAAACCCTTGGTCACAGCAAGACTATTGGACACCATCTTAAATAGAATACAAAAGAAAATAGTCTCAATGGCTTAAAGCAGCAGCCCCATGGTCAGGAAAGGAGTGTAGGGCAGCAGCCCAGACTCTGCTGGTCTCCTCTCTCAGCTCAGTATTGTCATTTATTACAGTAAACCCTAAAACCAAGTTCAATCCCAGCAGGTTAAGAGGCAGCACTTCCCAACACACGCAGCTCCTGGCCACCCAGCACAATTTAGCTGACTCCAGAGACCAAACCCAGTATCTCTGCACACCACAGCACAGCTTTACCTGCACTCCCCAAGCACACGTTCTCTAGCACCGATTTCAACGAGCAGAAGTGTGAACACTTCATCCTAATCTGCCTGCAGTGGGTTTACTGGTAGGTCAGCAGCTCTGTTTGCACGTTCCCTTAGCAGAATAGCAGCTGCTTGGCTGCGTGACCCAGCAGACCTTTAAGTGGAACATACTGGGATCACCTTGCCCAGAAGCAACGTCCCCATGGCAGCATTAAAATCTAGAAGGACGGAGGAGATTCAGACATCTTCTGGCAATGTGCTGCCATTTCCAGCTGAGCCCTGAGAGACAGGAAAGAGGTTTTTGGACCAGGTGTGAATTTCCAAGGACATCACAAACCGGGAGAGGATATCTGAAACCTAACCAAGCTACAACCAGAAGTTTAATTCTGCCTTTTTACATGCCTGGTTTGCTCCTGTCTTACTTTGCCAGCCTATGTCTGAGCACTTACAAATTCCAAACAGGCTGTATTTCCCCCGGATTTACACGCAACTCTGGTCAAAATCTGTCGCTGAATACCAGACTTCTGTAATGAGCCTGAGATATTCTATCGCATTTCTGACTCACATGATAGGAAGCAGCACAATGAGAGACACACACACACACACATCCCCCCCAGAGCAGAGGTTTGAAACAGCAGCAGCTTTTCTCCTGGCACAGGGCAGGGGTGCTTTGGTTTCTTGAACAGGTGGACTACCTGACAAGCAGCAAGTACCCTTCCTTTTGACTACTACGCTTTAAATCAGGGCTGTTTGGCAATTCATTAGTGTCTGCTAACTGCTAAACACAGGAAAGTTCAAAAACATGCATATGTTTCCCTCCCTGCCTCCCAGGTGGTATCTGTTTCAAGCAGCAACCTTTTCACTTCGTGCATGAAGACTTGCAAACTTCCCGTGGCTACACCAGCGGTTCCTAACCAGGTGCCGGCGCCGGAGCCGCAGTCTCTGAAGAGCAGGAAACTCCATATGCTGATCTCCGGCTATGTAGATGCCATTCGTTTCTCCTTGAAAGTTTATTGTCAGAATTACTGAAATGTACACAAATGTCTGTATTTGAAGGTGAAATTTGGTGGAAAAATAAAGATATAATAGGATCCTTTCTTATATAATTTCCTGGTGTGATGTCTGTCTGAAAAATGAAGTGAAATTATATGATGTCAAAAAATCATGTTTCAAAATGATTGACAACATGTGAGTGTTTTGCATTGTGAAATGAGGTGGAAAATTTTAATTGCATGATGGAAGGACATAATATTTATTAGAACCTTGTAACCACACTGGATTTCAGTGGAAAGGACACAATTTTAAATTTTATATTAATACTTCGGGCTAAATCCTAAATGAACACACAGAAGCAGAATTCCACCACGGAATCTGCAAGTAAGTTTTTAATTTCTAATAATAAAATAGCATCTATAGGGTTGGCACATCACCATAGTGACAAAAAGATTTCCTCATTCTTGCACTGCCATTCTGATGTGAACAATCTTTAGGGCCCAGCTCCCACATCACCAGAGAAATGGTGCTCTGGACATGGGATTTTGATAAAGGTCTGCTAAAGAACCGAGGAAGAAATTCTAGGAAAACCAAAACTAGCTAATAATTCCAAGCCCACTTCCATCCTTACTAGTGACTGTAAACACGGGCTCACATCCACGCCTGAGTGCTAGCTAACCCACATCCTTGCAGACAGGAGCAGGGAATAAATCCCAGAATCAAAGTCATATCGGAGAAAATCCCAAGTAAACAGCAACAAGTTTAGGGAGAGTCCTGGATGACTGCATGGTAGGTTTATTACCAGGCTGGCCAGTGCAGCACCAGACAGTTTGGAGCTCTCAAAGTAAGTGGTCTAGAGAAGGCAAAAAGCGAGGTAATTTTAAAAACAGAGATATGTTTACATGGAGGTAACTCAAAGCAATCAATCTTAGTTTTAGGATGTGCCCCAAATAAGTCTTATGTCAGTAAGGAATCTGGATCAGGAATCTATTTAAGGTTTAGCAATATTAGTTACATTTCCTCTCCCTTCCTCACGCGTGGTTCAAAAGGGGCTTGAGGAACTGAGAGATGGCAAAAAAAGTTACTCCTTCCCCTCCCGAATCCTGGCACTTTTCTGAGCCTGTTGATAACATCAGAAGCTCAGGGAAAAGGCAAAGGAAATAGGAAACCTTGATTTGGAGCCAGGATTTGTGAAGCAGCAGCTTCTGACCAGCCTGGCCCAGAGAGGTGCAGGAGCGCAGCTGCTTTGCCACCGGTGCCTTCAGCAACAGGCTGGATTAACCAGAGGCTTTTTTCCAGAGATCTCTTTCCACGAGAGCTTTCCTGACCAGGGAATGACCAGTGCACAGGTGAACTCCTGGTGCTTTAACACATCTCGACTCACTCATTTGTGCAGTGTCAGGTTTGTATTTGTGGATCTGGGTTTAATCTGGGGATATAAGATTGAGCAGTCAAAGTCCATACTTTGATTCCACTCTCCCCAGCCTGCCCAGGACCCTGAACCACCCACGGCAAGGAAAAAAAGCCATCCTTAAGTACCAAAGTGGAGTACAAAGACAAGAAAAGCATAATTCTCTGTGTAGGCAGAGTAAGTCATGATGACTGTGGAAAGACAACTTTTAAATACTCTGTAATGACTCTCAAAAAAAAAAAAAAATCTATGTAACCAAAATAAAAAGCATGGACAATCCATAAGGAAATTTTGAGAGAAATGAAACAAACTCAACCAAGCTGAGTCCCATTCTGTTCATGTCTGCATTATAAATGTCTGTGTGGAGTTGAAAAGAATGGTTAAAATTATATCCATCAAGCCTAAATGAAGCGCTAGGAAGGGAGAAGCATGGAAAGCTGCATAGGGGAAACAAAAAGGCCAGCTTCAAATTCTGTCAGAGGCTCTGTATAACAGTAATTCACAAAAATTTGGGCTAGGACATAAATGTCAGCGTTGGAATCCTAAAGGGTCATGGAATGGTCTGCAGCTAGTCAAGCAGAAGAGGTCAGAAATTAAAACAGTTAGCGACGAGTAATAAGAAACCTTAGGTCCTTAAAGAATTGTTTGAAATGGATATTTATGCTCCTTGCAGAGGAAGGAAGAGATTTTTCTCTTCTCCATAAAATTAGCCTTGACTGAGTACTGGGAAAAAGATATGCTCCTGAATATTCTCACCAGCTTTTGAAAGGTTTTTCTTTTATCTGTGCACCTCTACCAAGCAAACCATCCTGCAGGAAAGTTTTGCCCACACCCCAAGGATGCTCCCAGAGAGAGGGATTTGCTTGTCTTTGCATGAGAAGGGCTTGTGCCTGTCTCCATTCTAGGGCAGAAAACAGCAAGGAAGGGTTTATCCCACTGAGCAATGGATTTCTCAGAACTGCAGTCCTGGGAAGGCTTGCAACACCCCATGGCTAACCTGTGACAGATTAACTTGATCTACCTGACACGTGTGCAGAAGGTCCTGTCCCACTCTCAGCAGCCCTGCTGGTGTCCCAGGGAGGAGGGGACCATCCTGCGCCTTGCCAAGCAGAGCAACAACCCCAGCCTCTAACACTTGACTTGTGTTCATTCCCTGATGTGCTGCCCAAAGCCCAAACTGTCTGAGCCAAACCCAAATGCCTATGAAATCTAAGAAATGGAATGAGGGGAAAAAAGATTGTAAAAATGTTTTAGATATTTCTGAACAACAAGGATCTGAGGAAATCACAATCTGCTCACCATTATTCTATGAGGAGGAGAAAGCAACACAGATCAATTATTAATTTCAAGTCACTCAGGCAGCACTCCATCAGGCTCTTTTATAGGTCAGAAATGTTACAGGTTAAACCCGGCTTGGAAACAAATTTCTGCTCTACCCTCAAACAAGGAGCAATTATGGATGTACCTGGGAAGCCCCACACCCTGGAAGTCTCCACAGTGCACACTCACCCCCTTGCACTGCTCAGTCCTGCCCTTGGCATCTGCCAAGGTTTGCACTTCCCCAGATTCTTGGGTCGGCTCCTTCCTCCCTCCCCTCCACATACTCATACATTTTTTTGCAATCTGGGATCCTCATTAGAGCATTAAGTCCACCACTTAATCATAGAGAGGTTTTTGGAAGGAACCTGGAGCGATTCGGCAGTAAAGACTGTGCTTTCTGCAGATTACTGCTCCCCGAATTGCTCTTTGCTCCAGTCATTATAAAGTGGATGTAAAGTGTTCGCATCCTATACTTGAATATTAATTAAACATTTTTTTAAATAATGCTACATAAAACACCTGTGTCCTTGCATACACCGGAGAAAATTATTGCAATAGGATGAAATAAAATATTGGGGTCCTTCAAACCTTAAACCACCAAAGACCGATCTCCTTCCTCCCACCTGTTTGTATTGTTCAGTTTTTCTGCTCAGAAAATAAATAACCATCTCTGTACAAGCAACTATGGAGTACATAAGAGCATCACAAAGTAATTATGAGTTTATGACATCATCTTAATATTACAAGGGAGAGTCTGAAAGACCCAGGAGACACTCCAGATTTCCCTTTTGGGAAAATGTTAATGGATGCTTACAATCTGTTTTCCTTTGTTTGGATGTTACAACCAATAATACACTTTTATGTCTATAAATAAAGACTAAAGTTGAATAAATCCAACAAGCTCCTGAGCCTGCGGCTCTGAAACTTGATTCACATTCATGGTAAAGATTTATGAGTCACTTGCAGAGAATAAGTTGAAGCTGCAATATTTGGAGTGAAATTATTCAAAAGGGTGATTATTTTGGGAATGATTATGCATGCACACCTGATCAGGGTGTCACCTGGGCCCCCTTGTCCTACATGATGAAATGTGGCAATTTTTCTGCATTTCTCTTTGCTTGCACAAAAGAAGAGCATGTAAGAGCAATCAAGCTGTTTATTTTTACACACACTGGATCATCTTGTGGATATATTTTCCCTTTCACTTAGATCACAGGACGTGTTCTTTAAACTATTCACATGAATATACTAAATTTACTGATGACTGCAAAGCAAAGGAATAAAACTGATTGCTGTTCTTCGTGTGTGGGTGTATATATATGTATTTTTATATATATGCATGTATGCATGTATATGTGAACTAAAATACTTTTGTATTTGGGATACCAAGTTAAGCATTCAAACTTCGGGAGAAGCAGGCAGCAGTAGCTGTCCCTACTGCATGCACAGAGGGAAGAGGGACCTGCTTTTTTCCCTCTCTCTTACAAGAATTTATCCTTCACCTTCACCCAGTGGGTGCAGCCAACAGCTGTGGAGGACCACAAGTACCACCAGATGAAGCCACGGACCATGAAGATGACAGAAAGTATCCCTGCCTAAGGCCTTTGGCTTGAATCCCTGTCTTGCGATGTGAGTTTTGACATCTAGATAATTGAAGGGTCTTAAATTATTTTGTCCAAACGAAATAAGCTTTGTAAAGTATAAATGGGAAAAAAAAAAGTTGGAAAATACACCCTCGTTTATAATCTTTCTCTGTTTGGAGAATGAGATCACTCTACAGCCATCTGAAAGATTTTCAGGAGCCTCCTCTTATAAAATTTTTGTGGCAAAGTCTCAGAAACCTCATCGTTAGTCATTTCACTCTCTCCATATTCTTCCTGATAAGATGTTTTTCTCATGTGTAACATATGTTTCTCCCTTTTTAGTCCCAAAAAGTTTTTGCTTTGTTCAGGCAATTCGAGATTGATATAAACTTTCTCCTTGATCTCATAGTGATTTGGCCTGAAACAAACTTCCCGAAGGGCTCCAGAACGTGAACAGGTTCAGGTCAAGCTCCAGATTTGGTGCCAGGTGCTTTTCCCTGGAACTGGCTGAGCACACATTCCAGCAGTTTCTCCCTTCTCTGCCCAGACTCCCAAACCAAAAGCAACATCTCTCCTCCCAGCCCTTGTGTCCTTTCCAGAGAGCTGCTATACAGGACCAAATTTAGAAACTTTATAACTGCACTCTCAAAGCCCTGGTCAGGAGGGAGCCAGGCAGGTAATTGCCCTTTTCCAGATGCCTCCTGTTCCAAAAAGGCAGGCTGTGCTCTGCAGGTACGTGGGTAGCCCTGCCAAGCACCTCTGGAAGTTCAGCCCACTCTTTCTTTTGCATAAAAGATCCTCCCACTCTTTCCATTACATCCTCACCCATTCCTTTATTACTACTAATCCAATATGAACTTATTCTTGCAAGAAAAAGAAGGAATACAAATCTTACCGCAACTGCCTCCAGCCCAGAGTTGTCTGCAATAAGAACACAAATATAGATGTAAATTTTGCAGAAGACACCTGTCTTTATTGCTGTCCTGGGTTGGAATGGGTCCCAGCCCCAAGATCAGTCATGGCCAAGTCCTCTCTGCTCAGCAGTCACCCCAGAGCTCCAAGGCCCATGGACTCCCTGTGATGTGCAGATGACTGCATTGTTCAAGTCATTGTTCTTTCATTTCAAAAGAAATTTCAAGGAACCAAAAATATTTGCAATTTCAGGTAAAGTTCATTAAGCAACTTTGAAAACAACTCTGAAACATTCAGAAAACTCAAAGTGTTTCTGGAAAACACTTTCAAGAAGCAGTGGTTTAACTTTGCGTTTTGAAATAATCTTTTCTGTTTAGAAATTTGACCGTATTAAATAAGAGATTTACAAATGAAACCGAAACCTGTCATTCAGGTGAATACAAATCTTTCCTCCTGCTTCACTGAGAAAACAGAGGTTTGGGTGTGAGTTTTACCACAATGATTTTTGTAAGCCTGATATTTTTTCCCCCCCAGTTTGGCCAGTGAACAAGCCCTTGTGCTCTTTGCCCTTTGCTGGGCACAGTGGCACTCTGGTTTTGTATGAAAATACCTCCAGAGAGAGCAAAGGTCTCCTACTGGTCTCTCCTCCCCCTCCCAGCACCACCACTTAGTGTCAAGTTCTTACAGGAAATTAAAGGCAAGTACAGAATCCAACTAAAATCTCCTCTCCTGGTCCCTGTGC
Source organism: Cnemophilus loriae (assembly GCA_013397755.1). Classification (NCBI taxonomy): domain Eukaryota; kingdom Metazoa; phylum Chordata; class Aves; order Passeriformes; family Corvidae; genus Cnemophilus; species Cnemophilus loriae. The sequence continues at coordinate 991,355 of VZTF01004039.1, forward strand.
TGCCTCTGTACCCCTACACCCTGATCCTGAGACGTCCTTCAGCTCTCCCCGTGGCTCTGAGCTGGCTCCTGCTGCTCCTGCACGGCGCATGCAGGGAAGCAGGTTCCTTGTGCCCTGTCTTTATGGTGCAGGAATGGATGGACAGTTATAATTTAGCCCCAGGGTGGCATCGTGCAGCAAAGCACACTACAGTAATTATTAGCTTCTGCAGCGTTATTTAGGGGATTACCATCCCAGGGTTATTTTATAACATTGTTACAGATTAATGGTGATGCTGCTGCCTTCAGAGGACAGACTTTGCTACGGGTTCAGACCCCTGGCAGCCCGCACCGTTCAGGAGACCCGCGCAATAAAAATAAAAGAATCATTTCTAGTAAGTTCTGACTCTGATTAAAAAACAATCTTTATGAAATAGATGCTAATAAAATTGCTTTCCTAATTACCCAGAGCTAGTTCATTTCCCAGCAAATATAATAAAACAGAGTTACTTGGCTCTGATTCACAAAACCTGAACCCAAGCTCATTATTAAGGCATTTAGCAGTGAAAAAGCATGTGTGCATAAGATGCTGTCCCGTCAAGCAGAATGCAAGAAATCTTTTGAAGTTAGACCTTTGAAGTCTCAAGTTATTGCTGCCTTTTTTTTTTTTTTTCCTTAACGCAGGTATTTCAACAAGAGAAAATCTCTCTGTGTTATTTACACAGATGGAACAGGGCACCCTATTATACCACTGTATTCAGCAGAGATTTCAGTTAGAAGCAGAAAGTCTTAATTTGAAGAAATATTTCAAGCTGGTACATAGCACTTCTTAATCTGTGGAACCATTACAAGGCTGCGAGACTTTTACATAATAGAATAGACCAGTCAATGTCCCAGGGCTATTATTGCTATGACTTGTAACACGCTGAAATCTCTTTCATCTGCCTAACCTGGGATTTTGATGATTGTAAATGCATGAGTATGTTTCAGTTTAGGGGGTTATGTTTATGTTTTATTTATTTTTGTTTATGCTTCTGCTCTCTTCAAAACTTCCTCCAATTTCTGGATGCACAAAGGTTCTACACAGCTCTCCAGTTTTCCCTCTGCCAGAAGTCCCCTTGATACCGAGTGAGTCTGACTCCCACAGAGATTGCAGGCCCCTATTTTTATGAATCAAAGAACTGGGAGAGGACAGAATGGGACACCAGCTTCCTCACTGCAGGAAGCACATGGAAGAGAGACTGCTGACACACACAAGCTGCACTGGTGGTGGTGCAGACACAGGATCAGAGTTCCCAAATCGTATAGAGGTTGGGGTCTCTTGTGTGCAAATCCATCCCATCATCTTGCACTCCAAGTCAACAGTGCCTTTATTTGAGTTTGTCCTTTTTACCCATTTATAAATACCTGTTTTCTTTTCCTCACAAAATATGTGTGATAGACCCAGCTAGGGCAGGTATACTCCAGGTCAAATCTGGATAAAATCTAATACTAATGAAAGCATTTTAAAAGTAGGAAGAGACTTTATGAAGTCCTGGGCTGCTTCTCTGTTTCATGGCAGAAACCATGACACCAAAACCCTTCCCAGCAGCTTTCCATGAAGGCACCTTTGTATTTCCCACTTTGAGCGAGCTGGATAAGGCGGCTCATGCAGCTCAAGGATACCCAACAGCCCACAGTCTCATCCCGTCTGATCCCTCTGTGCCTTGGTTTCCTCACAACAAAGTGGAAATACTTCCCTCCTGTGCAAGCCAGCTGGGAGGCTTAGAAAGCAAACATACATAACAGATAGGCAGTGCTCCTCTGGAATGAAAAATGCTCGGGGAAGGACTTCCACAAGGAACTGACAAGACCACAGGGATGTCAGTAGGAGCAGAGCTGACCCAGCCTGAGGGTTGGCTGCTGCTGCTCCCATGCACGGCACATGGTGCAGTGTTATGGAGCCAGGGACAGGTCCCCTTCATCCCCTCTGGCACTTGGAGGATGACTTTGCACCCTCCGGGCTGTGACAGTGGCAACTCGGAGAAATGCATCCTAAAGGTACCACAAAATATTTGGGATTTTCAGATGCAGCGGAGAACTCGCTCCCTCTCCAGCAGGTGCACTGAGGAGGAGCCTGTGTCTGCCTGGTGAGGACATAAACCTCTTACAGACCAACTGCCCATCCTGGTGGTCAGACTTATTCTCCCGAGGAAGGGAAAGCCGAGCAAAATTATTTTCCATAGACCAGACCAATCCTGAATCCACTCAACACTCCCCTATAGCTACGACTGCATAAAATTAGCCATCCTAAACACACTCGTATGCCATAAAACTAACAAATCAACATTCTTCTGGCTTCTTTCAGATTTTCACACTCTTCAGCTGTAAAACAAAAAATCCTTTTGGAAAGAGCTCTCAGCCTACAGAAAGGAAGTCCCACTGCTGAGCTGAACTGCTTCTCCTTGAAAGCAGTGTATCTCCACACCCTAGGAAGTGACTGCTAGACCAGAGCTTTCATCAGCTAATCTCCTGGTGGTGCATGAGCCACAAAATCCAGCTCCCTCTCCATGGCTCTACAGGTTCCACTAAGCTAGCCAGGGGGAAAAAAAGCACTAAAAACTTCTTTCAGTCAGTGGATTAAGCAGCTATGACTCAGAATTCACATTGGAGATGATATGTGAAATGAGAAGGTGCCATTTTTACATCGTCTCTTTCTTAACCTTAACCACCCCAGGGCTCAGCTCAAACACCTCTCATCCCTCCCACCTTTCTGGGGGCAGCTGCCATAATTCCACCCAGGAGGATGCACCACGGAGAAAGTTTCTGTAGCTCAACTTCGGATTGCTTTGGGTTTTTTTGTGGTGGTAAGTTAGATCCTTAACATTATCTTAATGCACTCTTTATGGTTTAATTTCCCCTTTTGTGGTGCTGTTTTCCTCAATAAGACTCTTAAATTGAAATCAGATTTCCTCTGAAGGAGCCAGCCTGATTTTCTTCGAAAGCCCAGTACAATACAGTCATTCCGCTGAGACTGACAATTTTATTATGGTTGCATTTCCTTTTTGCCTACAAAATGTTTGTTTTATAAATAGGCCTTTTTAATTTAATGTAATTTTTTTTTTTTTTGTACAACAGCAGAAACAGTCGAAAAAGACACAATGCAGCTACAAAATTTTGGTTTTGTTATACACGCCTTCCTTAATTTACTCTCCGTTGGCTGGGGCGGGGAAATCAACTTTTTACCCAAGGCAAAATATAAGCAAAATTTCAATCTGAAGTAAAGCTCAGCTCTCCTGTAGTCAAGTTATATAGTTCTGAAGATGTGGTCTTGTAATTAAAAATGGGAAAGCGGGGGGAGGCGGAAACAACTACAAACAAAAAAACTACAATGTGTTTTAATGAATGAGACAACTACAAGCAGAAACATGATGAGGACTGAGGAAAATAATCAACTGACAATCGCTTTGACAATTCTTACATCACTCAGGATTTAACAAGGAGGGGTTTGTCATGCTTGATTTTAGGCCAGACATTGGTCCCACATGCCTGGATCTAGTCCCTTCATAAACCAGGGTAGAAAGAGCAAGGAGGAGACTGAAAGGTTTATACCCTGGGTGCAGCCCAAAAAAGCCTTAGGATGCAGCTGAGTGTGTCCTTGGCCTCAGGGGCTAGAAGTGTTGGTTAAATCAGGAGCTTTCAGGATCTGCAGCACGGACCACACCTCCACCAAAATCTTTGTTTCACCTACGTCTCTAAACAATTGAATGGCACATCCACCCCAACAGCTCTGAAACAAAAGATAAAAAAATTCTTCCTGATACACAGAGCTAGATTACTTTTTATATTTTTGTAGTTGTCAGTGACTGGTCCGAACTGTTCTGCAATGGTTTAAATTCCAGTAACAGGTTTCATATGGTCGCTATAACATCTCAGTGTATTAATTAGTTTTCAAGACCCCCAAGCAATAAAAATGTAGCCATTCAAGGTCACAGTTTGACTTATTTACAATTGATGTATAACTTGGCAAACTCTGCATTCAGCTACTTCGTACAATAGAAAATATATTGTCATTCAGGTTAACAAAAGACTCTTTTCTTTGCCACCTCACTACAATGGCCCTGCAAATGAACATCGCCTGAATAAAATCCTAACCACATTTTCACTCTCATTAACCACAGTAGGGTATCACACAATTTGCCTGGCTCCTACTTAGACCACTGTGCACCATTTTACTAGCAGCAGTTTGATGGGTTTTATGGCAGGTGATATATGGAGTGGGAGTTTCGGGAGTCGTAAACAGAAGCCACAGTGTATCACAATGTGGTTTAGGGATATAATGACTGTGTTGTAAAGCAAAGGATGACAATACTGCACTAGGCTTGAGGTAGTGAACCAATAGACCAAACAGCTCAACATAATTCAAGCTACAAACAGAGCGTCCTAGGTGTGTGCTGGCCTTCCTATATCTTTCATTAATTACCCCTGATGAATTTGAATAAGAACTACTAAAACCGAAATAAATCTGCAGCCGAGAGAAAAATTATAGAGTTTCTCCTTGTATTTCTTGGAAGAAGTTGCTCTCCCCCAGTGCATACACAGACCCCGTATTACCAGTTCTTAACCAGCCTTTTGTATCTCCAGCTAGACAGCCCCCTTGGCCGCTGGGGCTGCCACTGCTCATTAACACACCAGAACAAATACTGGCTTGGGACCCTCTGCTCATGTGCAGGGGGGCAGGTGCTGCTCTCAGCTATGTCTGCAAAAGCCAGGCTGGACACCACCTCTCACCACCTCCCCCCGCAAATATTTTGTTCATTTTTATTCCTGCTCTCAAGTCAGACAATGCTCTTCTTTTTCCATGGGGCACTACAGCCTTCTTCCAGCCCTACAGATACTTTTCATTCCCATGTGGGTTGGGTGATTTTTGAGGGTGAACCATTTGCCACTGGTTGATCCCACTGTGAGGTATTTTGATTGGGATTTCTGCAGCGATCAGAAATCAGTGGTCAATCCCTGAAATTCCTGCAAAGGTGGGGTGCTGGTGTTTTGTTGGTTTTCTTTTTGTTATTGATATTGGCTAATTATGGCACAGAATAAGAAAATTGGCTGCCTGGTTCCCAAGGCTGTGTCGTTAGCCACATTGTGATAGATTGGTGTCAGTGACAGAGCTCTCTCCCAGCATTCTAAACCTGTCCAGCCGCATTTAAGCTAAATAATAATACTTAGCACATATAGCGCTTTGCATATTCAAAGCGCTGTACAAACATCAATTAATTAATCCTCATAACATCCCTGTGAGGTGGGTAAGTATTATCTCAGTTTTACAGATGGCGAAACAGACACAGAGAGGTTAAGTAAAATGAAAAATTAAGGTGGAGGTGTGCTGGTTAATTTGGAATTGCACTTTGTGCTGTTTGAAAAATTAGAAGGTGCTGTACCAGATCTCCATTATTCTGCCAGAGAAAGCAACATTTTGATGTGCTGACTCCCCTGGTAGGAGCCTTCGCCTCAGTCACGCACCTTGAAGCTGAACCTTCATGTTTTCTGGCTGAGGAGCACATATACAAAAAAATCCCCTAAATTTACCCCTCTCTTACAGTAAAATAGAGGTAGATGTATCTCCTGCTTCCAAGCATCATCTGAACCTTTCAGAGAAAATTTTGAGATAAAGAACTTATTTTGGTAAAACTACAAAGAAGGAGCTAAGGAATGACCAGCTTAGAGGCCTAGTAATGACAATAAAAGCTTCAGCTAATGGTCCTTTTCCCTGTATTGTCCAGTCACAAACCAGCACCAGGGAGGAGTAGACCTCTTCACATCACACAGAAAGTTGTCTCCAACCCAAATAACCCCAGTGAATATGCCTTACCTCTGAAAAGAAAAGAATACCAAGTGCGAGAGACTCCTCAGCTCACAGGAATCACCCAGAATCGTTAAAGAAATAACTGGGAGTTTACATTTGTTTTCCTGTAGCTTAAGCGCTTTCGGTACTCAAAGGAAGAACCACCAATGAGAGCCAAGTCTAAGATTTTACTACCCAAACCCAAACCCAAACCCAAACCCAAACCTGTGTATTACTGCCTGCTGCTGTATACCTGCCCTGTTATCCTACGCGTGTAATTTTAATAAAGACCTCTCCCCATCCATTTGATATCCAACACTCCCTCAACGTGTGGGCTCTGTGTGAAGTAGGAAAAGCGTAAAATTGACATTAAGTGGATTTGGGGGCAGGGGGAGATGGAGTAGGTGTTTGCTCCATCTACCCTGTGCATTAACCTACACGAGCAGCAAAGAGGGAACAATTGCCAGGATGGCAGCTGCGTAGAAAAGAAACCAGAGGATCGGGGGCTGTGGATCACAAGCTGAACATTCGGCGACAATGGCGTGCAGCTGAGAAAAAGGCAAATGCCACACTGCGATGTTTAAACAGAAGTAGAGTCTGCAAGACTCATAAAGCAAAGCTTGCGCTTTGCTGAGTGCCAGGGAGGCCTCACCCGGGGCGCTGTGTTCTCCTGCAGGCACCGCGCTTCTCCAAAGGCATGGCCAATCGGAGAGAGTTCAGAGGAGCGGGGAGAGAACAATCAGAGGTCTAAAAACCATGACTTGTGAGGAAAGATTGAACACAGTGGGGTTATTTGCTCTAAAGAGAAGACTGAGGGGAGACATGATAACAGTCTTCCAGCCTATAAAAGGCTGCAGCAAAGAGGAAGGGAACAATCTGTTTTCCGTGACCAAAGGACAAGAAAAAGCTGGCAGCTAAGAAGATTTGAGTCAAATGTTAGGAAAAGTCTTTCCAACAGCAAGAACAGTGAAGCTCTAGAAGAGACTAGCAAGAACCATGTGGAATTTTCTTGGCAGAGGTGCAGGAGGTGTTGCGTTAGCATGGAGGGATATGCACAGTGACCTTCCTCAAATCCCTTCCATCTTGAAGTCCTGTGTCAGAAACAAGAGGTCCTCAAAGAGAGCCGCTTCTGCTGCCATGGTGACCAGTGAGCCTGGTCAGCCCATGGCTCAGGCAGACTCTGTTCAGCCAGGCCATGACCACTTGAGTCATTATTGAAGCAATTTGGGAAGAACTATGCTGACGTTTCAGCTAGATAATGTCATTGGTTGTGTGACACTCCCATAACCAACTCTACACCCTTCCTCCTAACATCATACTCTTGTGATCACTCAGTGCCAGAGTTGGGGGATTGTAGTAGCCAGCATGGCCTCAGGCAGGTTCAACTCGCAGCCAGTAGTGTGGCTGTCAGGGGGCCCTGAAGGATGGTAAGTGAGGTTAGAGATGGCCTTTCCCACCCAAGCTGCTCCAGAAACCTGCAGCCAGTCAGTAGTGTATATCTCATGCATAAAAATGTTTGCTCTTTTCAATACCTTCCTCCTCCCTCAGCTTCCCTCAGTAGTTCTTTTGGTTACATCTTTCTTTCCTCCTGTTGGCTTCTTTTCACAATCCCTTTTGAGCAAAAAGTATGTCCAGTGCACTTGGAGTCATAGTTGCAAACATGGAATCTTTAACTGGGAACAAAACAGGAGAAAGGAGTCTGCCAACCCTGGCACGTGTGGGATGCTCTATCTGCCTTATATTTAATATGCTGCTCTGAACATCACCTCTGACACAAGAAGGTGATTTGTCTGAAATTGTTTGGAGTTGCTGATCTTTCGGTGCCTGCAGAGACTGCTGGCTTTTGGAAGCAGAAGCCTGATCCTAAGAAAGCCAAAAATGTAGGGGAACTCCCCTCTCCGCTGGCTACAATCTCTTGCAGGGCAAACACATCACTGGAAAATTTCTAAGATCATCCCAGTTGAACAGCTCTCATTAAAACTATGATTCACTTAAAAATATGAAGGCAGGTTTCTTCTACAGTTTTCAGTGATTACAATGAAAAAAAAAATAAGCAATGCAAACACTAAGCTCTCTTTCTGCATAAATGTCTTATGGTTCTGAGTAAAACAACCCATTCTGTGCACTATCTGAAAGAAATATTTGGCAGCTTCTCCTGAAGTTCTTCCTTTTACAGAGTTATTTTGGACATGTTGCACCTCTCGTCCTCTTTGAACAGCCCTGTTGGCTCTTGCATGTGATATAACGTTCTCCCTTCTTTTCAGATGCCTGCGATTTTAGAAGATTGTAATTGTTCAAGATAAGATGTCCTTTACCCTGATTTGAACAAAAGGCCAGTTGTTGGAGTCTTCTGACAAGAACAGGGATCCTGCTCCTGAAAACCTGTCTCACAATATCCTACACAGCACCTTCAAATCCCACCCCTTAGAAAAAAAGGCCTTCACATGTGCTGCCCACATCTTGGGAAATGGGAGGCAAGGTTTTCTCCAGGTGATTTTACCCACAGGCAAGCTGAGATAGTCCAGGAGCTGGGAGTAGTACATGGGTGCCCTTCCCTCCTGTCTCCTGCAGAAATGCTACACAGCCTGCCCTCTGATTTAAAAGAACAAAAAAATGAACAAGAGTTAATTAATTTGCTGCAATATTGGTATGACAAAATGAAAGCAGCATGTGAACGACAAAGGGAAACTCACTGTCATTCACCAGCTAAACAAGGGACTGAGTAGTTAATAAAGGCTTATACCGTAAACCCTTATATTTCCCTGATGTTAGACAACCTGCATAAAAGACAAAGACAGCATTCGATGGTGATATTTCCAACAAACCAATTTAGGGGTGATAAAAAAGAGCAGTAAAACTCCTATGTAGCAAAAATAAATGCAAGAGTCAAAAAACCCCACAAACCTCTGAGAGTAACTACAGATAGATACCAGGTACACACACAGTATGCCACAGCCTGCAGGTAAAGACCATTTCTTTGAAGCTTTTAGTTCAAAAGACCTGAGTTCAGGTAAGCAGCAAAAAATTCAAACCAAAACTCAGCTACTCTGCTTTGTCTCTATCTAATACTAATCTGGTCGACCCAGAGATTCTTTCACTTCATATTGTTAATTTTATTTCTTGCATGTGTAGTGTTCCCGCTGTGTGACTGCATCTTGACACAGCCATCACAAAAACTAGAATTATTTCATAATAGCACTAGGGAAACACAGTTATTGCTAAATTAACCCACACCCATGAAAAGTAACAAACAGAAGAAATGCTTTTAACAGAAGAAATGCTGTAATTCTGACTGAATTCATTAGGGGAAAAAAGACCCCAACAAACTCTGAAGTGAAATAAAGAGTTGCCACAGTTTCGCCCCACCTCATTTCTGTCACAGGGCAGAGAAACAGCCTCTCCATAGGACTCAATTCTTGGCTGACATGAGCTAAAACAGACCCAGTATTTCTGGTTACAGGCAATGGTCTAACCAGGACACTGGAGGAAGCAGCTGAAATCTTCCGGTGACCTGACCTTGCCCCTGGGATGACTGGCTTCACCTGCCTGGGCTGACCAAGGATTTTGGGCCACATTTGGCTTTTTTCTGGTCCTAGAGAAAAGAGAGAGTAAAGGAAAAGGGACAGATAGAGCTTTTTGGGGCTCCAAGCCAAATGCAAACCTCTCTACAAACATATAAACCAGCAGAGCAGTTTACACCCTCATGAAAATTACGTGCTTTACTGAGCACTTAAAAAAAAATGGGATGCAATATTGCAGCTAGCGATATTTCAAACCTAGCAGGTATGTTTAGCTGGAAACACAAATTCCCGCTCATCATATACATCAAGGCAGAAGCAAAGAAGAATTCTCTTTATCCTGTAGCTTGTGGTGGCCTGTGCTAGACAGGAGCAAAGACAAGAGGACAGCTGTGGTTTCTCCAAGCTCTGCAACTGAGAGACACTCGGGAGCACCGAGATCAGATGTTTGTGCGGTACTGGAGAGATCAAATGTGTCTCATTGGAAACCCACCTCTCCTTCCCCAGGAAGTTTGGTCATATTCCCATTAAGGCACTTATTTTTCATCATTTCTTCAACTCCCATATCATATCCTGCTTCTTTTAATTTCTTTGTGCAGGCATTTTTACAGCATCTTTTGCAACCACTTCCTGCAAGAAGGGCCTTTGCCTTTCTTCACAAAAGGGAAATTGCCTGGGAGTCCACAATTGCATATCACCAGTAAATATGGTTGGGAAGGAGAGAAGCCTGCAAAGCACTGTCAAGCCAGTAGCAGGGTCCAGGCAATGCCCACAGCCAAGCATTCAGCCCTGCAAAGTGCTGAGCCCCTATTTGGCACCTCCTGAAAACAGGGACAAAATTGTCATCAGCTTGGGCAGAGACGAAATCTCAGCCATCCAAAATGCACCGATTCATTCATAATGTGCTCTGATAACGACCATTAAGAAAAGGAGAGCAATATTTTGAATCTAATACAAAACCACAAATGTACTGTTACATCAGGACTCTCATGCAGCACTAGCTACAAAGAGATACTCACTTCCTCGCACACAGTGACAGGGATCTGTGAATATTGTCACACTGGCTTTGTGAGAGTGACTCCCCTTGCCATTTGAGGATCTTATCTTTACATTTGGCACCCATCTATTATTAACATTGATTATAGTTTCATGTATACTCTATATGAGGAAATCTCCTTCATGGAAAGCATTATTTGCTATACTACCCCCTCAAAAAATGGAAGAATCCTAGGTAGATATGTACTGTATCCAGTTCTAAAATTCACTCTGAACAGAAAGATGATGCCTTTGCCACTTTTTGACATGGACCTGGACTTGGTATTCTGAACAGGACTATGCAGAATTGAATTACATTTCATCTCCTTCAGCAATCCATCTTTTCCATTTCTGTTCATTTGCTGTAGCTGCAGAAGTATTGAGTGCTGCAAGATATACTTAGTTTTCCAAACCATGCAAGTCATTATGAATGGCCTTGTGTCCAGGTAAAGGTTAAGGAGGTCCTTTGTTGTTCTAGTTTAACTTGTCCCTGACACTGCAGCCTAATCATTCCACATAATAACAGTCCTGATACACAGGCCTGAGTCAAAGTCACAAGTCAATAAATCCATTCCTTCCTCCCTTTCAGGCAAAGTGTTGAATAGCACTGAGTGTGCAGTGTCACAAAACCCTGCAGTCTATCACATCAAGGTCGTCTGGTATACAGTGTGAAAAACTTTCTTTCTTTAAGTGCCTCACACATTCAGGAGGAGACGATGTGTTGTACGGACTAACGAGTACACTCTGGATCGTGTGGAGGAGATTAAAATAGGGGCCTGACATCAGAATAGTTTTAGTTACACTTGCCTAATCTTCTGGCTGTTGTTGCTCTGAATTTGTAGGGCCTGGGGGAGGCTGAGCCACTCACACGGAGCCCAGCAGGTCAAGGCTTCCTTCTCTATCCAGTCTCCTCGGATGTGCAAAGACAAGTCATAGCTGAAGGCTGGTAGATTTTATTTGCTGAAGTTCACTGTGCATTTGAAGTCTATTCTAATGGTCTAATTCTGGTAATGTGAATTGTTTGCCCCTGAGAAAAGTGACGCAGCACCATGTACTGAATCATTTCTTCACCTTCAGTTAAAAAAGCCAAACCCCAAAACCACCACCCAAACCCTTAGATGGTAGGTCTCTGGAAGAACACAAGCCTGAGTTGCAGTTTGTTTACTTTTTTAAGGGACTTATAGCTCTTCCAGGTTCATAAATTCTTGTGGTGGACTAGGAGAGTGAGTGTAAATTAACGTGAATAATAGGACTATGTGCACTTTCCAATTGTCTAATGCATTTCTCAAAGAAAAACCAGTCAGGCTTTTCAGCTACCTTTTTTCCTTCTTATTCCTTAATTAGTGGGTGCACTCGGTGTATAACAAGCGTGGGCTTTTTAGAAATACCTAGATGAAGGTGCTGTGCATGTTTCTCCACGCCCCTCTGCCTTCTACCTTGCTTCCATTCCACGACACATTTCCTGTTCCAGAGACTTGTGCTTTTCTTTTCCATATCGCATACAGGTTTTATGATATTGCCAAATGTCCACTAAGGATATTAGAAAGAAGTTATTAAACCCATTTTTACATTTGCTCAAAGGAAGACTCTGAACCCTGGATTCCAGCAGTGAAAGGCTAATGCACTAACTCACAGCTCCGTCCCGCTCCCCTTTCATCTATCATTTCAACCTGTTTGCAGTGTCAGGGAAAACTGAGGATACCACATCCCAGCAGATTCGGGGAAGCAAAGGGCTACTAGAAGTCATAGATACCAGGCTTTCTGAACAAAAACCAGTGGCTTCCACAGCATTTCTGGGAGCTGAGGCAGCACTGCCCAGGGAAAAGCCCACTGTCCTCCAAAGCTGTAGCTCAGCTGCTGTTGTGCTGTTCAGAAAAAGTTGTATCAGGCTCCGTCCATGAAATAATCAAGATGCTTGAAACCCATCTAATTCCCACCCAGGAATTCGGCACAAGTTCACCTCTTCTGGCTATTTATCCAAAGAGCAGGGGAGCAGGAAGGTGCTGTGAGCTCCCGTCAGGACCCTTGCCACTGTAATTTGAGTTCGGATTTAAAAGGAATGCTGCAAAATGCGCTTGCCCTGCCTTGGAATCCAGAAACCATCTGTGCAAGTAAAACTTTCAGAACAATTGTAAACAATGGAGAATAAAAGGTGTGGAATTATAATCTACTAAATGCAATCACCATTTTTTTTAAGTCTCCAGCCTTTGAACTAAGTTGTAATTGTCCTCAACTCACATGTAACTTATAGTCTGTGGCTCTGAAGGCAAAGATCAGGAGTTTATATCCGTACTTATTACAATCAGTCATAATTACCCCAAAGAAAGCAAAGTTAATCCTTTCCAACAAACACTAGAGCTGAGCTCTCACGTTATTGAATTATTATGGATCTTGTATATTATACCTGAGAGAATGCAAGTGGAACACACTCAACTGTCTCGCCTCTCAGCGGAGGGGGTTCAATAGAGCAACAAAATACTGGAGACATTACGGAGTTACCATCCTGCCTCAGAAAGGAAACAGTATAAATGGAGCCAGTGTGGTGCCTGCGAGGCCATTTGTCATGCTCTTGTAACTGGTGTGGTATATACCCATTACATATTGCATCCTGTTGGATGTGACACTTCTTGCAGCTGCAGAACTCTCAGGATTCAAGCCTCACTTTTTGATTTACACCACCCTATCTTCATTTTTACAGATTCCTCTGCCATGGTTGGGTGACCACTCTGGCTGCATGCTTTATAACGGGAAGAACATTTGAAATGCATTTCCTTAAGAGCTTTGAAGCCTCCTACTCTGCATGCAGATTGCAAACAAGGTAGCGCAGATAGACTGCGAGTTCAGTCAGAGGGAAACGGAGTGGCAAACTAAACGAGGTGTCAGTGTGCCCCCCACTCCTGCTGTCCCAGCATGGATACTCATCTGTGCACACTTTTAATCACGGGCTTTGTTGCTGGCTTTTGGGAAGGTAACATACTGAAGATCAAAAAGCAAATATTAAGACCACCTATTTTAATGGCTCTAGGGAGAACATCTGGAGAGACAAGTTTTATGAGTCTGTTGGCTTGTGTCCTTTTGAAATGTTTTCAATGTTAAATGATGTATTTCTCTCACATTTTACTTCCACTGAGACAAGCTGCTCGGTGGCATACTGGGATGCCATGCCACAAATATACTCGTTCTGCTGTCACCCAAATATCACTTCCCAAAAGTGCCTACAACTGACTTCAGAAAATTCATGGAGTTAACTTCTAGAACAGGAAAGTTTTGCCAACGTCATCTCCTGCTGCTGCTTCTTTCTGTCGCTACCACGCCATGCTTCCCCGTTACTATTAATGCTTCCATGTCCTGATCAGCCTCCAGCCTGAGCAACCTCCTTCTGCCCAGATCATTCACTGCCACGTAGTCTGGAGACAACACTCTTATTTCTAGCTCTTCTCTCCATGTCTTTGAAGCCTTAGGGGGCAAGGATTTCACAGAGGTACAGCTAACAAGGATTTTTTGCTATGGGAGTCTGAGTGATGTAAAGATAAATTCCCGTGGACAGACCATCATCATTCCCAGCCATCATGTCCACAGCCAGACAACAGTGACAGTGGGATGATGATTATTCCTGGAGGTGCCTGGTACCTTTGCCAAATACTTGGATCCTGCTCTAGTACCTCCTGAATGAGTTCCCTATTGTCCTTCCAGCAGGACCTCGTGGTTGCACTACTCATTCACAGAATTAAGGCTCAGACACAGGGAATTCACAGCTTCTCAGTTCATCTGTCAACATGCAAAAACACTCCCACCTTCCCACCCAATGGCAGCACGTGACCAGCAGCAGTGCCAGCGCCAAGGACACTGGCAGTCAGTGTCTTGTTTCAGAGTAGTCATGAAACTTGAAAGCAAATCCCCCGATTTTCCTCAGTGGCACAAGGTGGTTTTGGGGTGCGTCACCGTAACCAGTTTTCTCTCAGAAAAACAGAAACAGAAGTTCTGCCTCAGGTGCACATCAAATTGTCCTAACTGCTAGTGCTTGGTGAGAATGTTTTGATAACTTTAGTATAAAGTCAATCCTGAGCATCACACACATAGAGCTGTAGCAGAGCAACCTGTTCTGATCCACCTTGTACCTGGTGTTTCTTAAAAAGATGTCATTCCTTGAGATTTTCTGTAATAATTTCTCTCCACTGAGTAGACAAGGGAGACCAGGGTGTCAAGGCTCCTAACTGAGGTGACTTGGTTACATCACTCAAATTTAGTGAGATCTTGGCACAACTGAAGCCAAAAGGAGCCTCCTGGACCATGGCAGGAGCAGGTTGCAGGCTGTCTGTGACAATGACTGCAACCAATGACTCCGTTGATCCCAAAAAGGAACACCAGAGCCAGCTGCTCTAATGGCAGCACAGAATTCAAACCTCAGGGTCATCAGGGCAACTCTGAGTTTACCTTTTAAAAAGAAACCTTCTAAGTATTTCCTTCAGCAGAATATTTAATCACGAGTGTAAGTTTGTCAAATGCCGTCTCTGACCTCCAAGCTTTTATTGATTACCTGCAAGTCCATTGTGTTGCATTACGCTCACTCAGGCTCCAGGGCAGCGAAGTCAAGAATAAGCTAAAAAGTCCGATTTTAAAAATAGATAAGAAATAGTCTCATTCTCAAGTTAACAAATGGTGCTACAATTAGCTTTGCAATAGAGGGACAAGAAACACTGAATTATATTCTACAAGGTGCAAGAAAATTTCATCAAAAGAATCTTTGAAATTCTGAAGCTCCACACAAAACTGAGGGAGACACCAGCCCTTCCCAAAGGAGTAAACTGTATCTGTGGAGACTAGTGGGTATTACTGCAATTGCACGTCAACTAAAATAATAGGAAGGAGATTCAGACAATAGGATTCTGCTACCAGAACCTAAATCCCACCCTCTTCCTAATCAGCTGTAACCCACCGAAAAGGAAATGGGAATTGCGAAATGGAAATCCTTTCTTGAATTCTTTCACCAAAAAGAGGAGGTTATTTAGTCCTTGTCCCAAACACACCTCTTTTGTGCACAAATCCCTGGACACCACTGGAAGCCCCAGTGGTATAGTGATACACTGGGAAAAAAATGTAAAACTCAACCATCCAGTAGCAAAAAGTAAAAGAAAAATTGTATTTTTCAAATTGAACGTGCATGAATTTGTTCTGCCTGTTTTTCGCTCTCTGATTCCCAAGGATTTCCAGGAGATGGAGTCACCTGGAAGAACTCCCCACATTACACACAGAGGGAGTTTTTCACTCTGTTGTCAGAGTTGAACCAAAAGTTGGTCACACTGCAACTCATTTGCACACACTGGTGAAAGCAAGAAGGCAATAGAGATGGGTGGGGAAATAACTGGGGCTTCTCAGGGCAGAAACCAGCATTTTGTAGCGAGTGGGGGGAGCAGAGACTGGAGCTGAGAAGCTGGCAGGCACTACCTGTGAGGATCCTAAGGGTGAGCAAGGGAAGCATGAACTCCCATTTTCCCTGCCCTCCCTTTGAATGGAGAGCCTACCTTTATTTATTTTGGCTGAAAGCTGTGCTGACAGACATCAAACAAGTGGAGACTAAACACTCATTCTCTAAGAGCTGTCTCTTCAGCTGGAGTTACAAGAAGAATTTGAGGGTTTTTATCTGAATCCTGGTGAAAAGACATGTGGTATCAACTCTTCTTTGTCAGGCTGTGAGAGCTCCCTCCCCAATGGGACAGAGGAACACCAGGAACACCCTTGTGTGCCTGACAAAGTCTCACAGATTAGGGTTGGATAATTTCAGTGGCAGAACTAATAAAGGAAAAGCCGATGGGAGCCCAGGTCCAGCTTGTGTTCCCTTGCTTGAGGCAGACCTGCGGCAGCCAGCACACGTGTGGGGGGTGATTTGGGAGGAGAGGTGAGCTAAATGCCCCTGAAACATGGGTTGTTGCACAAGTGAGATCAAAGCTTTGCTCATCTGGTCATTAGCCAAACACAGGAATAAGGAGAGAAAGCAAGGATAGCTCTGCTTTACAGGAGAAGGAGCTGTGGCACAGGCTGCAACAAGAGAACCTCTCAAGGTCACAGCACAATCCTGTGCCAAAAGCAGAAGAGAAGCCACAGTCCTGGTGCACAGCCACAGCAGAGCTCCAGGCTGAGGCAGCTGCACCACAGCTCCTAATAAACCATGCTCTGCCTCTGCTACCCTCTTCTTCCTCCCAGCCCCACATTTTAAACTTTTTAAACGCAACACTTTGATTTAACAAAAGCCTGGACACTTTTTTCCCCTCCTTTACTGGAAAAAAAAAAAAAAGAAAAAAAGAAAAAGAAGAAGAAGAAATGAGGTTCTTGTTAAAGGGAATGGAAGCAATACAGCTGTGGCTGTGATTAACGTAGTTCAGGGTTGAACTGAATATTGCTTCTTCCCTGCAGTATTTTTAATTACACTCCTGATTTTATATTTGGAGACCATCATAGACCTGTTCTGGTAAATTGTCAAGCAACCACAAGTCAAATATGTGTTAAATATGAGAATATACTGCCATTTTTATCTGATTTGTGGTTCATTCACACTATGTTATCTACTTTTAATTAAATACCATAAAATACACATGGTCAGCAGTTTGACTTTTCATTTCCTTACAATGTCAGTAATTCAGCTTGATTGTTGCCACCTACCATAGAATTGCATTTTAAAGATGTTACCCCTGCACGGTGCAGATTCAATATCAGAACAATTTAAACTGGTTGCTAAAAATAACTACCACCTACTTAGGAGCAGCTCTGCCTTTAGCAGTCACATGCAGATTCATGACTCTTTGCCTGCCTGGCGAGGACGGGCAGCCTTGGGAGGCATCGCAGTGGCCTTGATTTTAGGGGTGGGGGGGTCGGGTTTTGGGTTTGTATGAAATGCTTGTGTCATCTCTGTGTTGATTGATAGCCCACCTCGTTCATTAAAGATATGGCTTGGATTTTGCTAGATTACCCCAGGCACTGGAAATAAGAGCCTTCCTACTGGAGGCATGTTATGCATGGACTTAAAGTTCACCACTTCATTAATAACACTCCTCAGCTGGACATTTTACGTGCCTCTCTGATATATGACTGTTTAGGTGCATTTTTTTCCCCTTCCTAATACACCTTTAAAGGGGAATGAGCATTTTTTTAAAGAATTATTTAATTCTTTGACTTCTAGGTTATATTGCTGCACTCCTGAAATTGCCAGATCCCACTATCCTGGCTGGATTTCTTTGAGAGTAGCTGGGCAATTTGCTTTGACCACTGAAAACAATTCATTAAAACTAGCCATGGCTGAGCATCTCTAAGAATGACAGAGTGGACACAACAGCAGAAGCATCATGTCAGACCAAGGCAAATCCAGTGACTTGTCTCCAACAGTCACAAACAGCAGATACCCAGGGAAGAGGAGAACAGAACCAGCCCATACAATCCTACAGCCCTGAACACCCTCCCAGCCTCTAACAATTTGCAGTGCACAGATTTTTCTGAACCAGAGTGTTTTTGCATAAAGTAGCCCTTGGTAAATTTTTTGTCACATAAATCTGAGCAGCCGCTCTTTAAACACCTGAAAATTTGCGGCATCCACAACATCCTGTAGAAAGGAGTTCCTTGTGTATGCTATGTGTGCCATGAAGCAGCAACAATTTGTTTGCCCTGAAGCCTTACTCAGTAGCTTTATTTGATGTTCCTTTACTTTGTGTGAGAAGAAACAATGAACCGTCTTTCCCTGCTCTTCATCTCGGTGCTTGTAGTTATCATTTTACAGCCCCCTGTCATATCCCCTCATCTCTTTTCCCAGCTAAAGAATCCTAGACTATTTTACGATCCTTCATACAAAGCCATTCTCTGACTCTAATCACTCATTTTCCATGCCTTTTCCACTCCTGCTGTGTCTGAAGTGTTGGAACTGAACCAAGTATTCAAGATGTGGGCAAAGCATGGATGTCTAAAGTGCTGAAGAGTGTCTCCTCTTTTGTGTCTCCTCTTTTGTTTTGTATTACTTTACTAATAGCTCCTAACAGTAAGTCAGCCTTTTTTAAAATAAATACTAAGCACTGAGGTGATGCTTTCAAAGCCCAGTGTTATAACCACATCTTTTTTCCCAAGTGATAGTATTCAATTCCATGCTCGTCGCCATCAATGCAATGCTGCAACTTTCACCCCCACCTCTCTTACATCCACACTGAATTTCATCTCCCACTCTATTGCTCAGGGACACGGTATGAAAAGGTACTTCCTCGGCTTTTTGCAGTCAGCCCTTGCCTTTATTATCTTGAATAACCTGGCATTCACCGCCAAACTTGCCATCTTATTGCTCACCCTGGTTTTTTAGCACATTTATGAAAATATGGGCTGTAGCACAGACCTCTGCAAAGTTCAGCTGTGGAAATGACCTCTCTATTCCTCTCTGTTGTTTCCCATCTTTTCAACAATTATTTATCCATGCAAGAAAGTTATGGAGGTTATTTCTTGTAAGACCCTTGGGTGAAACACTTTTTCAAATGCCTTTGTGAATTCCCTGAGGACCATATCACCCAGATCTCTTTGTTCATTTGCCTGGGGACTCCTTCAAAGGGTTCCTGAAGATTTGTGAGCCTTGTCCTCCCTTTTCATTCTTGAACACAGAACTTCAACATTTTGAAGGATGCCTTCTTGCTTCTAATAATCTGTTTTACCCTATGATTCGTCATGTCAGCTCCCCTTTGGTCTTTGTGAAGTAATTTGAAGAAAAACAGGTGATGAACATTCCCTCAGAAGTGCTTAAGGGATAGCACTGAGATATTTGTAAGCTATCAACAACTAAGTTACAGAAAATACATGGAGGGGGGGAGTATTTTATGCTCCACCAGTGAAAGATCTAATCAGCAGACTAATTCCCAGGTGTCAGAAGCCCTACACCATCTCCCTTGGCCAACATCAGAAAGCACGTGGTTCAGTTTCCCACACACAGGCAGATTTGGCTTCTGGAACATGTTAACATGACTGATTGCTTCTGGCAGAACTCAGAGGAGCCTTAATCCGAAGCAGCAGCTACGAGCAGACCAAGAGGAAAAGCCCCAAGCCACCCGTGTGTGCCGCACACAGGTCGGGCAGGTCGCATCCAAGACTTCCAGACCTTTGGCTTCTCCCTCTGTCTGCCATCAGCAGCGGGAGGAGGTGTCAGCTGGACTTCTGCATCCACTTCTGAGTGCCAGAGTCAAAGAAGACATCCCACAGCTAAAACTCACCTGGGGGAAACATGCTCAGGAGTCCCCGTGTGGGCCTCCTGAACAAACAGGGGTGTGGATCCTCAAAAAGAGAAACTGAGGGAGGCAGGAAAAGAATATCCAAGTGTATAGAAGACTCCATCCAAGAGGAAGGGAATTGCTTTGTTCCCATTCAGAGTGGGAAGGACAAGAAATCATGGACAGAAAGGGAAAATCTGCTGGGTGCTAGGACGTTCTTTTAAGAGTAAAAGTAGTGACTGGAGATTTTTAGGAATCGATTACAGAACCATCTGTTAGAAATTAATAGATATAATAGGTCTTGTTTGGATCAACTGATCTCTTGATATCCCCTCCAGTTCTCTTTTCTAGGATTTGCATTCCAAATCCAGTTGATTTATATAGCCTTTGAATCAAACACTTAGAAAACAATTACTGTCAACACATACACATTAAAAAAAGAGGGAAAAATCCTATTCTTAATTCAGTATATTTCACTGAAGATACAAAATAAAGAGTTTTCAGTGAAGCAGAGAAAGCCAAGGAGTTGGAATTGTGTTATAGAAAAGGGAGAAGTTCATAGAAGTTTAAAGCAAGTTCACAATCTATGAAGAAGCATCTGCTGTGCCTGAACAGTCATGTGATCTGAACAGGAGCCTTGTTTAGCTTTAAGAAAAGGGCAGATGTGGGAAAAAACCCTCTCAAATACATAAAACAAGGAGAAGGTAATCTTGCTTTGATTTTTAGATTATCATGGAATATGTACAAAACCCAGAAACGGATTATCTGAGAAAAACTGAACTTTCTCCACAGAAGTGGTTAGAATGCTCTTCTCTCATTTTGAATGAAGCAGAAGCCCTTGTTCCATGAGGAGAAAACAAATGAGCAGATTAAAAAATGTCACATTAGCTAACCCCTCTGTAGCTTCATAAGCCTGGAAGGCCTCATCTGTAGTACCTGGAGGTGACATTTCCCAAATACTCATTTATGATTTTCTCTAAGGGGAAAAAGATTAAGANCTAAAAGATTGTGACAAGTCAGCCTAGCTTGTCTGGTATGTAACTCTACCCAGCATCTCTTCTGTAAATAATTGAAGCCAGATCTCTCTCTAAATAAGAACAGTGAGTAATATCCAAAAAGGAAAAGAGAATTTAATTGCATTTGGTGGCTGTTGCAACAGATTGTGGTGTGGGGTGATATTAGAGGATAAAATGCAGCAGTTTGGAGTTGGTGTTGAGAACCTCAGCGCTGCACAATGCACTACAAGGTGTTTCCTCCTCCCCACAGAGCTCACACTTTCCTGACAGCTCAGGAGACACCTGGGGCAGGGGCTGAGATTCTCTCAAACTTCATCAGGACAGTAAAAGAAAATGCTTTGGAATATTTAAAAGGCTGAAGGTTAAGGGAAGACAAACAAGGTAAAGATAATGAGAATGTGCTAGTGGAGAGCAGAAGCATCAATAAGGAAAGCATCTTGGAAATATGGCAGAGGTCTAAAAGCTAGAACAGTTTAGCTAAAATTTTCAATCTTCCAGTGATTTAAAAAAGGTTTTCTGACCCTCAGCCTTTTTGTTTCTAACCTAGGAATAACAATTTTTTACCTATCTAGTAAATTTCATGAAGTTTGATTAATCAACATGAGCAAAATACTTTCTTGAGAGATGCCATGGAAGGTCAAACTAATGTCAGGTCATGGCAAATCTGTATTTGAGAAAGGACTTTTGCTACAGGTATTCCTATTTACTGAAAACACCACTAATTAGGTTTGTCATGAGCTGAAAAGAAAATATGTTTGTAAAAGGATTACAAAGGAGATCATGAGGTAATCCCAAGATGCTAACAGTGAGTTTGACATTCAGGACCAAACCTAGCCCAGGCACAATTGGTGTAACTACACCCAAATTAAAAGGAGAGAATTTAACCCCAAGCTGAAAAAAATCAAGCTGGATTTGAAAAAAGAAGGGATTTATGGTAATGGGAACACTGCCTCCCTAGGCTATATCACCTGAAATATAACTAACATGGAAAAAAAGAGAAATGAGCCTGCTGTAGCCAGGGTGCAGAAGATGGAGGGCTTTCCTGCTAATCTAATGCTTCCCAGGATTATTTTAATCTCCAGAACTTGTTTAATGCCAGCTCATCCCTCTGTAGGAGTTCCATTTCCAGGTGTCCTTAGCTAGAGCCTGGTAGCTGTCTCTGACTAATCGCCATCAGTGCTGAAGGCCTGCTCCAGGGAGGGCTGGAGTAACCAGGGCTCTTGAAAAGTGTCTTACAGGCAGGTTATTGTCATCTCCTCCTTCCAAACCACACCTCAGCTGTGGGTTTGAAACAAATGTAACGGGGCACGGTCGGGAGAAGCATGAACTGCTGCTTTAAAGATGAGATGAGACAGAGAGAAAAAGATTCTGTGGCTACCGCCCAAAAATTATTAAGATAATGATTAAACTAAAAAATGCAAATACACAAGATGTTTTGTGCTGCTAGGCAAGACCAGAACTGATATTAAAATGTCTTGTGAACATTATAATATGTTCAGAGCAGGGGGGTAGAAGACACAGAGGAAAACAGAAGAGAAGCCATATGGTCATAGCCGGTGGTCAATGGAAAAAAACAAACTCAAATGAGAAAGCACAGAAAGAGAAATACAAAGTTTGTGGGAGAAATGTTTACTATCACACCTCTCTTGTGCACTTGCACAGTGAATTCTGGGCTGATGCTGCACCGTGTTCAGAACTTCCACCTGAAGCCAAATGTAAGAACTCTCCAAGGTGTATTCCTCAAGCAGGGTGCAATGGAAATGGCTTTTTCCTAAGCAGAGGAATAATTACAATCCTAAAAGTAAACCATGACAATTCTGTGATTTCCTGATTCAACTGTGCTGCTGGAGCTGGCATTTTCCATGGCAATCTGAACCACTAGGATGGTACACTTCCACCTCAACATTTGAACTCTCCTCAGCTGCCACCACCACAAAATCTGGGCAAGACTTGGGATAGGTAGGAAATGGCTTGTTCAACAAACACCGTTTCAAAACTTAAGAAAACTGAATGTTCCCTGTTGCCTCACCGTTCAGGTCCCAAACCTACCTTAATCTTCTGCAGTAACAATCTCTATCCCTGCTTTGTGTGAGGAAATAAGATGGTGGTGAAAGACTAATTTTATGTCAGAGCAAATTAAGACGGTGTAATTGACTGCAGAGAGGGCAGCAGCCGCTTGGCTTCCCAGCTGCAGACACATTAAAGATTTACACACTCTGTGTCTGTCACACAGGAACCATTAGGGGTAGTGGGAACAATCCCCTCCTGTGCTTACCCCAAAAGCAATCCAAGCAATGATATGTCACAAATATGGCTGCGCATCACCCTCACCACGGGCCAGCAGGTACCTGAGCAGCACACCACATGTGTATGCATGACTGAAGATGGATAGCATGACATTTATTAACCATGCACATAATTAAAATCCTTTAAAAACGTCCTCAGAACAAAAATAACATATCTTGAATTCTGCAGGACTGCCCAGGCTGCCATCCTCAATAAGTTTCGTTGCAAAAAGCTACACAACTAAATTGCTGGTGTGGAAGCAGCACTCCAGGGACTGGTCTCGTATCAGCCCATCCGCCTAATCAGCAATGAAGCACTGGAGCTCCACGAGCACATTAAGACAGCCCAGCACGCGTGGGATGATATGGGCAACACGATCAGGACACGGATCCAGGCTAAGCCCAGCCTGCTGCTGCTGGCTAGCCCCCCGCCCTGACCCAGGGTGAGCAGTACAGGAATAGTTACCATTGCATCAGTGCTAACACCAAAGCCTTACTCGAGACGAGAGCGGAGTCCACTGCTCACATGGGAGTGCTGTGAGGAGATTCAGAAGTTCAGTCTTGCTGCCACAAGAGTTGTTTCTTTTCCATGAACAGTCTGGAACTGTGCTTGCAAGGTACATTTTTTTATAACTTAATCACATCATCCACTGAGCCCCCATTAGCTCAGTTTTGAGCTCCAACCTGACTTTTCCCCAATGTTTCTTTTTCTGTCTACTGTGCCCCTCTGATCACTTTTATCCAAATTATCATCTTTGTAAAACTTCTCCTATAATTGCTCCAGAAGAGAGATGTTGCTACTGGCCTGTCCACAGAGGACTTTGTGCTCCAGCCAGACTCCAGTGGTGTATTAATAGAATAACTAAAACTGGGTTAGGGCAACGAGTGATTCCCAACAAGGCAGCCCACCGGCTTTATACGACTGGCAACAACAACTCCTTCAGAGTGCTACAAGTTTAAAATTAGAGGAGATGGAAAAGGCCTAAGGAATAACTTACCTTCCACGCTACACACAGATATCCTGCTTGGAACCATGTAAGGACATCAGACATTCAAAGCTGCCTTCTTCTGGGACAGTTATCTGTAATGCTGTCTGAGAAAGAAGAATTTGTAGAAGAGGTATAAATGTATACATCAATCAATACCTCCTCACATACCATCAACTCTCCTGGATATCTTAAATTCAGAGACAATATTTCTGCAACAAGCTTGCATCACAGGCAAAGAGCTGACAAGCACAGAAGTAACCAAAGTAATGTAGGAATCTGTAAAATGTTTTGAATTTTGAAAGTTTTTTTCCCTCTTCCCCAAGTGAAACAGATTCAAAATAGCATCAAACTTGTACCTCATGCTTGATCAAAACATGAGTGACTGAGGTTTCATGAGACTTTCCAAAGAGGAAGAGCAGGCAAGAGAAGTGCTGTAAGTGGCTTGCTAAGCATTGCTGAAAAGCAGGTGGAGATTTGGGGTAGGGAGAAGAAACTGGATAGGGAAGGATACAGTGTGTTGGACAGCAGGGCAGAAGGTGGAGGAAGCAGGCCAATGCCTGGATGCTTTTCTAACAGCTGTAGTTTGAGTAACTCAGTGGTCATCTAGCCAACGTGGACCAAAGGCAAACACCTGGCAACATCCACAGAGGTCACACAGCTTCTGTGGGTTCAGTGCACGAGACAAGATGGGTGTCATCTGTCCGCTAGACAGATCCCCTCTCCCTGAATACTTCTCACCTTTCCAGCACAGTCCCACTGCCAGTTTACCATCACGATCCCCCATACTGAGTTTGTAAGGACCAGGATACATCATCACGTAACCTTGACTGGCCTGCAGCACCATCGCCAGCTTCCCAAAGCAAGACCTTCCCACAGCCAGCTAGTACACATCTCAAAGTAGCTGCCCAGTTAGCATCATCTGAATTCATTCCACCGGAAGCACCCCCTGCACCCCAGCCAGCTCCATTACTGCTGGGGAGCGAAGCCTTTGGCTGTCATGTATCTTTCAAAGTGAGTTAGCGAGGCCGCGTGTTTAATTCCCAACTCGGCTCGCGTTTCCTCTACAGCATCTGCACACCTCTGAGCCCTGCACTACAGCACCAAGGAATCCAGAGACACTGCTTCTCTGAGTGGATCTGTTTATATCCGTAAAAATTAGTGTTGCAGCTCCACCTAACTTAAACAGTTTTGCTTAGGAAATTACAGCGTGGCATTCGACCGGCTGTTTAGAGCATGGAGAAGTAAGTGGGTATTGGCAGCGTGGTTTTAATTAAGCAGGTAAAGCCTAGATTAAGCTGCATCAAATGGAGAGTGTTTCTTTAATTCGATATTGTTGCTCTCCTCAGCCAGGGCATAAGGGGTTGGCCTTAAAATCCTTGTAACTAAAAAGCCAGTCTCATGACCAACTACATAATTGATTAAACACAACTGTGGACTACCATTATCGGGAAGTGCAATTTTCCCGGTGTCGCTTCGAGTCTGAAATACCTCAAGGGTAATTACAGCCCGAGATGCAACCCAGAAGGCTTTGAAGTAGGGAAAGAAAAGATTAGGGTGGCTGAGACGGTCTGCGCCTGTTCATTTGTCCTTCACGGCAAAGACGCTTAAGCCGCGGCGGAGCGGTGCCCCGCCAGCCCCGGCGGTCGCGGGCAGCGCCGCGGGTCACGCCGAAAGCACCGCGGAGCCGCGGCCCCTTCCCTCGGCCGCCCTAATGAAAGTTTCATGCAGCTGTGCTCCTCTTTGGCTCGGATTTGCCATGCCTCGCTGCCCGCCGCCGGGCTGACCACTCACGGCGGCCAGGAGTGCACTTGCTCTGACCAGCTAAATTATTTACCCCGGGAACAATTATATAACACGACACGTCAGGCTAAAAAAAAAAAAAAANTCGGCCTCTGAGAAAAGAGGCACTAAAACTAATTCAGAAATGAAGAGATCCAGTCTTTATTTCTACTTAATAACAGGTTAGAAGTAAAAACCGCTATTAGTGACAGAACGTAACAAGGAAACCAAACCGGCATTGTTAAGAGGGCTATTTAAAGAAATGTTAATGAATTGAATTTGAAGTTCTTCTTAGTCAAGCAGGAAACAACTAATGGTTTAAAGAGGAAAAGTGAAGCATTATTAAATGCTGTATATTTATTATGTCAGTGACCAGTTTGCCAGAGGCTTTGAGGTGAGAAGGGAAGTTCAAATCCTTTCCACTGCATTTACAGCTACGGAAAGGTAAATTCATGAGCTTCCTCACACACCACACAAAGGCTTAGTAATTTGTTTGGATTAATAGCATATTGTAGAAGCATAACACTCACACTTTAAAACTAACAAATTCAGCGAGAGCACAGAATTATCATTTAACCATTACTGTCTTCATAAAAACAAGTGCTCTTAATGCTTTGCAGTACATCTTTAAAGTGCTTTAAAAGCCAACAGCTAATTTATCCTGCCACAACCTACCTCGTGGTAAGCAGGGATTGTTATCTCCCCTCTGCAGTTCAATGAACAACGGGGAGTTAAGTGACTTGCCCGGGGCCACAGAGAAAGTCAGTGTCGGCTCTGGGTGCAAAACTCTTGAGCTCTCGGGGTGCGTGACCGCTCCAAGCAGATTTTGGGTAACTCGTTCACAGTATGGTACTAATTAACGAGTCTTTGAGGATTTTTTTTGTCTTTCATAACTAGTTTTTTTCAGGTTTTGACAGGCAGGTATCTTTCTCCTCTGAACCAGTGCAGAATTAGAGTTTTTGGATGGTCCTGCTTGTCCATCCCGGCTCTGTACAATGTTAGAATTGTACTGCACACAGACCCAAGGGATTGCCTCTAGCATTGACAGAAGGTCTCATCAGGAGAGGACACAAAACTTTTGGGACTTTTTATGCTTTGGAGAAAAATGTGCACCCTGCACAGGGCAAACTGCACCTCAGAAACTGAAAAGGAGATCAAAGGCCCCCACATGGCCCTGAAAGGGAATTAAGGAGTGAGAAGTGCCCAGTACACATCCGAGATTGAGGCTTGAGCAGTTCTTTGCCCTGCTTGTCCCTGGAAGCAGCACTGGTTTGGAACCACCTTTGTGTTCCACGATGCCTAGGGCGCACTTTTTATGTAGGTGTGCTCAAGGTTGCAGTGATCATTAAATGTCTCCAAGAATCCATTTCTGAGGCTGACCGTTACCACACACCATCTCTAGAGGATAAAAGCATTATTTTGGATGTTATTACTCAGGAATTCCCCCGCTCTCCAGGTAGACCCCTGTTATCAGCTGTGCTGGTTTATATTGTGCCAGTGGAGTGCTTGGCAAACCACTTCCTGCAATGAAGACCTCAGCGACATTACAAAGCATAAAAGGGAATTGTGCAACTACACTGAAATGTGGCAGTGTGGAAGAGCAGCCTCCTTCTGGCACTGCCAAACAACCCCAGCGTTAAAGCCCGCAATGTTTAGCTGCCATGGGTATGACAATAACCACCCAAATATTAGGTAACAAAGCTCTGGCTATGGGCAGTCCACAAGCAGAATGGACAACCAAGCCCTGGCACCACCAAACACCACTGAAAAGAGCTGCATGGCAATTCCCATTCTCTCATCCCTGGTCTGGGTGGATGAGGTGAGCAGAGGACCTGCTCCACAGAGGTCATCCTGAAGAGGAGCATGTCAGTGGATCAGATTTATAGCTGGACTGAAAAGCCACTTTGAGTTACCCCTGCACACACCACCCTCCATCTCCTTTTCTCAGGTGCACCAAATGCAGCTCACACCCCAAGAGAAAAGCCCTAAGAACATAACTGCCCTACCTTTCCCAGGTACGTTATCGCTGACATTCACAGATGTACAAGCAGATGGATGATTCCTACCTACTTCAACACACGCAAAAGCTCTGACAGTGCCAGGCCCTGGAGCCTGGGGAGAAATTTTGCTCTACCCTTTGCAACAGCACGGCACATGCAGCTGAGCTGACTCCTCACCACAAGCGCTGGACACTTGTGGGTTTAGTACTGAAAGGTCCAAACTCTGCAGCCAGCCCAGGTATCTTTATCCAAATGAGACTTAATTTGACACTCAGTGCTATCTGAGTGCCCCAGGTACATCTGGTGGATCCGAGATCACCCCTTGTGCCTGCCAGGTTTTTATATTCACAGAGGAACCTGTGGTTGGTATCAGCAACAGGACTTTCAAAGAGTGCAGAGGAGGAAATAGCAGAGATGAAAAAATGGGCATTATTTTCCCTCCAAAGCTGGTATGAAGACAGGCTGGTATGAGGCTTTGTAGCTAACAGCATCCAAGAGAAAGAAGTGGATACATTGTGAGCTGAGTGTCCATGAATGTGAATCATTAAAAAATATTCACTGTTCTTGCAATGGCATGTTTTAATCACACCTTTATTCCTCATCTGTACTCGACTCTTCAGTAGGACAATTCTACTGAACTCATGCTATTTTTTGAAATGTTAAAAAGAAAAGCCAAAATTGGTATATTAAACCTTCTGTTCACATTATTCTGGAGGTCAAACCCAGCTCTCAAATAAACATTTGCTGGATTTTATTTATTTCCACCAGATTTTATATTAAATAAGCGTGCACATATCTGCTACTGTTTAACATCCAAAAACCAAAATTATCTCCACACTTAGACCTATGAAACCATTATACCTGGAGTTCCACTGAAAAAAGCATATTTAAATCTCTGCAACCACACATAATTTTCCTTGCAGGCAAGGAACAATCATCTAGAATTAGGCGAATATACTATACCCATAGCAACCCAATTTTTGGATTTCAGGTAATACCAGTGATTGTTTAATCATGTGTATTTCCCAAATATCTTTAAACTAAGGATTTGGATATCTCTTCCCAGGCTTCCTAGCTCAGTCCTGTACAAAGAAAGCAATTTTTATGAAAAAGGATACAAATGCTTTAACTTAATAGCAGACATGCACAATCTTTTGAAATTCTGTCTAAGTAAAGTGTTAACTTTCTATAGAGAGCTG
Source organism: Cnemophilus loriae (assembly GCA_013397755.1). NCBI lineage: Eukaryota > Metazoa > Chordata > Aves > Passeriformes > Corvidae > Cnemophilus > Cnemophilus loriae. Next base: position 1,020,202 of record VZTF01004039.1, read on the forward strand.
ATGTTTGCTCAGAAGAGAGGTAAAGCCATGATGTTTGCAGATATCATTTCAGTTGTATTGCTTCCAGGGAGTATTTTATTTGCACAAACCTAGAATCCTTCTCTACTCCATGTAAAAAATAGATTAGTCCCTTGATAGCCTTGAAAGTCATATCACTCACAAGAAAATTAATAATGCATTACAAAGTATATAAATTTTAAAAATTAGAGGAAGTAGGTTGTAATGGTCCGAAGACCACTGTCCATCCCTGTTCACATCCAGCTTTCACAGAGAGTTTAACATCTTCCCCTCTGACAGCACAAAAAGGTAGAAGCACAATTATTTCTGACAACTCCCCATTAAGCCCCCAGTGTCCCTGGCTGTCCCACGGATGCGGCGGAGAGGAGCTACGGCTCCAAGACAAAAGCTCTGAGCAGTGGAGGGCAGGGGAACGCAGTGTCCAGGCAGCTGCTCCTTGATGGTTCTGGTCCCCACTGTGACCCCCTAATTTAGAAGATGCTCCCAAACCTCTCTCTTAAGGGGGGTTGCAGTGCAGCCCACTGTGCAGTGCCAAACCCCAGCTAACAGGACTGCCCCTCTCAGCCTCCTTAGAGCAGAGATTCTTTCTTTCAGGGTGCTGGCAGCCAACAGGATTTGGGAATTTGCTGCACCATAATAATGAAGAAGCACTGAGCCTGAGCAGACTTTGGTACGTAGTATTTCTATGGCAATTGCTTCAACTCGTCAACGGTTAAAGAGTGTTTTAAAACCAAACAAAGAGAAGATAGAAGAAAATGGACATTTGGAGGATAAATACATGGTGCATTGAGGAAAGGAAAGCAGAGCAGACAGGATACTATATGCAGCTCAGCCTTGTAGCAAGGTTTGCTCTAGTAAGAGCAAGGAAAAAAAGTGCTTGATGTTGGAAGCAATAGAACTGATGGTTTGAACTGTGTAATTAAAGCGTGCAACCCCTCCTTCCAAAAGTTTCCATGACAAGTCTGCTAATGAAGTGGGCAGGGAACTCAGTGAGGAAGCAGAAAGGAGGGAAAGAGCCCAGACCCTGTGTTGTGTTGGCGAGGTCCCCAGATTTAGGTGTGGGGCACAGAGAGCCATTGTGATCCTTAAAGGCACCAGAGGAGTTTCATTCTGTTTCCAATCAGCACAAAGCTCAGCCTTCCCTGCCTTTTGCTTAGAGCCATTGCTCTGAGGGTGACCTGGAAACACATTTCCAGTGCCGCTGCGGCAGGTTGTTGTGACACCAGCACTAGAGGCAGTCTTCCCCAGCAGCAGGAAGAACATGGCAATGCAAACCCGGGCATTTTCTTTTATCCACCTGAAGTCCAAACTGGTCACTGTTCCTTCTGGGTTTGGCAGGCAGAGTGAATGGGAGGAAACCCTTCCCCCTGCATCCTTCCTCAGACAGCAGCAAGCCCAGTCAGTCTTCAGGTGCCACCTGAAGACATCAGCAATGCCAGCAGAGTCTCCAGAGGCGTCAAGACTCCCCACCTCATTTCTAAAACATAGAGCAACACAGACATTTCCTTTGCAGCTACTACAAATACTCTAAAAAATAACAGGGTCTGGCTTTTATATGACTGCCACACACACGCACACAAAAGAAACCCACTCTACCACACGTAATCACTCCCTCTGAGAAAACAAGTTGCTACGGGTTGTGCGGAGCTTCCTGAGCACACAGGATAATGAGGGAACAGAATATATGCCATGGGAGTTCAAATCTGAGTTTACCAGCACAATGCTACTCAAAAATTTTGAAATTCACTGCAAAATGCTACCTGGAGTTTTTGTGGCATCCAGAACAACCTTAACAATACCTTCTTAATCTCTCACCAAGAAAATAAAAGCAGCACGGATCAGAAATAAAAGGTGTGCAGCAACCTGCTGGTAGAACTTATATGGCTTTGCTCTTTTGTGCTGAATATTGGCTTTATGCACAACTTCGGCAGGCACACAGGGTTGGGAAAGCCAGCACAAAGAAATGCTGGGGGCTGCAGCCGTGTCCAGCAGCCAACAGGTCCCCGGTCCACGCGTGGGTGATGCCATAAAGAGGAGGGGACAGTCCTGAAGGAAACTTGGTGGCATCCTGAGATTACTCTCCTGTTTTGCACAAGGAGAGGAATAATCCAGACTGAAAACAATTCATGGCTGGGTTGTGCTGAGATCCAGCAAAGGTGGGCAGGAAGAGCTGCTCTGGCTCTGGCCCACATCCAGGGGAGCAGGGCACCCCTCTCCTCAGCCCTCTGCACAGAGGTGAAGCTGAGGATATTATGAACAGCTCTGAAAAAAAACAGTTTTAAAGCCAAATTTTGCATGTAAAATAGAAATGAATAGAAATTAACCACATGAGTCAATCTATTGATTGATTCTAATATCTTAGTAGGATAGCTGTGATTTTAATACATTCCTTAAATATAAACATGCCTGTTTCTTTGCTCTTAAAAAGGTCTTATTTTTTGTTTGTATTCCTTCTAACTCACTGTTCTTTGACTGTGCAGCACAATGTTGCAGTTAGAGCTGTCAAGCATCCTGGAGTCATAAGTATTTTTCAGACCCCTCATTAACAAACAAGCTTCCAATCTCAATATGTGTTATCAAAATGAGATCTTTTCTCAACAGTTGACAATTATGTATTATACAGTTACAAGTTTACAACTGGTGACACCATATTGTTAGATTTTGGTCCTGACTTTTAACAATGTGCTGCCTAATTACATTTTGTATTATATTCTGAATGTATAGGAGTATTTTATTCGTGGCCCCACTTTATTCTGCAATTTGTTTCTCAATAAATGCAAAATAATAAAATCCTAAATCCTAGTGTGTGGAGTATTTTTATTGACCTGAGTGTTCTGCTAGTAAACACAACTTTGATGGTTTCATGAGTGAAAGTTTATTAGGCTGTGTTAGTTTTAAAATACAATTGCCAGGGGACTGATGTTGAAATCATTTCTTGCAAGACAAACTCGGTTTTGGATGCTTTCCCAGCCCAAGCACCACAAGGAAAGCAAAACGGCTATCCGGACACATGACATTTTGCATTCATTCTTGCAGTGGCAAGCGTTTAAACATTTTAATGCTGTCTGCCACTTACACAGAAAGAAAACAAAAAAAAAAAGCCAGCTGTGAAAGACCTGCTCCTTGTTTGGTCTCTTCAGGGTAGTCCTCACAAACAAGTGGCCGAACATCCTCCTTATAGGTCCACCCAGTTGGCAGATACCAGTCTGCCCATCACAACTGTGACTAGAGAGTGACTTATCTATTGCCCTGAGTTGTTTCATATTTTTAAAATAATTTATTTTCACTTAGTTATATGAAGCTATCCCCCAACTCCCATCTCTGAGAGTTAGAGAATTAGGTCCAAATGGTCCTGGCTCACCCTAAAATTAGTGACCCGGCTCAAGGAGAGTTAAGAGGCTATTTTCCAGCATTATTGGAAGGGCCTCCCCTGAAAAGCCACAACATCAGCCAACCACACGTTTCAGATCTGGCAGCACATTTAGGGAAGTGCCACTTCCCAGGAGTCCTCTGGGGGAAATAGGAAGTGGGGACTCATTGCAGGGGGAACACAATGGAGCTGTTTTGAAATACCCTCTGTTCCCCAGATCCCTGAGCTGCCCAACAATAACCTTACCCCAGCCAGCTTTAAGAAAGAGCACCAGTGGTCTTATAAACTTGCATTTTAAGCAAGCAGGAGAACCCCTCCCCCCTGCCCCACTGAGCCATAAGGTCACATGAACACCCAAGTTTTTAGCTCTTCTCTCTGCCAACAGCAGAACCAGACTTGCTGGTAGCAGGACGGCCCCACAGACCCACGCAGGCGACACGTCCATGAGATCCTCACTGAGCCAGCGCCCATTCCACAGGACCTCTCCTCCTCTCTCTTACCTTGGGGTGAGCCATGGCTGGTGCAACACCTTTGCTAAAAGGTTCCCAGGTGTTCACAAGGCCCTTTGAAATAAGGTTTGGGAGATTGTTAGGAGAGCATTCACTTGCAGGGAGGAAGACCGTCACCGAGGGAGGCAGGAGCAAGAGCTGTGCCATTCCCCTGCCCACACACCATATTGTCTTCCTCCAGCAAAGCTACTCCAGAGGCTTTCTCTGATGCCAAATAACGCGAGCGAGGAGGGCAAAAAAAAATAAAAACTACAGCCTCGTGAAAATGTCCTGTCTGTTCATTTCCACAAGCGCTAGCGAGACATTCTCTAAAATCATACACATGTAAAAAGATCTAGAGGTTGCTGGTTAGTTTGTCATACATTTTTATAGGCTTTTCTGAATGGTTTTAGATTTGACATAGTAACTGACTGTTACTAGAAATAAACTGTAAGTCAATTCCATGCTTCCATAATTCACTGCCCAGGGTTGTTCAAAAAGATTTAGTGATACTTGTGATAGACAGCAAGCCTCTTGATGTTTTCATTTTCACTTAGTGCCTGTAATTCCTCAAACTTGCTGACCTCTACAGAACAGGATGGAAAAGGGCTCCAAAACTTCTTTGAAGGCACTCACTCACCAAAACATCTGAAACACTCTCATTTGACTTCTTTTCTTTCCAGGGCACAAACAACAATATGGGAATAAAGCAATTGCTGTTGTTTTTAAGAAGATGACTGCTATTATTATCTCCATGACGGGTCATGTGGTTTTAATAATTTATAATGGAAGAAGTTAACCCCCCCCAAACCAAAAATGTATTTTTGTGAGTTAGAATGTCAGTTCTCCTGACAGCTGCATATTGATATTTCTCTGACCGAGTGCTTTCATTTTGAACTTTAACCTTTCTATAGACATCTTACTCCTCTCTCCAAAAGTTAACAGATAAATTTTAAAGGCTCCAGGTCTGGATGTAAAGATGCACAAACAGATGTGTGCCTATGGGGCGTGTGACCAGGAATTCTGGTTAGTCGGGGCTAACAAACATTTGAACATTCAAATATTTAAGGTACACTCACATTCCTGGTGATCGTGCGTGAAGCCCACGCAGGGAGCAGTGCACATTCCTGCTCGGGAAGCTGATGGCCGTGAACTATTTAAGTGTAACAGTAGGAAGCGTAACAAGCAAAACTGCTGTTGCGGCTCCTCTTAATGCAGGGTTCCCGGGACAAAAGCACCTTGATAGTATCAGCACGGATCTGTCATTACGATTTAATTACCAACAACAGGCCACTGACATTTGAAACTGTTTATCAGATTCCGATCCTGAAGGTGGACCGGAGGCCACCTCTCCTTCCCCCAGAGGGTAATTTTTCCCTCGGCACAAAGCACCGTATGGTTAGCGCCGGGCTGGCAGCGCACCTGGAAACACGGTCCCTTGTTTTCTTGGCACAAGTGGAGACCTTCCCAGCGGTGCCGAACTCCACCGAGGGCTGTGGCCTTACCACTGCCACGGAGCAGATGGGAATCAGCCAGGATCCTTGACTGAGCTGGATTGTTTTGGGAAGAACCAAAAAACAAGGCGTGGCAGCCTGGCTCCCAAGACAGGCCGTAGCAACAACAACAAACGGAGCTTTCTTGGGGCATTTTTAAGCAGCCTGGTGATTTTAACCAAAGTGGATGGAAGCACCTACAGTAAAACCTGCCCCTGAGGTGTTTGCAGTAGGGATCTTTCTAAAAGCTACAGGTATTTCACAACAGAATGAACATGAATCAGCTTTATACCACGCAGTCCTGTGCAATCCTCTGCAGCCAGGACTCACATAAATTATATCCCAAAACTCTTTCCAGACAAAAAACAAAAACAAAAAATCAAACAAAAACAAAACAAACAAACAAAACCCAACCAACCAAAAAAAAACCAAACCCAAACACACCCCACAAAGAAAATTACTTGGAAGAAAAACAAGAAAGGAAAAGGAAAGGGATTCTAGGAATTTAATTCATATATTTCAATGCACTTATACATCCAGTTATTAAACAAGAATCTGGAAAGACGGTAAGGAAAAAAACTCAGATTTAGGCTTTGCATGAACTTCAGCATCAGACAGATGATTCTCCTCTATTCCTTTTCTTCTGTGCATTAACTATTTAACAGTATTTTATTTTTCCTCTTTTAGAAAAAGAGAGAAAGAAATTGCAGGCTTTGCACACCCAGCAGAGCCGGCAAAGATCTTTCACAACCTGTCTAGCAAGCCAGTGGCTTGCTGAAAATCAATCAGCTAACAGAAGCCAGCACTGCTGACTCACAGCCATTAGCTTTTATTTGGACATTTTCACATATTGTCTAAACTTTACTTTTTGTCTAGAAGGTTTACACCAAACACCTCCATCTACTCAGACTTGGATGAACCTTGGGATTCCCTTCCAACCCAGGATATTCCAGGATTCTGTCACACTCACTTGCAGAGGAACCCAGGAGAAAAGGTCAGTTGTGACTCAGGAAAAAAAAGAGGGAAGGAATAAATTGCAAAAAGGTGCACTGGAAGCTAATGTGCCTCTTGCACTTTTAGCTGGAGTGCAGGAAAGCCCCTACGCACACAGACACATAAACACGACGTACATTTTTTATGAATCAGGCCTGCAGTTTTAATTGCTTCTTACTATATAGGCCAATTAAGGATGAGTTGGCAGGATGAGGATCTTTCCCAGCTCATTTGAAGCTAGGAAAGGTGGAGTTTGCTTTGCTGGAGGCTCCCATTCATGCGCTTGGCCAAAAAAATGTGAATGTCATTAAGCACCTCTAGTAAAAATCCTCATTCTATATAGGTAGACAAGTAAAAGCAGGAGACCCAAAAGCTTCCATTTGACCCCATCTCTCACTTTCAAATAAAATCAATTACAGCATCTCTACTTGTCTGAGCTTTCAAAGATAAATACCAATAAATACAGATCCAGAACTGCACCTAGAGAAAGTCTTAGGTACACATGTCCTCCGAGAGCTCCCCTCCTTTTATCTGTGATTGATCCTCTTCACCTTCAGAGTGTGTCGAGGTCAGAGCTTAGTTAAGAATTCCTTTTAAAACATATTATAGACACTTTTCAATATATGCTGTGCATTTTGCAATGCAATGGATGATTACAGAATCACAAACCCCAAGCACATTAATTGTGGAAGCAATCAGCCTAAGTGGTGAGTATGTAGAGCTTACAGATGTCGTATGGGTAAGGAAGCATCTTCCACATTAAGATATCATTCTTTTGTTGTGTTTTGGGGGTTTTTTACAACCACTTTAAGCATTTTCAAACAAACATAATTAGCAATGAGGACTGAAATGGGCTTGCAAACACTGTGCTGGAGTCAGACAGTGCCTTGTGACATTCCTTGGATACAGGAATATTCTGCACTCGTGGTAGCAGTGAAGGATTTTTCTGTAGGGAACAGGAATAGGTGTTAGACTGCCCTGCTGCAGGTGAGGAGCTCCTTTGGCCCTGGTGCCCGTGCCGTAAATCCGTATTAACGGCAAACCATCAAACCAGATGGCAGCCAAGAGGTTATTAACCCACAGCCAGGCTGGGCCAAGAGGGAGCACAAGCCCCAGCCCACACCATCACTGCGGGTTTTCTTAGCATAAAACAACATTGTGCACAAGGGGAAAGGTTAAAAAATTGTGCATTCAAGCCAAACTGGAGCTTATCAAGCAAGTGGTTAGCACTGCATTGGTGGGAGTAAGGGGGTCTCACCTACTGCTGGGAGGGGTCTTTTAATCTGAATTTTCCAGACACTGAGACTAAAAGATCTTTGCAATCCTCTCCAGTCTCCATATCTGTGCATCTAAGAGTCTAAAGGGCCTCCAGCCTGATTTTCCAAAACATCTACAGCTCCCCAGAAAGTCAAGGTGAATAGCGTGGGTAGCACCTCCAAAGCAGGCCCCAGGTCTGATCCAGCCCACTGCTCTGCTGCTGCATTCACTCAGGAATGACAAAGAAAATGAAAACTTGATAAAGTAAATTAAAACCTGGCAAAAGTGAACTGTGGAATCCTAAAACTTAAAAAAAAGAAAAAAAAATTGGAAAAAAGCTTCCAGCTCATGATAAACATTATAATGAAGCCTCTAATTTTCCTAATGAAAGTAATATCTATCAAGATAAAAGTAAAATGATTTATTAGATTTTCAAACATCATAGAAATAAAATAGTAAATCAGTCCAGGCAGTAATTATTCCATCTCAACTTGAAGCCATTAACTCTTTGCCTGCTGTAAAGACCTCCCAGCTACTCTTTTTAATTCCATAACCCTATGAAATAGCTTTATATAATCCAGTACTAAACAATAATTAGTATTGACTTGAACAGGAGTTGAAAGATTTTCTTCAAAATGCGCCTGAATTCCTGAGAAAAGGAAGCCCAAGAACCTGTCTGGGAGGGCTAAAATGCTTTTCAGACCTCCCCCCCTCTGAAATTACAAACTTGTGAAACTCTAAGGAGGGCACCTGGTCACTGCCAGCTCTGCTCCTCATCTCTCCCACCTCTGTTCCCCTGCACTCATCCTGCTCTGGCAAAAATCAGCCTGCTGTGTTCACTGTGATTTTAAATGCTACAGTTCTCCATCAGCTTCCCTCTTATTAAAGCACAGAATATACTGTTTGTTGCTACACAAAGTGTCCCCCCGTCCCCCTCCTTCTCTCACTAATGGCTCTTTTCATGATCTGCAGCAAGGATCATTTAATCTGTGAAGAATGGAAATTTCAGTGTTTGTATATCGTCAGTTATTACCTTTTATTTCTAAATTGTGTATTTGGAAGAGCAGGAAGGACTTAATGCCTTTATTTGCTGCGGAGCAAATGTTCAAGGATACTGCAGAAAGCAGTTTATCCCAGCATAATTTTAGATGCTGAAACTGGAAGGTGCTCCAAGCCCTTTGGCTGCCATCCCCTTGGCATCTTGTGCAGCCTGTGGCACTCGTTGCCACTTCCCACCCATTGCAGCTCCAGCGTCTGGGGGCAGAGAGGCATCACACCCACTTTTTGCAGTTATCCTGATCACTCTTCTCTATGCCAACAGCCCCGGAGGCACTTCAAAAGCCAGGCAAGCCCCGTTGCTGTGGCAGACAAGCCCCCTTACTACTCCTTCATGCCATGGAAAACTCCAGCCACGCTGTCCCTTGGTGCTCCATGCAACCAAACAAGGCAGTCGTGGTGAAGTACAGATGGATACAAAAGGCACAAATAATAATAATTTTACAAGTCTGCATGCAGTAACATCTAAAGCTACCTACATGTTAAAGCAAGGAGATTGTAAAGTCCTCTTGAGTGGCTTAGGAAATTCAGGCACAAACAAAATCTGGGAGGCAGCCTAAGTGCTGCCCTCATGATATTTAAACCAATGAATATAAGAGAAGGAATTGGAATATCAAAAATAATTACATGAAAATAACAGTGTTTATTTTCCCAAGAGCTTGCCCACCTGCAAGTCCTGGTTTTGCCAATGTAATCCTACATTTGTCTGAGCAAACTGGCTGAGAGGGATTAAAGCAGGACTCAGTGTGCTTGTGCCAGGGCTCAAATTCAGCCTGCAAGTTTCAGAGACCCCTGAATTATTATGGGAATTAGTCAAGGGAGGAGTAGGAATTTAACATAAATGCTCATCCTTTGGTGACTTTAAGTTACATTTAGTATCATTATTTTACATCAAGCTTCTGAAAATTATTTAATTTTTTTCCCTGTTTCATGCCAAGGTCTTAATCTTTACTGCACTGGCAGTGAGAACGTTTTAAAGAATCATTTCCCGAGACACATTTAATATATTTCCAGTAAATTGTACATAAACCTGTCCAGCTGGCTGGGTCATTTCATCAGTGACACACCCACTGAGTGCAGGATGCCACCTGAGATTTACCTCAATGCTTTCAAAACCAAAGCGATGATGGGATAAAGCTTTGCTAATGTGTGAGTGTGATGGGGAATACACTGATAACTGCCCACCAGGGAGTATAAGGATCTTTTTTAGGTTTGTTATGGGAAAGATTACACAGCGGATTAGACAAAGGGGGTTGAAGATCAGCACTGAAATTACACCGACTTTAGGAAAAGCAGCACTAAAAAGCTGGTTGATTATTTAAAACCACTTAAGAAACAGACGGTGAAGTTTATCAAGTGTTTCTGAGCTGTGTCCTGCACTGCTTTCAGGGACTGCACCACATGCTTGAGAATGCAAACAGAAGTTTTCACAGGAGGAGGGTTCTGAGCAGGATCTGCCATGTCAGGGGCAAAATACCAACAGTGACTTCCTCACAGTCAGCTCTGCTGAAATTGCATCAATAAAGAATGTTCAAGATGAATATTTTTAATGGCTCCTCTTATGAATGTGTTTGCTGAATCCAAGTGGGGGGGGAAGAAAGAAAAGATCTTTTCATTGTTCACAAGCTATTTCTGATAAAGAGTGCAGAGGAGGCAAAGTGCTGAGGGGAAAGACATCCCTCTGAAGCCAACCTAAGGTGCACCACAGCAGCCTGATCTTAGGAAGAAGTGACTTGTTTATGGTACAAACACAATCCTTTCCTGCAGGGGATCACGTACCTTTACCAGCAATGTCACCAACTGAGTATTAAGGGTGGCCCTGGCCATGGGGACCCCACATGTCCCAGTAGGAGATCGAGTTTTGGAGCAGCACAGGGGTCCTGAACAATGACAGTTGTGGCTGTGTGAAGCATTAGCACCTGGTGTCACTGAAGTCCTTAGTGAGGAGCCAGGTGACCAGTTATGGCCCAGTCCCCTCCCTTTGTCCCCACCACCACTGGCAGCTCCCTGCCCACCTCGTGCAGTTCTCAGAAGTTGAGCCAGGCTGGCATCCTCGTCACTGTTCATCACCGCCGTTTAAGTGAATTTAATAAAATTATTTTTCTAAACTGTTTTAGATGCCATATCTATAAGCCATAAAATTTATTGTACCTTTATGTAGAATTATACTGGAGTTGAATATATAAATCAATTTATAAGGTCTAATGACATACAAACGCTTAAAAACTAAAGGCGATGTAGTAAATTCAAATTACCATTACAAATGTAAGCTTTGTAGTCAGTGTGTGACCCGCTAAGGATTATATTTAACTCCCCTGAGAGTGGTTTATCATAAAACTTTATACTTTTATTACAGTGAATTATTAACTCCTCCATGATGTGAGTCATTCCATGCTCTGACTATAGCTTTTTTAATGACACTATAATAGACATCTTGCTAATAGCAGTAGGATTGCTACCTCTGAGGTTAGAAAAAATAGAAAAGACAAAAAAAAAAAGAAGAAAAGAAGTGAAAATAAAATATACATGCAACAAATATGTGAAAATGCATTTCCCGAGAGAGTAAAAAATAAGGACCTGTAAGAAGTTCCATCCAAGGCTGAGCTGCGTAGAGGTCACAAAAATCTTCTGACCATGAGGAGAAGCAATGAGCTGAAAAGGCTGGTAACTGAAATAACCAAAATGTTTTACCATTAGAAGATATAAAAATGTGAATTATTATGATTATTTAATTTTTTTTTATGTGGAGAAGAATTCTTTTTCCTCTTGACGCTCCAGTTTAATCAAGTGACTTTAAGACGTCTTTATACAAATTACTTGACAATCATTCCTTCCTCCAAGGAAGTTTCCATAGACTTTTCCCAATCAACGTGTGCACTATCCCCAGTGATCTGCAGTTTAATATCTGTATTTCCAGACCTTCCCTTGGCTGGAATTGGTCCAAAATGCTAGGAGATTGCTGGGCTCAGTGACAGGACAATCCAGGCCCATGAAAAGTCCAGGGCTGACTCCATTATCAGAAAAGCAAATCCAAGAAAGGTGTTTCACTTCACCTCTTTCTTTTGCCTTTTATTTCAAATTCCAAAACAGGTCTGCCCAGCCAGGAAATGTCACCCTTCTAGATGAATTTGTCTCTCCAAAAATCAAGCTCTGCTCCAGTTACATTTACAACAAAATTGACTGGATTTAAGATAAAGCTAGCCCATTTCTGACCAGATTTCCACATTTTGCAAGCACAAAGGATTTTCCATATGTTTGAATATGATTTTGAAATGACATGCACACATTTTTCCGTAAGAGAATTCTACCAAAAAGTGACTAACTACAATCTGAAGCATGCCAAGTCGCGTGGCATTACACAAAAATGAACCTGTGGGTATTTTTAAATGATCCTCACAAAAAGACAAAAGTAAAAATAGAAAATTCCCAGTTCTTGCATCTTCAAGATTTTTAAAATACTTGTTTTACTAAAACAGTCCAAAAAAAAATCAAGGAGACAGTTTCCTATTTCCTCATGACACTCATTAATCCATTTATAGTGCTCCTTTTCTAGCAACATGACCACAGAGCTACTGCAAAACGGCAGGAAAATTAAAACTGGCAAAGAGAGGTCAAGCCTACCCGTACAGCAAAAAACTCCCAACAGAATAGGCTGAAACAGTGGTGAGGCAGTACAAGTTCTCTGGAAATTCAGGAGCTGCTCAGAGCTGTCTATATGATCGTCTTCCATTTAATAAATTTATTTGGAGCTGCCACTTTTAAATAATTGCATTTTTACTCTTTTGGACAGAGGCAGTAGTTACCACTGTGGTCACTGAACGTGCACTTGAGGAACATTAAAAGGGCCTTGCATGAGGTTTTTCAGCAGTGCAGAACTTCGTGGGGAGAATAACCTGCAGAAAATTCAGTCCTGCCACAGAACTTTGCCTAATTTATCTGTTTTTCCCAGAAAACAACTTTTGTTTTCAGCCTTGCCATGGCTGCAGTGAGGACTTTGAGGGCAGAAGGCTTGGAGCTACAAACCCTTTTATTTAGAGTGCAGTTGAGGATGTTTATTTGAGGAAATTATTAGTATTCAAACCCACAATGGATTATACCAGAGGAGGAGACACCAACTCTGTCTTGATGAATTCACACCTAGCTCTACTTGCATTCTCAGGAAATACTTGATGTTTAGACCTAAGGAAAAGGATTGCATTGCTGCGTAGATCTAGAGAAGATTTACCAAAATTCTGTGCTTTAAAAGAATAGTTTTCTCCTCAGCTCCAGTTCGACAGCAGCAAGAACAGGCTGCACCCTTTGTAACAGTGGCACATGTCCCTCTTCCTGCATTGATCTTCCCACCACTAAGAGAGAATTTTCTCTAAGCCTGGTGATAATTAAAAAAAACCAAACAAACCAAACAACCCTCTGCTCAGTGCCACTGCAGCAGGAGTTTCTGGGCCAGGACTGAAAGAAAGGAAAATAATGCCACGTGCAAACTCAGCCTGTGGAAAAGCAAAAAGTCTGCTGTTGTGACACCATGAAACACTCTCTTTACACAGGTTTTATGGGGCAGTTTAGTGCTGTGCTCCTGTTTGGTTTTTTTGTGTCTCCAGTCTTTCTTTGTCAGCATTTATTTATTTAACTATAAAGTCTCCATTGAGGCTAAGGTTTGTTTACAAGTGGTTCCCAGCTCAGAAAGCAATTAAATATTACATTTACTAAAGCTGAGTAATGCTGTAAGGGTCACCCACAGTGGCACCAGACCAAAGCAGGGTGGCCACTGTGGATGTCCCCACTGTGTGTGCCTGCCCTTTCAGAGGCGTGGCCAGGACAGGGCACAGAAAAGTGCCCATTTCCTGGAGACAGCCCTGCTGAGGGCAGGTCCTGTTTGCTCATCGTAAAACCTGGTCATTAACCCAGCTCCTCAGTGAGTACACTGACCCCTGGTCCAGTCCTGGGCACCTCAGCAGACAAATCTGTTTGCCTTCAAGGTGAAGGAGAAATGCACACACAGAAGAGAATTTTCTTTTTTTTGTTTTTAATGGCACTGCACATTACTGAGCAAATTGCCAACTTTGTGCTTTGCCGGACATGGGCACAGCAACCTGATCGAGGTCCAGAGCTTCCTAAGCTCTAACTCTGAACCCTTACTTTGGTGAATTTTGATTCTCAGCTCTAATGCTGCTCCTCAATAACTGCTGCTTTTCTTTTTTCTTTTTTTTTTTTGTTTTTGACATCTAAACGTCCTTGTTTCTGAGAAGGAGATGGAGATGAAAGAAAAAAATTGAGCAGTGCAGTGAGTGATTTCACATTCAAATAAAAGAGGTGCTGTACTTCAGGAAGTTATAAGCACCTGCAAACAGGAGTTTATAATGAAAATGCCTTTTCAACCATAACTATAGCATTGTAGTAGTAATGCTATAATACAATAAACTATTCTATTAAATCTAAAGAGTTAGATTTAATAAGACAGTGGTTGTATATTAAATAAATGCCAAATTATTATTAAAAAATGTTTTTACTGAGGTTTAACAACTCTGTCTTATACTTGCTGCCTTATTACCCCCCAAAAAAATGCATGTACAAGAACGTGTATTTAAACCATTGCATAAAGCACACCAAAAAAATAGTTACAAATGGATTATTCAAATCTGGAAGGAAACCAGCCTTTGAAAGGTAAAGTTCACAGCTTTGGGTTAACAAGAACAAAACAGTAGCTTTAGTGACAGAAATTTTATGGTGCTGCTGTAGCAAAATCCTTGAGGACATTTGAGGCTGGGGGCTTTTGGTTTGTTTAGTTATTTGGGTTTAGGTTTGTAAATTCAAGTTAAATCAAGGTGGCTCAGAAAAGAGATTAACCTTAAGCTCTATTTCTGGCCAACAAGAGATGGAGGAAATGTTGCAGCAGGCAAGCAAAAATGCGTTGTTGACAAATGACTCCATTTATAGTCCAGATTTCGGACACCTTGTCCTTAGTCACCAGTGACATCTAATTTGTCCCTAAAAAAACTAGCCCTTACATCTTTGTTACTTTAGGCTTTAGGTTAAGACATGTGGATGTCCCTCATAAATCTGATCTCCTATAGGGCCTGTCTCCTTCCAGTAGCTTCCCAGTTGAGGGAAAAAAAATAACAACAAAACACAAACCCCATCACTACCCATTCTTTTCCTTCCTGTTCCAAAGACCTCATCAAGAATAAAGAAATTGTCCTAAATTTAGACATGTTAATCCCACGGTGTTTGTGTGAAATAGGTTAGTCAGACTGAGAACAAAAGGGAGGGAGCAGAAAGCTATAAAAAGCAAATGAAGGAGAGAAAAAAATATATCTACTGTACTTCACTAGCCAGAATCACTGTGGGTATACACCATACAGGGACATCCGTCAGCACCAATCAATACGTGTGGTGTTAGTCATGGATGATAAATTTGAAAGGGATTATAACTGTAAACAGTGATCAATAGAGACTTGCTGGAGGAGACAGAGAGGAAAAAACAACCTTAAAATGTTACACGGTTAATAAAGTAAGGGGTCAGTCTTAAACAAAACTCCAGTGAGACCCACCAACTGTTTCTACAAGGAGGGGGGAAAAAAAGCCCTACCGATTTTCATAAAGCAATTGCTACTAAAAAGGCACATTATTAATTTACAGCATATTTGCTGATCCCTCTGTTTCGAAGTCACATCCTCCATTAATGTTTGGTTGGAGATGTTTTGCTGGATATAAGCTGGCATCCCCCAGACCCCCAGAGAGAAGCTTGCTTTCCTCCTTGCTCTGCCCCCCTCCTTCACCCCCCCTCCTTCCCTACCACTGACTTCACAATGGGCACATGAGTGATCAGAGCATTCACAACGGTGACATTCCCCTCCGCAAACAAATTCATCCAGAGCTTCAAGTAAAAAATGCAGAGAGCCTGTGCTGTTCACCCACAGATGAATGGAACTATCCGTCTTGTCACCAGGGGTCGTAGCAAGAGGTTACTGCGAGTATATACCTTGGCTTCTGTGCTGACGTTTGCAAGCAGCTCCCTTGCAAAAAATAAAATAAAAAATCCTGCCATATCAAGCACTTATCCAGTCCCTCTAGAACCCTTCTCAGATCATGTCTTTCCACACCTTTGGAGTCACAGCTCCAGGCTTGACATATATATTTTTTTTCTGCTGACCTTTTAGCGTCCTTTCTGCCACAGTGTGTAAACCATAAGCTGATATATGAAGGCAATTTTTAGTGGTGCCACTTGTATCTGAGTGATTGCACACGCTTTACGTTTCTGGCCTGCCACCCTTCCACCTTTTGAAGATCTCTCTATTTCTTTTAAAGGAACTGCAACAGAGGTGAAAGGAAGTTTAACTGCTTCAAGACTTTGATGGCCCAAGAGCACCTGTTTTGGGTTTTCAAGAAGATACGCTGCAGATTGGCTGACCAGTGCTTATGCTCAAACACTAAATCTTTCTTTCCTTGTGTATAGACCTGCAGGGGTTGTAGGAGGGGAGAGGAAAGGCTGTGTAAAGCATTTTCCCAAATTTAAGCTGGCAGAGATCAGTGATCACAGCAGGGCAGCTTTGCAAATATGTTACCAATAAGCTCCAAAGATCTGGAGTTGCAGCCGTGGGGACTGCGGCTTACAGGGCATGGGCCTCTGAAGCTTTTCATCGCCAGAGCAGGGGGATTCCAAATCTTGCTCTCGGAAGATTTGCAGCAAACGGCTTCACGGAGTAATTTTTTTGTTGCCTCTCTGCCTCTCCCTGTCCCAGTCACAGCACTGGTGGCGAATTGCTCAGGAGGACGCAAACGACGAGATGGCTTCAGCCATTCCTTACAGATTTGCAGCACACCGCAGTGGTAAAATCCCACACAGCCACAGGGACACGCACACACAGAGGCATCGTAATATTGCAACAGTCCCTTCCTAATTCACTGGATAACTAGAAAACCACGAGCAGTGGAGTAGCAAGCCAAGGAGGACCACCTTGAGGCCAAGAGGACCCTCTCCAGGATCACCGCTGCCTCCCCTCAGGCAACCATCTTGCAAATGTGGAACCTCAGAACCACACAGCATCCTAGAACAGGGTCACCATCTCAAGTGAAAGGATGGATGTGCTTCAGAGCCTGCAGAGTCCTTGTCGCCAGCTACAGCCGCATGAACAGAGGAGGTGACTGCAGCTACTGTGAACTCCTTTGATCCCAAATCAACAGCAGAACTAAGAAAAGTCCATTTTTTTTATCCTCACATGTCCTGTTCAACAAATGGTTACCAGGTGGGAGAAGGAATAAGAAGCTGATCTGCCAAGGAATGACTGCAGAGAAAGTATTTGAGAAGTCTAAGGAAAATTGTAACTCAGGAGAGATGAGGGAGATTTGGAGAAGAGATGAAGATGGTACCACCAAAGGGATGTTGAAACTTTGGGAGGGCAACACAAAGGAACGGGAGTAGAGAAAGTGGAACAAGTGAGTTAGTAAGAGAAGAAGAAGAATCCACAGGGTCAAAAGAAAAAAGGGTTGAAAATTGTTAGGAGAGAGCATTTCCAACAGACCCAGCCCAGGGCCTTGTCCAAATCACCTAAACACACTAGGCCTGTAAAGCAGGGAGGATTGGGTGCAGGATAAAGGTACAGAGTAAATGCCAAAAATCTATTACTTTTTAGCAGCAGAAGAAGAGGACCACATGGCTGCCTCCAAGTGGGGATGGGAGGTTTCCAACCTAGCAAGTTGCTGCGTAGTTGCCATGGGCACAATTTGTGCTCAAGCTGTGCACAGAGGCCAGGATTTGGCTGGGAGCCCCTGGGTTAAACATTACCTTTACAACGCTGTGCAGTGCCTTTCCTGGGCAGGGGGGTGATGGAACAAAATTCCGAGGGACTGCCTGATTGGTCACCAGCAGAGACCCCCTCGAGTACTCGTGTGGCACGTCACATGTGTTACACATACCAGAGTAAGGAAGGGAAGAGAAAGCACCAGGCAGAGAACCGACAAAAAGCTTTGACTCTGTCCTCCTTGGGTCTGATCCAAAGTGTGCTTTCATCACACAGTCATTGATTTAAGAGTCGGAATGAGCCCTTTCTTCCAATGGGAGCTGGATTCCCAGCTGCCCTTTTTTCAAATGCTGGCCTGGGCATAAAGGGAGTATAAATAATTTTCATTTCAAAGAAGGCTGCAATGGTCCTGTATTTCAATGCCGGACACTAAGAGTAGCCTCTTCTGTGTGACACTGGGAAACATCACACACCCCACCTCACCTCCAAGGGCCCTTCCTCCCCCTCCAAGGCATCCCCAGTACAGCCCAGGTTAGCAAAGGGGCAAAGCCCTGGGGGCCAGGCAGGCGTAAAGCTGCGGTTCCTGTGGAAGGCTATAGACTCGCACTAGTGGTCTAGTGACCCTGATGATATTGATGACAATTAGTAGACAGAGATTAAAATGGAAATGAGGGAAGGATTCGTCTGTCACTTTATCCATCAGCTGTAGCTTGCCCCAGGCAACAGACACACACTGGGCTTTTTGTTTTGTTGTTATTCCCTTGTTCAGCTCAGTTGGTTTCAGTGGTTTGCTTAGTTGTTACTAATTTTTTCTTAAAACTGCTACAAAAAGGGTTTTTTGTCAAATATCCACCACTGACAACTCACAGCACTGAGCATGCAAACCATCCCTGGATGTGTCTGCTCTTGCTGCCTGCCTGATGCTGGGAGTGTTGAAGACCTCCACTTTCTTCTGCCTATTTCAGTAGTTTCTGTTTCTTTTGTTATTTTAATACCTGGGAAAGCAATTGAACGGCTGGGCTAGAGCCTGAAGGTCTCTGTTTAACTACAGCCAAGGCAATTGCAGCACTAAGATATTGTGTGGCTGTGAGGGTTCAGGCTGGATGTCACTTGATGGGGAGGAGGACTCAGTGCGATGTGTCCCCTCTGAGAAACCTGTCCCATCCACTTTTCTTCTCCCAAGACAGTAAATTGCCATTTCCTGAGACTGGAAGACACATCCCCTGAATTTTTCCTGAGATTACAACTCATATACTCATCTTGAGGGACACAGGGAGGTTTTGCTTGATCCTAAAATGTCATAACTTGGGGGAGAGAGAATTCTTGTGCAGCTGTTATAAAATTCTAGCCCATAATTACCAGACCATTTTGGTTCAGTAGTCCACCCAAAAGAAAAAAAAAAAATACCATTAAAACATGCTCCTGAAGCTCTTCCATGTTCTGCAACATGGATCTGTCTTCATGGCACCAACACTTCCCTCTCACTTTCTTGTTCTCTCTTGTATCTCCCCTGCAGAATATATCTCCAGGATGCAACTTTGCTACTTTTATTAACAACACCCCATTCCAGTGTTGTATGTACCCTACATGAGATAAATAATGAGCAACAACACAGACAGAGAGCCACCCTCCCCCTGAAAAAAAGCAGATTCAGTATTCATAAAGTATTAGAGAGCAGGCTCACATCTGCTACGGTCTTTTCATGGCTTCTGCTGTCACCAGCTCTGCTGATTTGCTCCCGGGAAAAGCCTGGGCACAGACATGGCAGGAGCCAGGGAACAGAGCTCAGGTCTCCCCCTCCCCACACGCACAGACACATGCTCCAGGTTCCCATGGGACAGAAGCAAATAAATAAAAAAGATGCCTCTGCTGCCATCGAGGCACTGGCACAGAGAGAGCTCCTTCCACTTAGCACAGTCAGAGCAATTAAGGGCTCGCTCCTTAAGCTGAAAAAGTCCACGCTGTGGTCCTGATCCTGCAACGAGATGGATGAATGGTTGTCATTCACGCAATTTCACTGTAGATCTTAAAAGGAATTGTTGGAAATCTGCGATTTCCCAGTGGGAATGCAATCACTGTTATGGGCTGAAATCTTGCTGGAAAGAGGGACTGGGGCAAGGCAGCAGGTATTCTGCTACACCACCAGAGGAGTAGGGAAAGATTTCTACCTCCATCCACACATTTCCCAGTTGGGACTAAACCTGAACAACCTGATTTATTATACCTGCTTTTCACGTGGTTAGCTGCAAATGTTTCTCAGGTTTCTACTGCTGTTGATGGACTACTGGCTAATCAAAAAGTCAGGAGTGCAAATTTGCAGTACTGGCTGCTAGCCAGTTTGCCCATAAAAGGTTTCCAAATGGTCACTGAGCCCTTAACCCTGATGAAAACAGCAACAAAGACACTGCCCCAAGCTCCTGCTCCTGCCACAGTCTCCCTCTCGCTTTGTTGCATGCAAACATCATTGGGTTGCTTTTCTATTTTTTTCAAAAAAAAGAATACAATTCCAGAACATGCAGCAGAGAGGCCTTTCTACTCATTAAAAGCTACATGTGGGTGTGAATTATTTTATATCCTCCTCAGAAATTATCAGACCACCTCAGAAAATGATTAGTTTTCATATAAGGTGCCAAATACTCTGGTCCATTTAGGCTGCTTTATGCCACTTTGATGGCTCAGCTCAGCCCTAAATAAAACAGGCTTAATTATCCTTAGGATTTCTCCTGCCTTGGGAAATCTCCAGGTAATGTGGAAATGCCACAGGGACTCCTACACCACCACAGCTATTAGCGGCAGCGAGCAGTGGCGGGGGATATCCCCACGCCCCATTGATTTCCTGCTGCCGTGGCTGTGGGCATCTGGCACAGATGAGGGCCACCCTCGGGCTAATGCTGTTTCTGCCAAGGAAAAGCCTGACACTGGGACAGCCCCAGGACCACTGCTTGAAAATAACCTTGTGAGGCTGAACCTAAATCAAACATGAAATACTTATGGTTTGGTGTGAATGCCGCACTCTGGAACTCCATGGCTCGTGGGAGAAAAGGGGCTCATGGCTTTGGAAAACGTCTCCCCTAGTTTTGCAAAGCCCTCATCCTTGCAGGAATACAAGGGACATGGAGATGTCCTCAGCTTCAGAATAAGCATCTCTTCTCAGAAAAAGACCCATGCCTGCCACGGTCACCCTGAGCAGTCCCGCTCCAAAGAGATGCCAAGCCCAGGGTGCTCCTCTTACACAGAGGCTGCACAGGAGGACTCCCCTGGCCCCCTGAGCCAGAGAGTGGGGGCTCCCCTGCAGACACATCAGACAAAAACAGGGTCTTTCAGGGCAAATTTCAGCTCATCCTAGAGAAGACGCCTAGAGGTGGCCAGCAGAAACACCATCACACACAGAAGTGGGTGACCACCTCACAGGTCTATGTTGCAGCCACTCATGTCTTCTCCTGGTATTTGGGGTAGGATGGGTAGGTTTGCAGGTCTGTAACCTGTGTACATGACAAAGACACAGAAAGAGAGGGGATAGACTTACACAGGGGCACTGAACACAGCACAAAGAATGGGGCCACACCTCCTTGGCAGAAACCCACAGCCTCTTCCCACCGCATACTCCAGGCAGTTCACTTCCATCACAAAGCCAAAACGGGGTTATTTGGGAGTTCACATTCCACTCGCCTTTGTCTGTCTGCCTTCTCGAATCTGCAAACATCACTGCCGTAGAGCAGATCTGTGTCACATTCAGAAAGCCAGAATTTCTGCATCATGCTTAAAGGAAAGCTGAGATTCTGACAAAACTGATGGGCAAGCTCCCCTCGCACTAGAGAAAGTTTCTTATGCACCACGGGCGAGTGGGCGAGGGAATTTGTTGAGACCTGTCGTAGCACCAACAAGAACTAAAAAATCTTGCAGCAGCTACTGCCATCTGAGCCTGTCAAATTCCACTGCAAACAATATGTCACTCTGCTGGGGAGGCGGCGAACAATCTGAGGGTGAGAAAAAGGGACGTCTGAAGTATCCAAAAAACTCACTCCAAAGGTTTTTAAAAAGAAGAGAGCCCATCCATGCACACGCACGTGCACACACGCGGTGCCTCTGGCCAACAGGCATTCGCTGGAGAACTGCAGCTTCCATGTTTTCATCAGTTTTTAAAGTATTACCCAAGCCCCTTGGTTCCAGTAGGATAATGTCAATTCTGGCACATCTTTCTTAAATTCATGGCCAGAGAGCACAAATACTGATGGAGTAGGCAGGCTGCAAAAGCTGTCTACCTTTCTGCCGATGTGCAGGATAACAGGCCCTAGAAGGACCAGACCTCTTTTTGACCAAACTCTGGTTTTACCATGTTCTGAACTGTACGCTGGCAGAGGCAATGCTATTTGCTTTGCACCCTCTGGGGGATTTGGGGAGTTTAAAAACAGTTGAGAAGAACAGGGATGAGGGATGAATGGGAATATCAGAGCACCAGCCAATGGCCCCATGCTCCAGGGGCATTTTCCTCTTCTTCCAAACTCTCTCCCTCAGAGCTGCATATGTTGTCTTCCACACTTCTTTGCTTCCCCATCATATCCAGTATTCCCACCAAGTAAACCTTCTCCTCTACAGGTACCCAGGAATGATGTCAGGGCTGCAGATGAGAGCAGGGAAGCCCCCTTGCACTGGCCTCTCACCAAGGGATTATTAGCCAGCAGGATTTTCAAAGGTTTTTTCCACTCTTTCCAGGCTGAGTGTTAATGGTTTTCCATTAACTGTGTTTTAATATCCCAATGCATCAGAGCCTTGCAAAAGATACCATGGTAAAGGATATATTTTGGAACATATTCCCAAGAAACACAAAGCTGACAGTTCCCATCTGCTTTACGAATTGGCCCTTCCAGCAAAGGAAAATCCACAGGCAAGGGAATACGGCTTCTGACTTAAGTGCAGTGCTCTATATAAAATTTAGGGGGAGGAGGGTGATATCCTTCCCATGATATCTGTTAACATTGTCTCTAGGAAGGAAGAGGCAAGCAACACAATCATACAGCAGCTTTGCCACAGTGAAAGAGAAATATCCTGGAAAACACACATTGAATTAAAACCTGAAAGTCTAAGAAGAAAACAGAAAATTAGAAACCTGTGTCCGTTGAAAAACAGACTACAAACAAAACAGATCAACAACTCACAGAGCAAAACAGCATACAAATTGAAACAATCAATATGAATAACAAGAAAACTAAAGCTGAGGATCAAAACCTAAAGCACACTTGCTAAGTCTGAAATGACCACATTTCTCTCTGAAATGCAAGGCCAAAGCTGCTTCTTAAGGACAAATCGTTGTTGTTAATTACCTGCACAGGTTTGGAGAGTGAAAGCAGAAACCTCAAGTTCTTTCAAGGGAGATCGAGAGTGGAAAAGGACATCTTTTCTTCAATGTGCCAAAGCAAGGGCTTTTCTTTCCCCCCCCACCCCAGCAATTGTTTCATAACCACAAATATAGCCAAAACCAACTCCCAACTCCCCAGCAAAATACCTGAGCTGTAGTACTGACTTCTCAGAATAAACTCACTTTAAAATTACATATTTGAAAATTATAAGAAACCTCCTGAAAACATTCGGCTAATGAAACCAAAGCTTTTGTTACAAACACTATATGTCTGAGCAGACCAGACCTTCCTAGCCTGTAACAAGGTTCCCAATTTCTCAGACAAGCACAAAACCACCTTCAGTGTCGCCTATTTTAGTCGCAGGAGCACCTCTCCTCCCTTGTCAGGTACCATCTCACAGCCCCATGGAGTCTTGTTAACTTTCTACCTTTTGTGCTTCTCACTGTTCAAAGATTTCTAAAAACTGCACACAAGAAAGAATTGCAGAGAAACTTGTCAAGGCCGGTCGGTCTAAAGTTGGACCTATCAACTGTGATTTGCTTTAGGAACAAACACAAGCAATAGCCTCTTGCCCCTTTTCTCTGACAGTCAGCAAAGAAAGGGGAATCTCTGAAAACGATCTAAACCCCATTTTCCCAAGCACCAGTTAGCCCAAGAACAACTGCATTGAACCTTCAATTTAATATCCCCAAAATTGCTATATTTTTCCTTGTTTCATATAAATCTGATTTGTCCAGATATATTTCGGGTTTTCACGAGTTGATTGAGGTATGGTTTAAAAGAAATATGATCCTCTGCCTTTTCAAAGGGATGGATATTTTTATACTGAGATATGTTCCCCGCAGCACGGGTCCAAACACAATCCTCACCTCGGAAGGGAAAGCAATGTGCCCAGGAGAGGAGGAGAGGTGTGTACCTGGCTTCACAACATCTGTGAGCAGCACCCTGAGAATAAAACCGGGTTTGCCCCCCGGGACTTCCTCAGCCAGTGGCGTGCGTGCCTCTGGCTGCAGCAGGAACACCCTTAGCAAAGGGATTACTGGTCACACCTCTTCCCGCTGTGCCTAACCCTGGAGGCTTCGCCTGCAGGCATCACTGATGCAGACAAAAGATTAAAAACATATATATAGGTAGGGACACAAAAANCCTGGAGACTGGCCATGCCTCAGGAGGCCAGTGGGTGCTCCAGCCATCCAGCTGAAGGGCAGCAGTTCTCATGTCACCCTGCCAAGTGCCTACTGGAAAGGCAGGCAGTGCAGAAAGGAATCCTATTAGGGAATAGGATGATGCCAAGCAGTTGTCTTTCTCTCTGTTTTTAATGTGCCCTTACCACTGCGCTGGCATTTCGAGGAGCCTGTGCACTGCTCCTCGATGGAAAACCCAACCTCGGCTGCTCCCGTGGGTCTGACAGGCTCATCCTAAAAGGCAGGTGAGCAGGTCGGAGCCAGGTGCGGAGAAAAGCCTCCCTGGCATGTGCCTGACCCACATCATCTCACAGTTTACAGGAAACCTGGTGGAAAAGGCAGAGCTCAGCATCAGAAAGGTGCAACCCTGAGCCCATCACTGCGGAACGGGGGCCACCGCCGTCCTTCACCAGGGTCGTGTTTGACCGGTGAGACCCCCACAAACAGCCACTCATGCTGCTTTAACGATCCCATCAAACAAAGCACAATTAGAGTTAACTTGGCCCTTTGTAATGTATTTGTCACCGGTCCCATCCCTCTTTAGGCTGTTGAAGCTGGCGACAACTCGATTTACCACTTGAAGAGAGCTCTCGGGAAGTCATCTGCCAGGCTGTGGGAGAATGGTATTTCAAAGGGACAGATGCAAAATCACTCTTTTTTCCTCAACATTCCTGCCGTGAATAACTTGGAGAGGGCCAATTCAGTTGGACACGGCAAGCTCCATGTCTCCTGCTGCCTCAGGGGTGTTTCAGAGAAGACAGCACAGGCATCAGGTTAAAAATCTTGGTGAGCCATCTGCCTGATCCTGCTGGTTATTCAGTTTGGCCGCAAGACAGCGATTCTGGGACCTTAAAACGTGCCAGGTAAGAGATGCCTATTTATTGCTCGGGTTTTTTTTCATATGAGGGACTCCTGTCCCAAATCCTTGGGTCATTTTAATCAGTCAGACTTGATTTACCCCTCGCTTTGGGGGGCAGGCTGGCACTAAGCAACTCTTCTAATCTATCCATCAGTTTCCAGGCAAAGTGTGGAGCGGGCAAAGAAAAGCGGCAAACGAAGTAACTTCAGAGCAAGGCTGAAGAAGGCATCTGAGAAACTTCCATTTTCAGAGGACACGCAGGCAGGGCTAGCTGGCAGCGTGAGTGTGGCTCTGAGCTGGAGTGGATGTGCTCTGTTTTCTCACCTTCTGAAAAGATTTCTTTAGAGCGATGTGCAAGCGGTAATGAAGCGAAAAGAAACAAAACTGTGCTTTGGAAGTGCAATCGCAGATGTAACAAAGAATAAAGTATAGCGGTTTTGAACAGCCCTCCTTAAGAAACATAGCTACTCCCTGCAGGAAAAGCATGAAAAAGGCCCCACAGGAACTAGAAAAGGCAGAAAATTGGGGAACTACTAACTACAGAGTTGGGAGTTCATATGAAGGACCACGACAAGATTGTAGGGATAGACAGAGAGTGCATCCCTGTCAAGGAAGTTGTAGGAAATCTCTCTGCAAAGGTAGTTGGTCAAATTGAGCACAAGCTGGTGCAGACATGTGATCTTATAAGGCTCCTCCTGCCCTATGAATAGTAAAAGTCAGAAAATTCTGCATATATAATCACTGCCTGGGCAAATGGTGTGAGGCTTTTGGTTGTAGTTCAAAGTCATGTTGTTGAGAACAAAATTACAAAAGCATCCACTTACACAAAGGGATGAAATTATTTAATTGCTTATACACGTCTGCTAGAAGTCAGATAATAAACGAGGGGAATTAGAATGGCTGATTTATGAGCACGAATTTTACTTGGTTAATATTGCTAGGAAAACGCACATGATCAGGATGTGCATGAGCCAACTCAGTGGGCTCAGGTGTGCAAAAAAGAAAGGGTACAGTGCACCATCTCAAAATCTCATGCCCTCTGCAAGTCTGTGCAAATAAGACGTAAAAGATTTCAACTGAAAATAGCTGGTGGATCTGAGTTCTTACAAACACACTGGAAGGAGTGAGCCACTTGGTGCCTGCTACACCCCACCAAAACAGCGTAAAAAACACGATGACCAGCTTCTTTAAAGACTTATTTATCATGTGTTGGTAAAAAAAGCTGTGTTAACATATGGGACTTCAATCCGAATGGCATATGCTGGTGTTCTCAGGCTACCAGCACTAAAAAGTCCTCAGAATTTCAAAAATTGCAGGCGGCCAATTTCTTAACTCAACCTAGCTTAGGGTAGACTGCCTAATGACAGATCCAGAGGAACTGATCCCAGATGTTAAAAATTAATGGTTACTCAAATGCCAGTGATCATGACTCAATCATATTTGTTGTCAACATATAGTCTCGACTCCAAAGCAATGTGTGTGTTTATGGGCATTCTAGCATGTACATTCACATAGCTGCTGTTGGACAAAAATCATTCTCACAAGACTGAAATAATTACGAGCAATATCAGCTACAGAGAGGCCTTTTCATGGTAGTCAGAAAAGTGTTAAGAATACATTAGTAGATTTCAAAGGCCACAATTTCACAACCAAGAGACAAACTGACAGTATTTAAAAATTCCTCTCAGTTTAAAAGTAGACATAGAATGAAAACACATTTGTTTCAATACAAAGCACTAATGATATAAAGGAATACTGATAATAACAATTATAAACCAAAAGCTAATAACTGTAGGAATTTGACAAAGGGAGTCAGAAAGGGGAAAAAAAAGAAATCAATGAGGAAAGGATATCTGGGGCTTTTAAAAGCATATTGAGAACAAAAATGTTGTCATCTGTTACTGGAGAAAAATAGTAAAAATGTAATAATAATGAGGAAAACGTATAAGAATTCAATGAATACCTGTCTTCCATATTTGGGAAATTGATTTTATATGCATATTGTCTCAAAACAATGAATCACACTCAATCTCAGCAATGAGTGAAAGGACTTTAAAACAGCAGCTAGAAAAGGGAGAGATTTTGAAGTCAGTCAGTTGGAAAATGTGCAAAGAACGGGCATGGAAGCTCTCCACCCCACAGGGACACGATGGGATTTACAATAATCCAGAAGACCAAAGCGAAGTAACATTTCTCCAGAATTTAAAACAAACAGATGGGCTCCTCCAGGTACTGTGAGGACTTTCATTCTCATCTTGGGTAATGAGAAATTAATCCAAAAATTATGTATTACACTGCAAAAGAAGCAAATACAAATACCTTCCAGTAGTGCAGGTTTACAGGAAATAGATTTTAATTGGGATTTTTTTTACTGAGAGCACAGATCAGCTTGATAAGGGTGATAATGTTGGTATGCTGCACTTAGATTTTTGCAAAGCACGCGATCAGATTCTCCACACTGTTTTGACTCAGTAGGTAGAATGATATAATCTAAACAAGGCACAAATTAAAATGGATTAAAACTGGCACCTTAGATTGAAAAATGTAGCTGTGAATAGAAGTCTGAAAATTGAATAGGAATAGTTTTAACTGGGCCAGCAGCACCAGTCCTCAGTCTCATGCTATTTAACATATTAAATCAATGATTGAAAAAACCCTGAAATAAAATCATTATTAATAAAGTCTGCAGGTGACAGGGAGACTGCAGGAGAGCTTGATCAAAGAGCACACAAAGCACTCTGAATCACTTGGCAAACTGTAAACTGAACAACATTCACCTCGACAAAACACTTTCATCCAGCCAGGAACCAAGAGGGGACCCACCACCTCTACCCCAAACCACACCAAAATTGTGGCTTTTTTCAGCTGATCATAAAATCTCCATTCACAGCCACAGAGCCCAGTGCAGACTCAGGCACATGGAGGGGAGTTTCAAGGAAGAATAGAGACGTTATCCTGCTTGCGCCTTTGGCAAAGGTGCAACTGCTACAGGAATACAGAGACAGCCCCGGAGGCAAAAGTTCAAGCAGGAAATTGGTTAATTGTGAAGGATTCAAAGAGGAACAAGAATGGAGAAAGCACTAGAAAACATGCCTTATCATGAACAACTCACAGCCCTCTGTCCCTTCAGCTTATCAAAGGAAAGGTGACAGAGGGCCTCGATCACAGTTTATGGTGGCACAGGTCACAAAAAATAAATACAATGGGACACTTCCTTCTGAGAGACAAAGTTGTCAGAAGACCCAATGCTGGAAGCTGAAGCCAGAGAAAGCACAACTTGGGTGGAGAGTTAATTTATCATTGAAACTATTTAGTGAAGGGATTGTGGTGCATTTCACAGCACAGGAAAACACAAATACTGCAATTGGTTTGCATTTTAAAAGATACAAAGTACTCAAAATGGGATAAATGCACTCAAAGGCTTCCGACATGTTTCTCTCCCTTTTCCATGCGCAATGATTCATATCTCCTAACTTTTTTTCTGGAGTCTTCCCCATGATTCACATATAATATTTGCCAGAATATTTAGCTCCTCCTTCTCTATTTTCCTTACCACCTTCTCACCTAAAAGCTGCAAAACATATTTATTTGGTTGTTGCCATGTAGACTACCATGCATTTCACATGCCTGCAGCACTAATGTTCGGAGACAGATTTCACTTATTTCTGTTCGTCAGAATAAATGGTGAGAAATGGCTAATTTGCTACATCACAACATTTTAGGAGGTGAAGATGACGGAAAAAAAATCTACCAGCTGTCTGGAAAGTTAGGGTATAAATCCAGTCTTCTAATTATTAAAGGGGCGTGTTTAAACACAAGTGCTTAAATTCAAGCATGTGAATATATTTTAGCAAGATCCAGGAGTACAGACTTGGGCAGGGTAGGGTTGCTACTCTTAATTACGACAAGCCATAATTTCCCAATTCAAATTTTTTTTTTTTTTTTTAAACCAGCTAATACCTATTTTGCATGCATGTAACAAAACAGTCTTTTGCAGCTATCTTCCGGAAAACGGAAAATAATCCTTTTTCCCTTTTCCCCACGTTCCATTGATATCTTGTGCCAGACTTAAACTGACAGAATTTGTCAGCTACCAACTGGAGATGCTACCAGTTTCCAAATCAGGCATTACGTGGGCCAACCAGTGGTCTGAAACCTACTGTAAACAGCCCCCAAGCGAGGAGCCAATATGGTAATTTGGGGAAGTGATTTAATGTATTGGCTTCCAGTAGCAAGTCAGACCCCAGGCAAGGAAACACACTTAGAGGGAATTCAGCATGACACCGAAATCAGGATGGTCGAGAGCAGTTTCCTCTCTGGGGAAGGAAAACCAGCAGCATAGAAGTGTCACTTCAAGCTTGAACAAGTTTCTACCAGCAGAACTTGTCACGACACTGTCAGGCAGGAGCTGACAGCCATAAATCAGTGCAGCTCCAAACAAACTGCCGAGCACATGAGCTTTATAAGGAGAGGGTCTCCCAGTGACAACAGCCATCTAATGCTCCCTTACCCTAATAACTGCATAATGAAAATAAATCTGAGCAAGTGCTCAGGAATGCCCTTTTCTCCTGTGTTGTTACACTGGAGCTGGAGTAATGCCAGGGTTGGGGTTTTGTTGTTGTTGTTGTTGTTCTTCTAAAAAGGTTTTGCTCTGCAACCAATTTTGTTTTGTTAAAACAAACAGAGGGGCACTCGCTATTGATCTCCCTATTAAATAGTCCTGGTAAACATTTTGACTAGCTCTGCAAACTTTATACAGATGTTCGTTCTGCGCAGATCACTCCCGACAGCTGATGCAGGGAGCTAATGCATGTCCGTGGCAGGGAAGGCAGCAGTACAGGCGGAGAGGGAGCTGCAAAAATAAGCAGCTTTCTGGCAAGGAAGTGCCATGCAAATACAATACCTGTGCTCAGGTGTGTGTGGATGCCTTGTGTGAGGGAAGGGGGAGATTTATAAGTCTGGAAATCTGCATTAAGTGCAAGGAAAGCCCCTCAGTGGGAATTCACCTATGCCTGCCCTGGTGAAAGGGGCTCTGTACACTGGACTGAATCTGGCAGGGTTCTCTCTAGCAGAAATTCAAGTTCTGGAGGTGCCAGAAGCGGGGAATCTGCAGGATTCCACACTCTGTCAACAAAAGAGGCTAAACCTGATTCACAAGATAAAATAAAAGAACATAAGAAATAAAAAAGGGTCCTTCTGTTTCCTCCCAAAGGTCGTGCGGACCTGGTCTCTGTGGCAAACTAGCACTTCTCTAATGTCCCTACATCCACCCGAAGTCGCTTCTTACCTGGGAAGCACTGTTGGAGCTCAGCTGATCAGGTGAAAAAAGCAAAACTTGCTGCTTTTGTTTGGAATGTTTCGCTCCTTAGCACATTATCTGCAGCCAGGGCTGCTCAAAGAAGCCACCTCATTTCACCACCTTGGGGTGCAGGGGCCATGGCACCAGCCCTGAGGGTCGCTTCTCCCAGGATCCACTCTTTTCCCGCATGGCTCGTCAGATAACTGGGATGGACAATCTCCCATCCACAAAGTCACCTTTGGCCATACTGGATGTGGCTGTCCAGGTGTCAGCCATGCCACGAGGAGCGGCTGGAATTGTCCTGTTCCGGGCACGACCAGCTCCTGCCACTTCCAAGGCCTGCGCCGCTGGGCACAGCCAGACCCCTCGTCAAGCCGGGGGCACCTCAGGGGAGCAGGGTATGAGAGGGCAAAATGGCACCTGGCAGTGAGGCCTGAGGGGAAAGAACGTGAGGGGAAACACCATGAGGGGAAACAGCGCGAGGNGCTTGAGG
Source organism: Cnemophilus loriae (assembly GCA_013397755.1). Lineage (NCBI taxonomy): Eukaryota > Metazoa > Chordata > Aves > Passeriformes > Corvidae > Cnemophilus > Cnemophilus loriae. The sequence goes on from VZTF01004039.1 coordinate 1,050,807, forward strand.
GGTAGAAAATGTCAGGGGAAAAGCGCAAGCAGGAAAAAAGTGCGAGGGGAAAAAAGTGCGAGGGGATAAGCGTGAAGAGGAAAAACAGCAAGGGGAAAAGTATGAGGGCAAAAAGTAAGAGAGGGAAAAAGTGTGAGGGAGAAAAAGTGAGAACGGGAAAAAGTGCAAGCAGGAAAGTATGAGGGGAAAAGCGCGAGCGGGAAAAAGTGTAAGAGGGGAAAAGTGCAAGCGGGAAAGCGTGAGGGGGAAAAAGCGTGATGAGGGGAGAAGTGTGAAGAGGAAAAACCACAAGGGGAAAAGTATGAGGGGAAAAGTGAGAGCGAGAAAAAGCATGAGGGAGAAAAAGTGCAAGAGAGAAAAAGTGTGAGGGAGAAAGTGAGAGCGAGAAAAAGTGCAAGCGGGAAAGCATGAGGGGAAAAGTGCGAGCGGGAAAAAGTGCAAGCGGGAAAAAGTGTGAGGGAGAAAAAAGTGCGAGTGGGAAAAATGTAAGCGGGAAAGTGTGAGGGGAAAAGTGTGAGCAGGAAAAAGTGTGAGGGAGAATAAGTGAGAGCGGGGAAAAGTGCAAGCATGAACGTATGAGGGGAAAAGTGCGAGCGGGAAAAAGTGCAAGAGGGGAAAAGTGAGAGCAGGAAAAAGCAAGAGGGAAAAAAAGTGCAAGTGGGAAAAGGTGTGAGGGAGAAAAAAGTGCGAGCGGGAAAAGTGCGAGCGGGAAAGTGTGAGGGGAAAAGCACGGGCGGGAAAAAGCGTGAGGGGAAAAAAGATGAGGGGAAAAAAGTGCAAGGGGGAAAGTGGAGGCTGGAAAGAGTGTGATGAGGAAAGAGTGCAAAGGAGAGAAAAGTGAGAGGGAGAAAGGGTGCAGGAAAAAAGCACGAAGGGAAAAGTGTGACAGGAAAAATTGTGAGGGGGAAAAGCATGACAGGAGAATGTTCAAGGGGGAAAAGCGTGAGGTGGGGGGAAGTGTGAGTGCCTCCATGAGCCCCATCTCATAGAGGCAAGACAAAACCACTGGGTTGCCGAAGATCCTCTTGCCTCTCAAAAGGATCAAGATCTCCAGGATCTGGATACTACCTGCTAATGTACTTAGACCAGGATTTGGGAAAGGAAAATCCAACCTGCTGTACCTCTTAGGCTAGAGATCAGTACCTTTCCCAAAGAAACCTGGTCCTGGTCTCTTTGAAGTAATCAGATCACCAGCAACCACCCCTAAGAAATTTAAATGAAGAATAACAAATAGGAAGTGATGAAAACTAATCACTTGAAAAGTAACTTTCCAGGTGCACGTTCTTGCTAAGAGTCATAACACTTTCTGAACACACAAATATTTGCACAAATAATCAAAGATTATCTCAAATAGCGGAGTGGTTAAAATAGCCTTGCAAAGAAGCAAAGAGCAAAGCCCTACTCATTCATGAATATATTTATGCATTTGTTTATTACTATGCAGCCAGCTTTAAACCCTTCCCAGCAGGGGAGAGACTCTATACCTTATGCCTATGGGCCTCATAAAGCTTCCAGTGGGGATGGAAAAACTTCAAAAAAAGTTTGGCATTCAGATCCAGTTTCTCTGCTTATCTGCTGCTAATCCAAACTCTCCCAACATATCAAAAACGTTGAACCGGGCAGGAAACCACATGAGAACAGGTTTTCCTACAGGATTTCTGGCATTTCTACATTAGATTCCAGATGGAAACACCCATGAGAACAGCTTCTATCCTGGTATTTTTGGCACATTCAGTTCCAATTCTATCCGGAAACCTGAATTGGGAAGGGAAAGAAAAAAAAAGAAAAAACCTCCACACAAACCAAAAAGCATCAAACGTTTGTCTCAGTATTTCAGAACCTGAAGAAAAGTGTATCATTTGAGGTAGATTTTAATATCAGGAAGGAGGAGGCAATGTTTTTGATTTTATCTTCAGTGGTTTGTCTTTCCTTACTCCCAGTTTCACAAATCCCCAAAAAGAAATACCAGAGTGCTCAGCTACCAAAAACTAGAAATGACCATCCACCTGAAAATAAACGTGGGGATGCTACCCTCAAAAAGATTTGGGCTTCACACGAATGACTTTTCTCCTTTCTATGCACAAGTAAATATCAGATACCTAAAAATAAAGGCATCCATTGAAACTTCTGAAAAAAAGGATTTCAAAGGGGTTATCCATCACTACAGCCAAAGTCAGGCTTTTTGCCAGTCAAAAATGAATGAATTAAATGTGGTACACAAATTCACCACATTTCCTGCAGTCCATTTTTTGCTCATTTACCCAGCTTTGCCACTCCCTCTAGACTGGCAGATGCTTTTATAGGTAATGACTTCAGCAATAATGACTTCAAGCAGAACCCCTCCAAAGTTATATTCAACCCTGCTCATTGATTTCTGTTACAGGGGGTTATTTAACATCAGCCTTTTTCTGATTTTTTTACTGCCATTGAAAGCATCTGCATTTTGTTCTCAATACTGTCTGATGCTTTCTCTCTGACCTCCTGGCCCTACCTCTTGCTTCATGATTTTCTGCTGCCCACACTGGGGGAAAACAGAAAGAATGGTCAAGACTGTGAGTTCTTTAGAGGCTCACCTCAATACCTTAACCCTTTTGGGGTTTTAAGAAGAACACTACATAAATCTATAGCAAATGAACTTAAAAGAACCGAAAAACCAGGAAAAAAAAAGGTTCCCTGCTGCTTTGGCTCAAATAGCCCATTTCAAGCTGTGCCTACCAGTCTTAAAACCCCCCAAATGATCCAAAATCTCCTTTCCTAAAGCCCCATGGATACATGTTCATGTACTGCCGAATTCTGCCCCCTTTGTACCCTACTCATGCTATTGAAGGTGGGAATCTGCAGTGAGGAACAAGGACACAGCACCAGGCCTTCCCTTCTTGCTCCCCAGCCATTGACTGCTGTGCACTGGGAATGGTACCTCTGACCCCTCTTGAAGTGCAGAGCATTTGCTTGTGTTTATACTTTTAAAGGGTTTTTTTTCTCCTGAAGAAATGCTGCCGCATCTACTCACATGTACATCAGTTCCCTCTACTGGCAGCATTAATTAAGCTATTCCTTTAATTCACCAGGTAGATCGAGGGTTTGGAAAGGAAGATGTGCTCCACTGGGTGGGAATGTGTGGGGCTGTTACCTGCAGGGTGTTATGCTCCTGCTTGTTATAGTAGAAACTTTAATACACTGGTTCTTTCCAGTGCAGTAGTTCTCCTCTCTAGGTTTTTAAAACTCACTTTCCATGCTATGGTCCAGGGCAGCTACTTAACATTATCTTAGCATATTTCAGTCCTTAACTGTGGCAGTAAGTGGGAAACTGAGGAGCAATGGCTCCTGAAGTAGCTCAGGCAAAGATATGGTTCATCAATCTTTGAGCTCTCTGTGCTGAGGCTGGGGTAAGCATCCAGCCTCTCCTCAACCAGGGCAGCCCTTCCTAAGGGACCAGAGGGTCCCTCAGGCTCCTTTTACTCCTACAATGCACACAGAGGCTACTCTAAAGCAATGCTGGTTCAAAACATGCTTAAAATCACTTGGCCATTCTTCTACCTTTTCTTTTTTTTTTTTTTCTCTAGTTAAAGTAGATTGATTTTGTCCTACCACAGGTAATGTTTTCCTCCTGAGGTATCAGGCCAGAGGAAGAAGTCATTCACTTCTATTTGGGTGCTTGAGGAAACACAGAATGAAAGAGAATCACTTGTCATTTAAAAATCAAAACAAAAACCCGACAAGAACATCTGCCCTAAAGAGAACAAGATACAAAATATCCCCTTTGGACCCAAGCTGTCAGTATTTAGCAAAACCAGCAAAAGTCTTTCCATTTTCCAAGCAAATTATGAGTAGTGCTGTTTCATAGCTCTCCACTGCTGTCCTAGAAGTTTCGACAGGTATGTTTGGGTTTAAAAATTATGGCTTAAAACCTCTATTTAGGACCAAACCAAATAAACCTGCAAGGGTATGGCAACCAATAAAGCCATTCCTGGAAATGGAACTTTTCTAGTGTAAGTAGAAGAGGAAAGACCACATAGAAATTGGTAGGAAAAATAACAACAGCCTCTATACCTCTGAATTTGCATATGCAAATGTAAGGGTATAAAGTTATAGACCTATTCAGCACCTCAGTTTAAATATGCTTCTCACTCCTATCTAGCATGGCTGAGGTACTCTCAATGCACACAGTTTCTTTCTTGGAATTTTCAAAATGTGTCCTTGTCGTGGATTTTCTTTTATCCCTTTTTTAAAATCTAGGTTGTATTTCTAAAAGGGATTGTACAAAAATGTCGTCATCTGATTAAATGCGTTACAGGACCTACAGTCATATTTAGAGGAGAAAAAAGCATTCTTGCTCGCGCTGCTGCACGAGTTCCTGTTTGGGGAATAAAATTGTTTATTTCTGATTCTTACAGGAGCTTTTGCAGACTGATCAAGTGTCAAGACATGGTAGTTGACTCAAAGGTAACATAGATATTGCCTCATAATATCTTTAGGACCTGAATCAAATCTTGAGAGACTTTGAAACTATGGGAGGATAATGAAAATACATTTCTTTCTTTGTATTATCCTTCATAATGGGAAGCTTTACATTTCTTTTCTAGCAACTATGATGTACACTGTACTATCAAGGTATTTTTAGGGACCATTTACCTGAATACAATTTATGTGGAAGGCGTCTGAGAGCCAACCTGGATTTATGCTTCCTGGTCCTTGTAATAATAGATTTCTTTTTTTATCTTTTTTTCTCCCATCAAAATAAATGTCAGAAAGTTCTTTGATTGTTCAATAAGGGAGAAAACCATTCTTTTTCAAATGAAAGAAATGGTTATGGACAAGGTTTTGGTGTTGCTGGAAGCTCCGTGGAGCCCTCCAGCACCAGGAACAATGCACACAAGGACACGCTTTCCTCCAAGGTTTGTCCCAGCACCTGTCCCTGCAGCAAGGAGGGCTCAAACCCTTCCTGGGGTTTGGGTTGCCCACCGTGTTGGCCGCTGAAATGGGGGAAGTCCTTCAGGCAACAGAGCACTCCTTGCAAGGCGTGTTGAGACCCTTCCACAAAAGCAGGTTTTGGGAAGAAAATCCTTGCCTTTAAAAATATTGGTTTGGAGCGATTCGCCTAAATCATTCTTTCCCCTGGCATTTCTTGGACTCTGAAAACCCTAATGCAGCGCAGCTGTTCAGGAGTGCCATGTTTGGATTTCTGTGCACACACCCAGCCCCATCTGGATTCCCACACAGGCCAGATATGTGGTACAAATAACCCCAATGTCTGGGGCATTATCAGATTCTCTCCTGTATTCAGGCACACAGGTACACACACACATAATGTTCAGAAAAATTCTTCTAAGAAAAAGGAAATATTTTAAGGTAATGGACTTCCCAAACTATGATATCAATTTCTGCTTTCTTTTCATGGTGACTGAGGTGATGCTTAACATGTGTCTACCCAAGGCAATGTCTTTTTGATATCATGCAGTGGAAATGGCAGAATCTGGCTCTTTAGTGACCATGACATCTAAAAATTGGATGCAGGACTTCACCTCTCTCTCACAGGTTAAATGAATATTCTGAGAGTATCGATTTTTCAGTTCTTCCAGTGGAAGATGAATGTGATCGGCATCGATAATCAGAAAAAATATCATCTACATACCTCTCATATGCAGATGGTGGCTGTTCAATACCAGTCGGCAGCGTAGCTTCCTGGTGTGACAGGAAAATATCTGCAGCAATTGAGGATTAACAGAGGCCATTGCTACATCAGTGTTTTGTTTGTAATAGCTCCCATTCTATCAGAAATAACTGGTTGCACATTTCTGTGTCTGACATTAAAATTCACCATTGAAATCTCGCTTGGTAATAATAAAGCCCCTGCAAGAGTCTCTACAAACACACTAGACTCCAAATTAAAGAGCAAGTGTATTGTTAGGGTTTGCATGGATCTTTTTTGAATTAGTGCTAGGTGAACAATAAATAAAATTCCAGGAGAAGTTCCCCAAGCTGATAAGCATTCAAGGTATTATCTTTGCTCTGTACTGTATGCGCTTCTGGGTGAAAAAATTCTAATTGCACTTCCATTCAAAAATCAACCGTGGGAATAAGGAATCATGCTCATTTTATGCACAGCAGCCCGAAGGCCTTATCCTTAAAACAAATTACAGCGCCTCCTATGCAACTCACACTCTGAAGCTAATTCTAACCCTAAAGCAAAACTCCAAAATTAAACTTTAATCTGTGATCTAAACAATTTTGTGTTTGTGATCAATCTTGGTGGAGTGGATTTTAATATATATGAGTGTGTGCGCGTGGGTGTGTGCATGTGTGTATATAAAAATATAAAACGCTCAGATAATTGTTATCGCGGATGAAGACCGAACATTAAATACTCTGCTCAGTAAGACTGAGATAAAATACACACAGTGAAGGGAGGGAATAAAGCTGTTAAGCACACACTCCTATATGTAACAGAGTCCTGGACTTGCAACCAGCGAAAGCTTAAATTCCACCACATGTATCATATTTACTACATTCTGCCAAAGAAATAGGCAGGCTGCCATGCCATTAAAGCAATTACTCTTACCCTCTCAGATACGTAGAAATTAGATTCTGCTCCTTGAAGTCATACGCTGGGAGAAGTGAAGAGCAAGCGAGGGGAAGTACGAGGAGGAGAGGCAGAAAGGCCATCAATTCCTCCCAGAGAGGAGGAAAGGCTTTGGGCCAGCAAGAGTTAAAGGAGTTCGAAGCGTATGGTCTGTTTCTCCCCAACTTGGTGCAGTGACTCTGCATCCTGCAGGAACCTGTTCAGATGCTCTGATAAGTCAGACAGAATTCATGGGAGATTACCACACAGCTCCTGCCAAGCTGTGCTGCAGCGCGGGTAATAGATATGCTCCAGTACTAAATCCTAAAAGGCCCTGCTACATCTGTCAAGCATGCCCTGGAAAAGCACCCTCAGTTCAGATGTTATCACTGCTCTGCCTGCATCAGAAGATTTAGTGTCCACCCTGGAGGTTGCTTTTGCCGCACAGTTTTCAGGGGCAAAACAACAAGGAAGAAAGATGAGAGGAAAAAGGCAAATTATTCTTGCTTAAAGCAAAAGGAATAAAGTGATGTGCTTGCAGACTAGTTCAGCTTCTCACCCTGCATCTAGAAGGTCCCAAATCCCACATTAAGATGGTACTGATGTTCTAAGCTGATTAGATCGGACGTGTTCGGCTCCCTGGACTGTGACACCATGAAGATGATCTTCTGTAGAGCGACTCTTTCCCAAGGAAAGCTGAACAACAAACCCAGCGGGGGGCCACCGGCAGTGGATAGAAGATGCCTGCCTTTGATAATTAACTTTAAAACCGGTTCTAGAAAAGCTGCTCTGGCATAAAATGAACTTTGCAGAGCACTGTTTATGAAAAAGTTGCTGCTCCTCCCATTAACCACGTGAGCAGGGATTTGGTCAAAAATGGTTCCAATGGTACTTATTTTATGTCAAACAAAAATTAGGTATAAAACAAAAATATATACTTATATAATATATATATATATAAATGAACACACACACAGACACCCCCAAAATACAGTAGCCTTGGGAACCACTCCTTTCTTAATATACTCCAAAACAGAGCCATGAATTTTAACCATCTGTCTCCTTGCTCAAATCTGCAGGAAATATCAAAGTACAGCAATGGCTCCTTTTTCACTAGGTGCACTCTCAGAGTTCAAGGGAGAAAGACTACAATTTCCTGACCCAGGAAAATATTGCATTTTAAACTTCTGTTTCCTGAAACCGATTTCAAGGGGAGATAAGTTCCATCTACTACTGGGATGTCAACAAGAAGAGGCCCAGGCTGTTGTATTTATAGCTCCATACAGAGGTAGAGGCTGGATTGAAAGGGGCGAATGGGTTGGCACAGGGAAAGCCCATGCTGGACACACACATGGCTGTGCCGTGGGGACCATGGCAGAAACCAGGAGTTCACCTCAGCCTGCTGTAAGGCAACTCTCTTGGCTTGCAGCTCTCCACAACTCGGATAGATTCTGTCTCTCAGCAAAGGAAAGATCAAAAGGCAAGGCAGAGCGCAGGAAGGCCGGTAAGAGGAAGGATTTGAGGTGGGCAATACAAACGCGAAGTTGGGGAAGGAGCCTGAGGCTTCAGGACAGCTGCTGGAGAGGACAAAGGGTGAATCTCAAAATGTCCCCATCTGGCAGAGCAACAAGCAGTAGCAAACAGGCAGCCCCGAAGGTGCATGGAGGAGCCTGGTGTGTTCTCAGAGCTACAGCAACAAAGGGCAAGAGCNCCCAACTTGGTGCAGTGACTCTGCATCCTGCAGGAACCTGTTCAGATGCTCTGATAAGTCAGACAGAATTCATGGGAGATTACCACACAGCTCCTGCCAAGCTGTGCTGCAGCGCGGGTAATAGATATGCTCCAGTACTAAATCCTAAAAGGCCCTGCTACATCTGTCAAGCATGCCCTGGAAAAGCACCCTCAGTTCAGATGTTATCACTGCTCTGCCTGCATCAGAAGATTTAGTGTCCACCCTGGAGGTTGCTTTTGCCGCACAGTTTTCAGGGGCAAAACAACAAGGAAGAAAGATGAGAGGAAAAAGGCAAATTATTCTTGCTTAAAGCAAAAGGAATAAAGTGATGTGCTTGCAGACTAGTTCAGCTTCTCACCCTGCATCTAGAAGGTCCCAAATCCCACATTAAGATGGTACTGATGTTCTAAGCTGATTAGATCGGACGTGTTCGGCTCCCTGGACTGTGACACCATGAAGATGATCTTCTGTAGAGCGACTCTTTCCCAAGGAAAGCTGAACAACAAACCCAGCGGGGGGCCACCGGCAGTGGATAGAAGATGCCTGCCTTTGATAATTAACTTTAAAACCGGTTCTAGAAAAGCTGCTCTGGCATAAAATGAACTTTGCAGAGCACTGTTTATGAAAAAGTTGCTGCTCCTCCCATTAACCACGTGAGCAGGGATTTGGTCAAAAATGGTTCAAATGGTACTTATTTTATGTCAAACAAAAATTAGGTATAAAACAAAAATATATACTTATATAATATATATATATATATAANTAAGGCTTCAGAATTTGTGGCAATAAAACTCGTATTGCCATGTGGAAATTCCCCAGATTTGTCCCTGAAACCCTCTCGTCAAAGGGAAAAAAAAAAGAAAGAAANCACACACAGACACCCCCAAAATACAGTAGCCTTGGGAACCACTCCTTTCTTAATATACTCCAAAACAGAGCCATGAATTTTAACCATCTGTCTCCTTGCTCAAATCTGCAGGAAATATCAAAGTACAGCAATGGCTCCTTTTTCACTAGGTGCACTCTCAGAGTTCAAGGGAGAAAGACTACAATTTCCTGACCCAGGAAAATATTGCATTTTAAACTTCTGTTTCCTGAAACCGATTTCAAGGGGAGATAAGTTCCATCTACTACTGGGATGTCAACAAGAAGAGGCCCAGGCTGTTGTATTTATAGCTCCATACAGAGGTAGAGGCTGGATTGAAAGGGGCGAATGGGTTGGCACAGGGAAAGCCCATGCTGGACACACACATGGCTGTGCCGTGGGGACCATGGCAGAAACCAGGAGTTCACCTCAGCCTGCTGTAAGGCAACTCTCTTGGCTTGCAGCTCTCCACAACTCGGATAGATTCTGTCTCTCAGCAAAGGAAAGATCAAAAGGCAAGGCAGAGCGCAGGAAGGCCGGTAAGAGGAAGGATTTGAGGTGGGCAATACAAACGCGAAGTTGGGGAAGGAGCCTGAGGCTTCAGGACAGCTGCTGGAGAGGACAAAGGGTGAATCTCAAAATGTCCCCATCTGGCAGAGCAACAAGCAGTAGCAAACAGGCAGCCCCGAAGGTGCATGGAGGAGCCTGGTGTGTTCTCAGAGCTACAGCAACAAAGGGCAAGAGCAAGCAGTTTCTCCAAAACCACAGTTTCTTGGTAAGCAAATAGACATTTCTAGGAAAACTGCACTCTTTGCGACGCGGTCATTGTCACAGTGTTCGGACACGTGTTCAAATCCATTAAAGACCTGTCACGCTGTAAAGTCCTTGGCACCGAACACCTGCCATAACCTGTGTGAACAACGCCGCGTGATGCCCGAAGCATCCACCTCATGTGAACCCCATCCCAGCTGCCGCGGCTGCACCGGCAGCACCAACCTGGCTGGGAGGGCCCAGGGCAGGGGCTCCCCGCAAGGGACCCCACTGGTGGCTACTGAGGGGAATTCTGTGCCCTGGCTGCTGTTAAAGCCAGCACATTTCACAAGCACTGCACTGACATAAAAGAAAACACAAAAAAAAGATCTTATCGCAGGTACCTTGAACTAACCTTGCGTGGGTCCTGTCTAG
>VZTF01004039.1:1066147-1101147 GCA_013397755.1 Cnemophilus loriae
TCCAGACAGATTAGATCTCCTGCATTTCCTTTGTGCCAGGAATCTGTTATTTTACCAGAGGGAGATGTCATCTCACTCTGGCATGATCTACCTTTTATAAATCCAGCTAGGATTTATCCCACTCACCATAAACTTGCCCATCTTTGTTTTTCTCAAGAACATAATCCAAAGCCTTATAATAATATTGAAGTTGCATCAAGAAGCCTTTAGGTCCCTGGATTGCTCTTCCAGGCCCAAACCATATATCTATTTGCTCTTCAGTGCTGTGCCTTATCACCTGTTTGACATCCTTATTAAAATATTTGCTGCCATTCCCTCTTTCTAGCACATCCCAAAGACTGAGGGAACCTCGATTCGCACAGAAGCGTGTGCCTTTTCTAATTATTCCATGAGTGCTTTGATTCAACACATTTTAACCTATAAATTACTCATTCACTGTGATTATTCATTCGAGGATTAGATATCTAAGATTTATTCTTCCCGCACCGCAATGAGCAAACCTACCACAAACCACGTGGCTTTATTCCCCAAATCAGTATTGTGCTCTCAGGTTGTCTGCCCTGGCATCAGTGAGCTCCACCTGGAACTGCTTTGTTTGCTCTGTTACAAAGGAGTTTAAGATACTGATCCACAAACTTGTGTTTGAAAGCCAGAAAATTATTTCCTAGGAAATATCTAGGGATAGGATAGGCAGGGACAGGGGAAGAAGTCCTCTTACAAAAGGCAGGGGAAAGGTAACATGGATCCACAGTCAATCACAGAATGACAGCATGATGTGGGTTGGAAGGGACCTTAAAGATCACCCAGTTCTGACCACCTGCCATGGGCAGGGACACCTCCCACTATCCCAGGTTGCTCAGGGCTTCATCCAACGTGGCCTTGGACACTTCCAGGGATGAGGCAGCCACAGCTTCCCCAGGGAACCTGTGCCAGTGCCTCACCACCCTCACAGGGAAGAATTCCTTCCTGATATCTAATCTAAACCTACTTTCTTTCAGGGTGAAGCCGTTCCCCCCTAACCTGTCACTCCAGGTCCTTGTAAAAAGTCTCTCTCCATGTTTCTTGTAGGCTCCTTTCAGGTACTGGAACGCCACAGTTAGATCACCCCAAAGCCTTCTCTTCTCCAGGCTGAACAATCCCAATTTTCTCAGCCTTTCCTCATAGCAGAGGTGCTCCATCCCTCTGATCATCTTCATGGTCCTCTGTTCAGACCAGATCTTACTGAAATGCGCATCTCTACTGTACAGCTCTTAGTTTCTGAACGTAAACTGGTATTTTATTATTTTTTTCTCATTGCAAAAATAAAAGCAAAAATTAATCCTTTTGTCCTTCATCCAAGGGAGGCAAAACCAGTATGGCTTTACTCCAGGCAGGCAGGATTTGGATTACCCCAATTTGCTTTAATCCAGTTTTACCTACAGCCTCACCTTTCCACAGATCATTCATAGCCATACCCTCACCATGTCACTAAGCATCCCTGTCACACTGTGCACGTCAGATGCCACCTCTGTCACACCAGAGACTGTGCCACTTCCAAAAGACAAAAGTCACATCTCAGACCACAGCATGTACCAGAAATAATTTGCAAGAACAGACATAAGGATCACTTAAAATACAATCATTGTATTGACAATCTCAGTCAAGTTCCCTCCTGAATATTTACTCATTCATTGGACGCTATATTAAATAAACCCCCAAAAACCCAGCATAAACCAGTAGGGTTAAAGCCATGAGAGAAAACAGCTTTCATATTCTCCGTGCTACTTGCACTACCTCACAAAGCCAAGTGCTTGTATTGTACATGGCAGCTTGTGTAAGGACAGGGACAATAGCTTTCCATGCACGTTTTATCAGGATTAGAATTGCTGTGCCATATACAGACATGTGTGATAAGTGCATTAGCAAAATTATAACTGTATTTTAATCACAGCATAACAACCTCACTGAAAGTCCCCCTACAAGGCAGGCAAACCCAATAATGCTCAAGTCTGAGTTTGAATTTTGAGCCCTCCGTGAGTGTTTGAGTGGGTTCAAAATTAAGTAAAATGAGTTTATCTATCCCTATTTCTCTAATAATACTTAGCACTTAGCACTTTTCATCTTCAAAGCACTTTACAAACATTAACTAATTAACTATTAATTGGTAAATTTGAAAAGGTTGATAGGTGAGGTGAGTTTCGGATAAGACCCAGCAATACGGATGTTTAGTTTATCTGTGAATTACTTAATCATTAGTGAATCATAGAAATTAGAAATGAAAAAGACCTATAGGGTCACCCTGTCCAGCCTGCTGCCATTACAGGATTTTCCCTTACAATATATTCTCAAGTGCTTTGTCTAGTTTAATTAGAAATTATCCAAGCAATGGGGCTTCCACCATTTCCCTTGGGATATTCCTCCTTAGTCTAATGTGTCTTTCTGTTCGGAGGTTATAATATTCAACATAAGTTTTTCCTTGCCATTTCATCCCATCATTTCTGCGTATGCCCTCCCAGACCATTTCAAACAATTCTTATGCAGCTCGATTACATGCATAATTTTTCTCCCTTTTCTCCTCCCTGGGTTGATCTGGCCCAGAGCCACCAGATACTGGAAAGAATTTATTCCTGAAGAGCAAAAAAATAGCTTTTGTTGCCACTGAAGGACGATTCCAGCCTAAACTCATATTCTAGATTAAACCACCACAAACTCACTTCTCTTAGCTAAGTGGATTGCAGACTCTGAGCTCAGGTATCAGCTGGGCAAAGCTCTCCCCCAGCAAAACCAGCATTTCTCCTTGTCCATATAATCCATGAAGACTGTAAATTTCTCAGAGCTCCTAAAGTGATTCTTATGTGTTATCCCTAAAGCCAGCCATGGTTCTTCGGCCCTGCCTGACCCCCAGCCCAGTTCAGAGAAACAAACTTCATTCCTTTCAACCAAGAGGTCCCAGAAGACAACTTTGAAGGAGCTTGTTTCCAGCACGAACCGAGGTATGTTGCTGGGAATTAAAGCAGAGCTAAGGAATTCGCAAGAACACCATGGTGTAAAAGGATAATTACATTCAACTGGTACCAAGAGGTCTCCACCAAAAAGATACCATGAAAAAATCACCACACCTTGTAATATTTTCACATCCTTGTCAACATCCAGGATTCATGGGTTGTTCTGCTACTTCTGACACTAGATATGTTCTAATTTCTCTACAGACATCTCATTTCCCTGTCTGTCTCCTAAATGCCATTTGCTTTCCCAAATCGTGGACCAGTACTCTTTTGGCTTCATGGTTGCCTTTCATCTTACACATGCATCTTGCTAGGGCCAGTCAGCTGGATCTGGATAGTCTTCCAATCCCAGGTAACCCAGGGTTTCCCAATGCTTCCGCCATTGCTTCCTCCATTTTGCTTGCTGGGGAACCACAGGAAGACACGAGATGTGACTGTATCAGTTGGTCTATTTGGAACTGTTGTACCACAGATTTAGATTCCTGAAACAACATCGCAGGACTTTACCAACCACAAACAGGCCTGCTGACTTGCCCAGGTGATTTATACAATATAAAACAGGGATGATTTGAATTTGGAACCTTTTTTTTTCCTAATTTCGAATGTAAAATCTTTACAGTGATCATCTAAACAGCCTCCAGCTCTATAATGAGAGCAGACAAACATCTGTCACTCTTGTGATTTCCCTCCACCCTATGATAACAAATCACTTCTGGCCAGTTTACTGCAACAAAAATAAAGCTGATTATTTAAAGTTCTAAAAATAAACAAACAGAAGTAAATATACTTGAACAGAGACACTCAGACGAAAAGCTAAGTCAGGCTGTTTTGTTTGACCCAAAAAAAGCTGACGAAAGCTTTTACAAGATTGCACCGAGGTCCTCACCTCCGGTAGAGTCTGGACCAGCTGTGGTACCTCAGAGCCAGCCTGATCAACTGGGCAGAGGGATGGAAACATGAATACAACTCTTGACACTGTGCCAACTGCTCTAGCAAAGCAAGCTCCACAGACATAAAGGAAAACCTAAAACTGTTTCCTTGAAGGACTTTGAAAGTTCCCCTACACGTGCTGCGAGTTGCTTCCCTCCACCAGTGATTGTAAGAGCACCGTTAATAATTCCGAAAGTCTGCAATAACTTGAATCCAAACTTTGAAGGTGCTTTTTGCTCTGGAAGAGATATACTTTCAGTCCAGTAGAAAGAAAAAAACCAAACCAAACAAAACTGTGAGTTCTACAAAACCAGACAGTTTCTTTTCTTTTAATGATGTGCAAAATGGTGCCGGTTTGAAGATGTATCAGCAAATGTCGTAAATATTTTGTAGTCCTTGATTCAGTTTTTCACCTGGAGGACAATGTTTGTTTTATAGAAGTCATCATCTTCCTATCATTTTTCCAGTTTTTGGTGCTTAAGAAGTAGTCAATTCAAGTTTTATTTTTCAAATCATAGAAGGAAATAAACATTCTCCTTTCTTGTGTCCCACAGAAGCACATAGTGAACAGTATTAGATACAGACAATTCAACTGCAAGCTATTAGCATTTTTCATTCCTTAATTTGAAGGGGAACTATCTTGGGAAAAAAAAAAACAGAAGAGTCTAAGCATATATAGAATTAAACTTTGGTGCTTCTATGCAAAAAAAAAAAATCTCCCTCACATCAGGATTAAGATTTTATAAAGCAGCCAGTGATGAAAGGTCTTTTCAGAAGGGGCTACATACAACCCACCTGAAAATGATGCTTGTTCCACTATCATGCCAGGCATCTAGAAAAAGAAGCAACCAAACCCAGTGGGTCCTTGTCTGCACAAGAAATCCCCTCTTTTCATAAGCCAAAACAGTGTAATGGCATTTTAGTCACATGTGAGTACAGGTGGTGGAGCCTGGCTGAGCTTTTTCAAACTGGTAACAGGGATAAAATTGCATTCATATATAATTAATACATGCTCAGTCATTTTTGAAGAAAGATATTTTTCAGGCAGACATTCAAAGATCTGAGTTTTGGTTTTACTGGTGCTAAAACATTTCCCAGAGACATGTGTGTGTCTGTGAGAGGGAGAGAGAACTTACACATTGCTCAAAATAAGAAAAAGACCTCTTAAATGTCACTAAATACACTTGAATAACATAATTTGACAGGTTGCCAAAAACCCCACAAACAGAAACTACCAGCCCACCAAAGCATACAGGACACAGGAAGATGCTCACTCAGCCTTCCAATACTCATAGGGACCCATCCCCTCTTGAAACCCAAATTCTCACTGGGTCAGCTCACGTGTAAACTGAATAAATCCTTGCTGGAATCCTCACAACCCCCATCCCACTGCCAGGCACGGTGGGGAGGGACCCCAGGGCCCAGGAGATGGAGAGGACGGCCACCACAACAGCAGTGGTGGCACGGGTCAGGGTTGAGCTGTGCCAGAGGGTCACAGTGCAGACGCTCCCTCGGCGTGTCCTCACATTATCACATCTATCAGTGGATGGGACCAGCTCCCTACATTTATTATTTTTTTTTCTTCCCCTGAAAATCAAAAAGCGGTTCATGAGTTGGTCGAGAGCCAGCAAAAATGAATAGTAATGAGCCAATTTCAATAGAAATAGGCTCATTACCATGCCAGCGGCTGATAAAACCAAATGCTCTCAATTCTCTCCAGCAAACGAGGTGCTGGAGGCAGTGTCCACCCTCCTGCCTGCAGGAAATAACTCACAATTTCAAAATTAAAAGAATCAAAATACAAGTTGGAGTTTATTCCTATGTTCATACCTCTGTCCCCCTGCAGGGTCCTTTCTAACCAGCTGGCAAAAAAGCTCAGATACCACTCAGAGTCTTTTCAGTGAAAAGAGGGAAAAAAGAACCTATATATTTTCTGTATGTTGTTCATTCCCCGAGTGGTAATGGGAAATCCTGTGTAAACTCCAGCAAAAAGAGACAGTCTAAGGAGCTTCTTTGAATTTTCTCTGCGCACAGCAGGAGGCTACTGGTTTTCTTCAGTTTCAGAAACATACTTGCAATTTTTCATTTGTAAAAAAGAAAAAAAAATATCAGCATAACCCCAAAACCCTGTGCCAGGCCTTAACCAAAACTCCAACCATGCAAACACAAATATCTCAAGCCAAAACCTCTAAATTAAAACCCTAAACCAAACAAAATCACAAGCTTCTCAAGCCAGGAAACCACAAAAAAAAAATGACAAGAAGATGTGGATAAACAAGTTTGGCTGATTTGGGGAAAATAAAAAAACAGAAAAATGAATGTTCCCACTCTTGACTTCCTCACCACCTGACAGTGGCAGGACATGAGGAGTGTGGCTGAAGAGCTAAAATCATTCCTGTTTTCCCTTAAAAGGAGTTTGGACACAGGGACTGTGGGCTGGAGAGGGTGTCCTGGGTGGCAGAGAGGGGACATCATCACACATTAGTGATGGTGTTTGGCCCTAGAGGAGACAGACAGACACCAGGACACACAGCACATTCCCACACTGGCATGCTTTGCCAGTGAAAATTGGAGGAATTGCTCCCTTCCCTCCTAACCTTCAGAGGGGAAGAAACCAAAGCCAAATCTCAGGAGAAAGAACTCAGTACTATGGTAAAAATGGGTATAAACACCTTCTGTAAAAACGCCTTTCGTCAGATGCGTTTCTAAAGCAGAGGAATTACTTTTTTTTTAACCAGAGGAAATAGCGCAGCCTGCGACATTACCTGGCTGCACAGATTTCACCCATTTTCACATTTCAGTGCAGCTTTGATGTTTGGTAGGCACCCCTTGTCCCACATCTCCCTCTCCCTGCCCATCCACCTGGTCAAGCCAACAACATTTAGCCTTCAGAAATTATTTTTTCCGTCTGCCATAACATCTTGCAAGGCTTTTCCGTTTTAGCAGCTTGAGAGTTTTAACTATCCCCTCTTTGCCCTGCCAGCCATTTAAGCCCTGAAACTACAAGGCAGCTGAGTGGAGTACATCATCTGTAAACTCGCCGTGCCTAGTCAGGGGATCTGGGGGGCTTTCTGCAGCACTGAAATAGAGCCTTTTAACACTGAATGGTGCAAATTGTCCACTGGGGACAACTTCAAATGTCTCTACAATGCATATTTCGCAGTGCTTACTGGCTGGCTCCGGCTGAGCTGCTACTACTTATTTAGGAGCCTACAAAAACTATTTTATAGATTTTGTTTTGCTAGAGTAAATATTAAGTTTTAAATACATTAAGAAAAATCAGGGCAGGAAGAGAAACAGATTAAATAAACCTTTAGGAGAGACTATTTACTTTGTATTTGTATTTTTTTTAACGAACTCCTTTCCCCGAGGTCAAGACACTGACATTTTAGTACACACAGGCTTTAAAAATGAGAGCGCTCGCTCTCTCACGTGAGCTTACTGAAGGCAGCTCTCCTTGTTAATATTAAACTTTTCTATCTGGTTATGACACTGGCTGATATAATAAAGTGGCGATAGTCTTATTATTCAAGCACTGCTGTGATAAATTATCTACACTAATTCTGGAGCCAAAGTTGTCTGGTTCCAGCTGGTGTTGCTTAGATCTGTCTTAAGTCATTAGGAATCGGTGGAAAACTCTTTTTCAGAGTCCAGATCTGACCCCTTCTTATCCCCAGAACATCTATGTGTGTGTGCTCACACACATACAAAGCATGTCCTCATTTCTAATCCGCTTCAATTAAGATTTATTGAGAATATTTTGGCTTGCGGGGTGTTTGTTCCCCTTAATCTCTTCTCTTTCCTTCCTGTTATCAGTGGAAGGTAGCGCACCGTAACTCGGCATCACCCACAGAGCAACTCTTCAAACACAGAAAGTAAAACAAGCTGCAAGTGATTCAGGCAGAGATACCCTTGTTTAACAAAGGGATTTCAAAGCTAAGTCTGATAGGAATGATGATACAGCCTGGACTTTTCTCAGCCCCACTCTGCAATGCTTCATACCATTTGTACTCGTACACGCACGGCAGATCTGCACACAGGACAGTGTTTACTCCTGGCCCCACCTGATGCAGACATTACCCACAGTTCGGCTGATAAACACAAACTCCAAGCAGTGGTCTCCCTCCAAGCAAAGTATAAACCTTGACCACTCCACACTGTACAGGTCTTGTTCTTCAGGTCCATTTGGAGTTGATGGAACCTATGGTGCCAGAAGGCTGGTTCCACGTGAGTTTAGATGTTTCTGTTCAACCTGCACATTCACATTTTGTCTTGTAAAGACAGGCTCTGCATAGACCCCTGGGATCACCAAACTCACCTCCCTGACAACACGAGATTGTTGCCTACTCCTCAGTAAATCACACAGTCTGGTTTTAAACGTCCCCTGGTTACAGTTCAGCCAAACTCGAGTCACTGGGTTCAGTGCAAGCGTAAATGCATGAAGTCCCAGGGTGCACAAAGTCAGACAGGCTGATCAAAGGGCTCCTCTTGAGCTCCAAACCTGGGAGTGTACAAAGCAATGGAGCCTCCATTGCTTCATCCCAGGAACAACTCAGCAACCTCAGACATCCCTCCATCAGGGAGTTTTCTTCCCAACATTCAGTAATTTTATCCAAATCTCTATAATTTACCTTCTGTATCCTTTCCCTCTTTGTCACATCGTGCCCACATCTTTTCTTTATCAATCAGCCCCTTCAGTCCCCAACACCACCCACACAGAGCTCCAACATGTTTAGACCCTCCTTTTGCTGCCAGATCTTCCTGCAAACTCCCATTGCTCCAGGATGATCTTAAGGCTTCACTGGAGCTCTAAGTGTATTCTAGTGACTGCAAGATTTTTCCCTGTTAAGTCTCCTGTTGTCCTTTATTCATGTTTCTCATCTTTCAATTCTCCCTGTATCATTCCCATATTTGCAGCTCCTCCCTATTTGATATAATTTGCAAGTATTTTCCTTATCCCAGATCATTAATGAAGATGTTAATTAACGCAAGAGCTCACGCTGTGGTAACTCACCAGTAGCCTCTTTGCAACTCCACATCTCTCTGCTCAGCCTTGCCTTTGTTTCTGGCCCCTCTGCCGGGGTTGAGAGCACGTGGCAGAGCTCACTCTCCAGCAAAACTCAGAGAGATGGCACGAATGTGATGGAGGAGGACTTGGGGATGTCACCTCCTGCGCTCACAGGCTCTCCCATAAAGCCCCCTTGCCCTCCTCCTGCCCACTTCTCAGTTTGCCCATCTGTAAAACGGGGGCCATCAGACAGGTAGGGTGGGAATGGAGGCTGGCGGACGACCTGCTGCAGGAGCACAGGGCTGCGGCTTCTCCAAGAAAATATCCTGCCCTGTTCCTCGAGTAAACACAAACCTGAACTCTCATGCACTCAGAATTAAGCAGGACGTAGACTTGCAGAGAAGGCTCAAGGTGAAGAGGCTGTAGCCCAGGAAATCAGTGCGATACACATGTGTAAATGTTGGCCTGGGCACACATACATATAAATATATATATATATATATATATATATATATATGTATATGTATATATATAAAGAACTGTTGATTCCTTGCTGTGTTTAAGAGGTTATTAACACTAATAGAAAACTACAATTTGCTCAAGTTTCCCAGCACACCTCGCCTAAGAGAGCCCAGCAGCTCGCCCAGCAGCCTGCCCAGCATGTCCCCCCATTCCAAATTGGTTTACATTAGCCTGTTCACAAACAGAGCCAGATTCCTCCCCAGACAAAATCTGCACCAGCCATGCATTTTTTCAAACACAGAGTAGCTTGTTTTCACCTCTTTAAAGGCATAAATTCTCCGTTAAGATGAAAAATCTCTGCAGAACCGAACCCTTTTAAAACAGCTCTGTCAGCATCTGAGCCGCATCTCTGCCGTTATCAAAAAACATCTTGCAAGAGAAGCCCTTAAGAGAGACCTCTAAATAATGTTATTTTTACATACAGAGAAAGCTCACAGGCCCTCCACAGCCCAAAAGCAGCCCCTTTTTGAGGCAAGATGAGTCAGGAGGAAAGGGCAGGTCAAGAACCCGCGCTCAAGGTCACCTCTGTACAAACACCTGCTTGTCCACGGCTCGCACCTGCACCGACTCACAAACACAACGGGGCCGGCTCTGTCGATACAGCCCTTGCCCTGCGCCACAGGGGGAGGCACGACCTCCCTCCCAGCTTTAACCAAAGGCAATCAAAGGGAAGATTTGGTTTTTTTTCTACCGGCCCCAGAAGGTCAAGTTTCTCCCCCTCCGACATCGTACTTCTGAAAAGACTAATTGGGTCTTAAAGATTGCAGGTGTCCCGCCAAGCGGGTGCGGCGGCGCATGCTCCCTGGGAATTAAAGGATGCCTCTGGAAAGTGGTTTCTTTATGCAACCCATTGGTTTTCTTCCGGATCCTTCCCTGGCATGCACAGAAAGAATAAAATAAAATAAAATGGAGAAGAACACTGGTGGGGGTATTTTCCTGCCAGGGTGGTCGGCTGCCCTCCGCCCTGTATCAGTGGATCAAGCCCTTTGGAAGGTGTATTTCCGCACTGTTCACTAACTAGCTCACTATTAACTGCCACATATGAAATATCTGTAAGGGTGAATAAGGCTATTTACAGAGCTCCTTCCCCTTCACACTCCTTCTGTTTGGGTTTTGACTTAGCGTCAAGTTTATTTAAAGTCTTAAGGCTCTCCCTCTCCACCCTGCCAGTGCTTGCAGGAGCTTTTCCGTGCAGATCAGGTGCCAGCAGAGCCTCGCTGGAGCTCGGACGTGATGGCCAAGGCCAGCAGATATTTGCTGGAGGCAGTGTGACACCAACGGTGGCAGAAGGGATGCGCCATGTCAGAGCGACCCACTGCAGTGGTTCAGCTAAGGGGTCCCTGCTCCAACACACAAAAACCAGGCATTTCACAAATCCCACCTTTTAGGTTTTGCCGTTAGCTCTTTTTGTATAACACTCCTCCTTCCTCTCCCTCTGTTCCCAAGGTTCAGCTTGATCTCCCATTAACCCTCCAGTCAGCCTCTGATGTCTTTCTTTAAAAATACCTAGTGAAGCCACGTTATATTTACAAAGCAGGAGGGACAGCCACCCATCCCCTCCAACAATGTCCAGCATGAGAGGGAATCTCTGAGGATGTAGCCGCAAAGATACAGAAGTAAATTAATAAAATTTGTCCCAGAACAATGCTGGGGTTGGGGATGTCTGAGATCACCCTGGATTCAAGTTTTTAATTTTTCCAGAGGGAGTGCACTGGCGGTGAAGCACTGAGTGAGAGGGGATAAAGATTTTTTTGTTCTGAATTGCTTAATATGTTGACTTCCCCTTTCCCTGCCAATGAAAATATCATTAGGACCTGTTTCAATGTATTCTTGCTGCATGTCCACCAAATCCGTACAAGAGGAAAACAAGAGGTAGCAGTCCTCCCTACAAAGACCCTTGGAGGAAGTGCTGGGCATCACTAAACCCTCCCAATATCAAGAACTCAGCACATGACTTTTAGGGATCCTTCCCTCCCTCCTCCAAATTCACAAGGGAAACAACCAGAAATGGTTTGAGCTTTCTCTTCTTAAAAGCCTGATGTTCCTGCTACTGCACAACCACTTCCCTTTCTTTTACTCTGGAGGTAATTAAGGAAGGGTCCTCTAACTTGGATTTTGGGCTGAACAGAAGCAATTGCTGCATCAGAGCCACTACTACGATCACACACGGTGAAAGCCCTCCTGAACTGCAAATGCAACCAGCAACATCCAGGCCAGGTCTTTGGTGCCCCCAAAACAACACAAACTCAAGTGCTCTCAGAGACTTAGAGATACAGAGAGGAGGAGATGTGAACCCAAACCTCTCCCCTCACAAGTTTGGGTTTAAGCCTCCACCCCCCATCAGAAGCCCCTGCACTGGTTAAAAGCCGCTGGGTTAAACCTCCCCAGCATCCTCCTGGAGGTACCAGATACATTTAAGCCCCAAAAAAACTGCATGACAGGCTCCATCAATTTGAAAACCACCCCTGTGGAGCTGCTAGGGTTGAAGACAGCTTGGTCCTCCTAAAGAGGGGCTGCATCAGGGCTTCGAAAAACAAACGTATTTTACAGCATTGCAATCAATACAGCGAAAAGCGAGGGATTTTGGTTGGAGCTCAAGCATCCAGCTACCCCTTGATGCTCAAAGAGCCAGGACACA
Source organism: Cnemophilus loriae (assembly GCA_013397755.1). Classification (NCBI taxonomy): domain Eukaryota; kingdom Metazoa; phylum Chordata; class Aves; order Passeriformes; family Corvidae; genus Cnemophilus; species Cnemophilus loriae. The sequence goes on from VZTF01004039.1 coordinate 1,078,230, forward strand.
TTTTAGGGAGAAAGCTCTCCCTCTGCCCTGAGTGAACCATGTCTAAATGTTTCAAGGAGAATTAGATGAAGCAGTCAAGCAGCAAACAATAAAAGAGTAAAACTTAAAAATACCCAACCGACTAACCAACCCTAAAGGCCTGAGTCTTTTCAATATCTCTCGATTTCAGGGGAGATTGCCATCTCATGTCCTACCTGCATCCAGCAACTGATAACTACTGCAAAATAAATGTTAACAAGGGAGAGCATGGCAGACACCAGTGAGGCACTGGAGGGATGCGGGGAGGGTGACAGGGGAGGAGAGGAGCAGCATCCCTGAGACCCTGCTGCGGGAGACAAGGTTGGCAATTGGCTATTTATCAGCATTTTCCTGCAGGAAGAAAGCCTTGACATCACCCTCCCAGGCTTGAGCCATGCATCTGGACATCAGATCAAGATCCCCAGGCCAGATGTTGGTGGTGGAAGCTCCTCAGCCAGCTGCTCTGCATCAAGCACCCACTGCCCCCCTCTCACCCCACCACTGCGGGACTGGCAGCGTCCTTGCAAAGCTTGCACCCAGGCTGCCAAAGCTAAGCCTTCAAAACACAGATACAGCTAAATAAAAGAGCTTCTCTTCCCTTCCCTCCAAAGGAAACAAAATTCAGCGTGATAAATGGCCATCCTAAACCCATGTAATCATTTTAACGCAATGAAACAAGATTTGCTCAAGTTACTGCAGGCTCTAAACTTTGGAGCGAAAGGTGGGAGAGACCTGGCACAATCCAGCAGAGCCAAAGCTGCCCCAGGGAGCAGGGACGGATCGTGTCTCACCCTTTGATACTGCCTTGCTCAGGAACCCGCCTGGAGCAAGCCTTCACGCCAGCTCCAAATTAACACCATCAATATATGCTCCGAGTGAATCAGCTGGGAAGCCCAGGAAGGCAGGGGAAAAGGTGGGGATGGTTCACAAAATTGTGCGGATTTAGGATGGGCTGAATCCTCCATGCACCTAACCGGGGAGAGACAAACATCTCCATTTCTGCAGAAGTTTACTGCCAGTCTCCATTTTACACAGCTTTCTCCATCAGTATTTCGTCTCCAAAGCAAAAAGGAGCCATTTGGAAACAAAACCAAATATCTTTGCATTTCACCTTTCAAGGAAAGGCGGGTGGCAGCATCCAGCGTAATTTAATGCCCAGGCACAAGTGGGAATCACAAACCATCCACTTCCTTTCCAGGGACAAAAAAAAAAATCCCTAGCTGAACCAATATGCTTTTTTCCATATTTAATAATTTGATTTTGAAGGCTAGTCATATCAAAGAGCAAAATATTCAATATCGTTAATTCAGTTTTGCAAAATATATTCTTAATTTAAAAATGATTTTGCTCGGAGTGGGAGTGTAGTAATAAAGCAGGTATTGACCAGCTCTTATTGATTGTGCTGTCCTCGGGCAAGGAACACTGACCTTGCTCACACTCTTATTGCTTACGCTTTCCCTGGCCTTCTTCATCTATGCCCGCTCAATAATATATTATTAATATATATTTTTAGCAAAAACTGTATGTTACAAGGTTAGGGCTTCTTAGTGATTTTGGTGGTTTTTTTCCCTTCCGTGCTGCCTTGCCTTTGGGGTTCTACAGGGAAGAAAAGCTTTTGCAGAGAAGTTGCTCCCGGGCTGCTGTTCACAAACACCTTTACACCAACTTGCTTGGCTGAGCTGATGGAGGCCAGGCACAATTTCCCCCCCATCTCTCTTTTTAATTGATAGATTGTTCGGCTGCCGGTCCTTTAAGGGACCAAAATTCACTGAGTAAATATAGTCAGGGGAAGAGCTATACCTCAGGTATTTAAAAGAAAGATAGCACATATTTCCAGTGAGATTCAGAGTTAATAATGCAATTTAATTGTTGATCGCTCTTTGGAGATAATTATAACTGATTCACCTCTGCCTTGCACTTGAAGCTGTCCTTTACACCTAACTCAAGGTGGGATCAAGAGCATGGGATGGATGTGATGGCCCCTCCAGCCCACACCCCCACACCCTCACAGCATGAGCTGGAGAGGGGCTCCAGCATCCTCATTTCACCACTTTGTTCTCTCCAATTGACAGGAAACTCCAAAGCCTGTCAGATATAAGCAGTTTTGTGTCTGCAAAACCTAGGCCAGATCCAAGTTCCCAGACTTTGCACTGGGTCTATGTCTGTACTGGTAAAAATCTAACTATGGAAATAGAGGAGTATCTAAATGTTTTGTTCAGTGCTGTTCACAGCATTTTATCTTTTAATGACCAACTCCTACTAGGTGCTAGGAAAACTAAGTGAGAGTAGAATATAAAAATCAACATAAAGGGCAAAATCAGCTGCTGATTTGCAGCCCTAATGGGATGAGGCACCGGGGCAGGAGCCTGCAAACAGCGCTGGCTCGGAGAAAACCACCTGATAAACTGTTTACTGACCAAGGTCCTTAGCAGACAGTTAAACTTGGCTTCTTTGGCTGGTTAATTCTGTAAGCCACCCATCCTCCCTGTGCATTAGCAGCAGTTATCCAAGAAAAAAATGGAATGATCTGTGATCTACCTGCAGGACACTTTGCATTTCACTGCCTAGCCCACCACGTGTAGTGGTATTTGCATGTGCAGCTCGTAACTGGGAGCCGAATGCTCAATGACACTTTTGTATGAATGACACCATGGAAAAAAAAAAATAAAATAAATTGTATTGCATTGTATTCCCAGCCATTGAGGGCTCTTTTGTTTAGTTTGATAATATTACATGTTTAATAAAACACTGTTGGATTTTGATTGCATCTTGTGAGCACAGTCCTTTATCCTTTCGCCAGCTGGCTGATACAAAAGCTTATTTTCTTTTTAAAGACATTTTAATTCCCAATCTCCATCTCTCACTCCCCGGATGAGTGGGAGATGGGGGCATGGGGAAGGCACAAAGCCCAGCCTAACACTGACCCCCTTCGGCCGGGTGCCAGGGCGGTCAGCCCGGGATGCCCCGGGACAAAAGGAGGGGCACACCGGGAACCAGACAGAGGCAGGTGGGGGTGGGAAGGCATTGGTTGGGTTATTTATGCCTCTGTATGAGTAACAATGAGCAGCCCCAACGCTCAGCTAATTACTTTGCTTTGCATCAGCACAAGAGCAAGAAGAAACACATGCAGCACGTACGGCCCTGGCTTTTCCTCGGGCTTTTTTACCCTCCAGTGGAAGTGATCAACTAGTTCACCTTGCATTAGGGCTGCATCGATCAGAGCTGATTAAATCCCAAACCGTGAAAAATTTCATAAACTCTCCTTCATGATCAATTTACGCGGAAAGTCCCCATTTCGGTGCTTCAAGATGCTCAGGCTGTTTCCAGGGGCTCCTTCAGCATCTGAGGAGCTGAGGTCTAAGTCATGGACACCTCATGTGCATCCAAGCACCAGCGCCTCCCTGAAGCCACGTCTATAAGCAACCAGTAAATTAAATTGTGCAGAGGCACAGGCCCTCAAACTCCACCAGCTACACGACAGAAAAAGGTTTAATTAATTCTGGTACACTTTGGGGTTGGGCCAGTGGGGAATTATCAGGAGTCAGCCCAAGCCCAGTCTTCTCAGATCAAGAGAGCTCAATAACATGGGCAGGATCAGGTCCTCAGGACCCATTTCCTAATCAGACTTGGCCAAAACCCAAAACTGTCCAGCTTGCAAGCATGAGCAGACACTTCTCAGTTTAAGGACTTAAGAAGTCTGCTCCTCATATAACTTCTCTTTTCACCCTCAGCAAAACCCCAGCAAGCCAAACACAAAGAAAGAAGCTTCCACAAAAATTTTCCTGAGATATGGGAGAAAATTGGTGAAACCAGGCCCTTCTCCACTTCCAGCTCTACTCTGTCTCATGAGCCACACATCCAAGGCCCACATCTAGCACTTCCTGAGCTAAGAAAACACAAGTTTTTCTTGTGTTAACATAACAGTGTCTTTAAAAAATGTAGATTTGGAGGCAGAGATTATTTGTGGTGCTGTTGATATGTTGTTGCAATAGCAAAAGACGTACACAATATTTACACTGTATTTGACCACATAAAACATGTCGTACACAGACACAATTTTTCATTAGATGAAAGAGAGCCAGAGGGCTCTTCATACTGCCAGTGCTAGTGCTCCTGGTTTTCCCCCTTATTTTTTACCTTCAAGAACAAATACAGTTTTAAACCATCATTACTGTATTTGGAACAGTTAATATTTCATATCGTGACATCGCTGCTCAGAGGTAACAGGTTTAGTTGATTACTATTTGTTTATAGTGCTGGAGAAACCTGCAATCATAGAGAACATAAAAGGATTGCAATTAGATCTATTGGTTGAGAGCTGCACTTCCCTGACCCACTGTAAAGTGCTTAGCACTATCAAAGAGATAATGCCTACTTGCAGCTGGCACATCTGTACATAATAACACGGGCTACATTGACACAGCCACTAAAGACTGCCACCACCCTCTCTAACTAGCAGCAGAAAACAGATCATGCTTTTAAAGAGCGTATCAACAAAACCCCTTCCACGCTCCGCCGGAATTAGCGCGCTCGCCGCTACGAGCAGCTTTTCCTTCTCGCCCCTGCTTCTTCACAGGTTCCTGACAGAGACTTTGAACAAAAGGCCAGGGATGCAGCCAGGTTTGGCATCCTGGTGTATTGTTTGCAGCAGGGGTGAGTTTTGCCCTCCTAACTCCTTGTGAAGCGTTTCCCCAGGAAGGTAAATCCGAGGAAGGCTTGCACCAGGATACCATAAGGAAACCTGCTTTGCTATCATGGGGCGGGCAAAGCAGGGCCTGACCCCACCTGTGTTGAAGTCACAGAGACTCCAATTCCTGATAATTTTCATTTTAATGGAGACCCTGAAGCAATTGCTTTACCTTAGGTATGAATTCAGATGCTGCTCAAGTGTAAGACACACTTTAGGACACACTTAAATATTTTCTCTATTTGTGGCCTGAATTGGCTGAATCCCATGGGGAAGCATCACACACTGAACACTGACTTCATCCTCCCCTGCTTCATTCACAGATTTTTTAAAAAATTATTATTTCATTTCATGGAAGGCTTCTCAGCCTTCCACCACTGTGTTCACCATCCCAAGGAGGACCATGTTTCTGGGACATAACTGTATTTACTAATTTCAAGGTCCAGCTGGACGGGGCTTTGAGCAAATGCTCCTCAAGTGGACACACAACCCATCACAGAGGGGTTCCTTCATTCCCAGAGAACCGAGCCAAGCAGACATTTCAACCAACTGCCAGGTGATATACATAAAACCGATATAAAAGGCTGCATACAATAAAAGAAAAAGTTCAATAAAACCTGAGCAGTTCATCACTTTGTCCTGAGATCAAGGGGTAGTGGCATAACACACTGAAAAAACTGCACACGTACAACTATACGGCTGAAGAGAAGATCCCACCTCTTCTTGTGACAGAAGTAAAGGGCTCCCACTGCGAGGGAAATCCAAAATTTTCACGAGAAACAGAGTTTAAGAGGTTGTGGTAGGGGGAAAAGAAAAAAAGTGCTTGGATTTGACCTCCTCAAAATATTGTCTGGGATATGATCAACACTTTTCATTTTGATGCAATTTAAGGTGGGTTTTTTCCCAGTTTACTACACTCAATTTATATGCTACAATGTAACTTACAGATAGTGAAAATATTGTTACTATTATTGTATTGTTACTTTTATGTTGGGCCGAATGAGCCGGCTACAACTATTTTGTTATGACTGAAAGACTCAAAAGCTGTGGGAAATTATACTTTAAGGTTATAATGCACATTAAATCTTCCAGTGGTGTAAGTGAGAACAAATCCAGGTCCTTTTTCTCTGAAATAAGACATGGCAAGTGCACCAGAGCTACTTTAGGGCTATGGGCTACATCATGTTCCATGCTCCACCACCATGGGAAAACCTTCTTGCTGGCATCTTGGTGCTGCTTTGAAATGGAATTCCCAGCTCTCTCTAACTCATCCCATTTTCAGATGACAGGAGTTTTAAAGGAAGGAAGAAATAAACATCAGTTTTAGGGACTGGATTGTACCAGATCTCGCAATTTGAATCTAAGGTCTGGAAATGTGATGCTTTTCTTAAAAGTCACAGCTTGTGGAGTCCTGTGGCTATAAAAAACTTCAAATTTTTAATTGTAATTGTTGCTCATCCTCACTCTTTTCATTCCATTCATTCCTTTCAGGATTGAAAGGAAAATCTCGACAATAAATCCTAGAAAGGCCAACACACAAAACTGATATAAAATTACCCAATTTTGTCACTTTTTCACTGGGGACAGGCCCACCAGACTAATTCTGGTCCATCCTTGGTCCTTGGTGAGACTGAAGCAGACAAGACCTAAAGTTTATGGTTTGCATGAGGATACAGCCAGGGCTTTACTTTCGCTTTGCCTCTCACTCGTGCCACCCCAACACACAAAGAAAAGCAAGGGCCATTATCGAGCGGATCATTTGTATTCCTTCCTCTGCCTCCCCTTATCTCTGTGCTGTATAAAAGTACGTGTGGGATCCTGTCATTCAGAACGTGCTGTTAGGATGCAAACACCAGCCTGACTGCGACGCAGAAACACCACTCCCCACCAGAAGAAGGACTCGCTGCAGAAATCATTGGGTCTGGGTTTGTTTATGTTGCAGCACTCCAATAAGTGAAGCAGCTGAGTGTTTATCCTACTGCAAGGAAGTTCGTGTTGGTATTTGTAATAAATGCTTTAGACTTTAAGGGATAAAAACAATTTTAAAATCTCGGGAAAATGAAAAGGAAGGGGAAAACAGGAAAATAATCTCAGCAAAGTTTTTCTGTACACTTTTGCATTTTCCTTCTGCTTCCTTCTCCTGGGAGTCCCCAGCCATCGCTGCACCCTCAGCAGCTACTGGTGTGGGATGTACCCATTCCCAGAGTGGTCCCAGTCTCATCCACCACCTCGACAAATCCCAAAAGGACAAGGAAGGAATGCAAACACATGGCAGGAGCCACAAAGTCCACCCAAATCGCACACATCCGATTTCTGTGCTGTTCCAGGTCTCAAGGATAAGTTCTCTATAAATTGCAGAGTTAAATTCCCATTCACAGACACATAAGCAAAAATCCCACCTAATTTCAACCCATTTGCACTGTTCGTGCACATCTGAAAATGAGTCTTTGCTCAATAGCGTGCTTGGCAGGTTTCAAAAAATAAGGAAAAAAGTCACATTTCTAATACATTTGAAGCACATCAGCACTGGTTACACAATATCATAAGCATCCAAACCCTTGAGCCTGCATGGCTTCGTATCTGAGAGTTTGAAAAACACAGCCTGAACGCCTGACATGGGCATTTGGCATTTCTTGCGAGGATGAATTGCTTCAAAATTGGCTACCTAAGGTCTAAGCAATGAGACATGGTAATGACGCTGAAATGATGGTGGAAGGAGGGAATCTGTTGATGGTGCTGGAGTGGGAACAATATTATTATTCTCATTGTTTCGATATCACCAGCACGTTATCCACAAAATAATGGAATATAATGAAGCGATTTATCCTCTGCAGACACGTATTTTATAAAGGCTCAGAAAGAAAGGACAGATTTCTAAATTGCCTTGGCTATTCAAATTTAGACCAACACAAAACATACTGGAAATGACAGGAATTTTTACCCACTTTGAGAAGACAGCGAGGATGCCTGGAGACCCCGTGGAAGGATTTGGGCCCTTCCCTTGTTAACTTTACTGAAGAGTTCACTTCTTCACAATACACAAGAAATTCTTTTGGACAAAACACCTGATTGTTCTCCCTCTTAAATCATAGAAAGATGGATTTTACTGTAAATGCATAACCCACGGATACAAAACTAACTCAAACTCGCCATCTGAGAGAGTGACTCTGCAAGCTGTCCTCCACCATGTGACTTTTTAGCCCCAAATTCTGCACCACCTGTACCACACCTAGCCCCTCATCCAACACTATTTTCACCTGCCAAAGTATTGTTTAAATTCACTCCAGCACCGACGTCTGCAGTAGCTGTAGGACCTCGCTTTGCTGTTGAAGGAAGGATTATTGAAGGACGGATTTACTGGCTTTCTCCAATGGGACCTCAGTTTGGGGGAATCTCCTCTATGAAATCGAAACCACAGGCTGCAAATGCCTCTGGGCAAGCCATGCCTGGTTTGCAAAGAGCCCTTGTGTTTCTTCAGCGTGCCAAAGGGATAAAACCCAGCCTAAGGAGCACATTACCTTGCAGGAAAAAACAGCAGCCAGGCACTTAGAAAAGCACGTGCATGCGTACTACAGAGAGATGGTATCAGCAGGTTATAGATTCCCTAATTCATAGAGTATCAAAGATCAATGAATTACTTAAAAGACAGCTACTTGCTGCCACTCCGATGGAGCTTCCCATCTTAGATTTTATTCACTAGTTTTCAGACGTCTATAAAGTTCTTTCCCTTTTTCTTTCCATCTTTCTTTTTTTTTAGTGGTAGGAGATATTCATTTAAATAAAAGACGAGCCATGACTTTTTTCCATTGGTAATCTGGTCCATATGTTCCCTGCAACTGAGCGTTTTCCGAAGGGCCTGACTGTCTGGGTTAATTGTTTAATGCTTTTAGTTAGAATTAAACTTTGCACCTGCTCTGACAGTGATAAATTAAATGTGCTCCTTTTCCAATACTGTTGCCCTCTTTAAGTAGAGACCAAGAAGTGTATCTCCCTTCTTTCCCAGCGTTTGAGGAATCTGTGCTACACTTGAGTGTAAACCAGTATAATTTGTCACTAGAGCTAGCGCCAATTAAATTGATTGCGTTGGACTGAACTTTAGGACCTCTAATGCAAGCACTAAGGGAAAAATGGGCTTTTTTTCTGCCCATTTCCCCATGTGGCACTTAGACATAGCTCAACAGTGGAAGGCTTTCAAGGTTCAAAAGGGTTTTATTTTCAAAAGAAATGGGCATTGATCAGTTGCATTTAAAGGCAAAGATAATTCCAGAGCTTGAAGGCTGGATTTGTGTTTAAGGTCTAAATCTCTTTCTTTAACCTTGGGGGGCCAGTATAACATAAAAGCCACAAAGAGATTAAGATTACAAAGGGTTTGCAAGTGTAAATGATGCAGTGGTATTCTTCAAACACAACGCAGGCCGGCTTCACCACCGCGGCCAGGGTCAGCATTTGATCTGTTGATTTTACACCTGTAAAAACAACTCGTGTTTATTTGTCACTTTGGTGTTATCTTGGCAAATGTTTGGGCGAGAGCACTCCGGCGCTGAACTTGCTCACGCCGGGGAGTTCGAGCTCGCCTGCTTAAAGCTGATTGAAAAGTAAACACTCTAAAGGTCAGCCTGGCAGAGACAATACAAAAAGCCTTTTTCTTTGTCAGTGTAACGCAGCCCACGTGAAGGGTCGGAGCAGGACGTGCTGCTGTAGCCTTAAGTCAGGACGTAGGGTTTGAATGGCTGGGGAGCTCACTGGAGGGCGGGGAAGGCGCGCGTTCATTCATTATGCAGCCCGCATAGGCCGCCTGCCCGGCCGCAATGCTGCGCCGGCTGTAAATGTGCACCAAGGAATTACTCTTTGCATCTCCAGCCCTGTGGAGAATTCCCCCACTCGCAGCCCTGAGATATCCCAGCCTGGGCAAGGCATCCACACAAGTCAAGGCTGTAGTGGCAGCGACCATGGAGGAGCTCTCCCTGGTGTGGTGCCTTTCCATGGCTGGTCTGATAGCAGAGATATGCCCAAAAGTACAACTTTTTACCAGCAGTTCAGAGGCAGGCACTTATCCACATCCCCCTTTGAAAGGGGGTTGGCCAACAGTCCATGCAAGCTTACCAGAACCTTTCAGAACAGGGCCACAATCTCTTTTTAACAGCCTGTGTCAGGTCTGTTGACTGCACAAGGCACCCTCGCTTAGAAAGTTCAGATACATTGAAGAGAAGCCCATGCCTCCCCAGAACTCTCTTCTTTGCTCACAAAGGAAAAAGAAAAAAGTACCAAAGTCTCCACTATGCACCTGGGATTGTAATTTTGCTGCACGAAAGGAACAAGTCTCAAAGAAAACAATTTCTAAGATGGAGCTGGACAAGCCAGGGACCACAGGTCAGATTCACGCAGCATCATGTCAGACAACGAAACTGCCCAGGGTTTTAAGATGGTTTTTAGATGATGTTTAAGGTCCCTTCCAACCCAAACTATTCTGTGCTTCTGTGATTGGCATTAGATGAATTTGCACATAGATACTTCCGTGGAAAGGATATAGATAATGGTTCTATATGCATATAAATGGTTGCACATGTGTGTACACCAGCAGGTGCACAGGGGGCTGACAACTGGTGTCACTTCTGAATGGACACTCACCAGAGCGCCCCATTCCGATCCTGCTCCTCAAGACAACTGTATCTTTGCTTTCCAGGTCTAAGTGAAGTTCAGACACCACCCCAGCAAGGCTCTGCCCTTCATGGTCAGTAACAGGCACAAACAAACCGCTGCCCACACGCGTAGGCTGCGCGCAGCTCCCCAGCACACCATTACCTTCAGCTCACAGCTCAGGAGACGCAGCCACAGACCAATATGAAAATTAACAACCCCTAATCAGAACTCAACAGCTAAGAACAGGCACCCAGAGCTGGGTGCAGGTGCCCACAGGCAGGTATGTGTGGGGACAGTGAGTGTATCTGCACAGATGTATGAGGATGTGTAGAGCAGATGCCACTTGCTCCAGTGCATGATCCGTCCGTGAAACATTTCTGTTAGCACCTGATACTTGAGAAGCAAAATGAGAAGTGACTATTTCAAAGCCACCAGGCTTTTTCTTTTTCCCTTATTTTTGAGAGACTTGTCTCAAACTCTGCAAAAGAAAGTAAATGCTGAACCAAGATAAAGCCCACCCACAAGACAACTCATCAGCTCACCTCGTACTGAAGCTATACAGCATACCCAAACTAGAAATCAAGTAGAAGCCATGCCTGGGAGCTCCAGCTGCTGAATTTACCAGCTAGAAAGAGTGCACTGTGTCTGACCAGCACAGTCGTGCTCCTCGGGGAAGGGAGCAAAGGAAGGGCACGAAGGCCAGTATCATTCCCCAGGCTGGAAATTTAAGACGCATGCAAAGCCGATTGCAGTTTTGTTGCTGTTTTCAAAAGTGCAAGTTGTTTCAACAGAAGCCTAATCTGTGTATGTCTGGAATAGGAATGAATGGATTAGCCTTTCAAACCCTTCAAGATCAGGTCAAGATCGTTCAAGCGAACCACAGCCACGGCAAAGTTGAATTCTGCATCCAGCAACGTGTATCACAAACAGAACATTGCTTATTGTAAAAAGTGCTGCCCGGCGTCCCTGTGCTGCTTTGAGGAGTCTTTTGAGGATGACTAAGAAAGGAAAAGATTAGTAAACAGTGAGGTGTGTACCCAGATACACACCAGGCATTAGTCATCGAGCGCGTTACCTGCACCGACTGGTCAGGGACGCCTCCAGCCATTGTTTGAAAGTCCTCTCCTGATTACAGCCCAACAATGGCATTGTTTGGGTGGAACTGCAGGTATTTATGCTGGGCATTCAGCTTTTCCACTGTTCCTTGATTGGTTCTTTTCAACTGAGTCCCATTAAATTAAAGTTCCTCCGCTGAGCATATCAAAGTAACACCTGAGAATTTTTCATAAGCATTACTTGACCCAGCTGGTGCATTTTCATGTTTGAAAATGATTTTCACTCACAATGGGAATGGTTTCTTCTATTGTCAGGAAGTTGCTTTTGTTTCATTTGATGTCACTAACCAGCCCAAACCTCAAGTGCCATTAAGATATTTGGCAGAGGTTCTCCAGATTGTGTATTTCTTCAGAAGGGTTATTGTGAAAAACAGCCCTAATCTGAGTCAGGCAGAGAGAATGGGAATCCGGGTCACCTTCTGCTCAAATGAGTCCCCAGATCATCGAGCAGTGAAGGCCAGAGCTGCCAGACACCCCAAAATCAGCAGAAAACAGAGTTCCCATCGGAGCCTCTACCTCCAGAGATTCAGTAAGCAGCATTTCTGTACTTAGAAAAACAATTTATATTTTTGACTGAAAAAGAAAGGTCATTGCAAGCAGTAAAAGAACTGGAGGGAAAGTTTCCAAGTGTACCAGAAAAAAGTTTTCCATGGATGAAAGTGGCAAAGTCACTAAAGCCTATGGAACATAATCAATTCTAGAATTTGGGGCTGCTCATGTTCCTCACCTTGGGGACCAAACACATTGCTTTCTGGATATGTTTGTAACACAACACGTGCTTCTGAAAACTTGTAAAGGTCTGGCTCTGTATCCACGAGCAGGCAAAGCATCAACCACTTTGGGAAATTCATTACCCACTGCCCTGGGCAATCACCTCCCTGTCCCCACCACCATCTCCTGCTGTCTTCCTCCTAATGTAAACAAACCCCAAAGCCCCTCTGTCTCTCCCTACTTGACTAAATCCAGTCTCATCCCACACACTTTCCTGCAGCAACCCATTCATTTTGACATCTATCCATCCTAAATCCTGTAATTCTTCCACGAGGAACAAATTAGCCTACAGCACATTTCCATCACTCGTAGCTCAGTCATGACAGATTCTGTCCATCTCTCTCTCTCTCTGCATTGCCTCTTCCACAGTCCCTTGGATCCAGTGGGTGCTGGATCTCCAAGACCCTGCCCCAAAACATCTCAGATTCACCAAATAGCACAAAATCAAGAGGAAGCAGAGACCACACAAGTGATGTTCATTCCCTTCAAGGATCACCCATGGGTCTAATATCCCTCAGTATCTAGTAGATATTTAAGCAAATCACATTAGAAGCACTGCAGAGATTTACACAGGTTTTTGGGTTTTTTTCATTTCCTAGTAGAGAATTAACAACGGGAAAGAGCCACCCTCATCCTCTGTCATGTTTATTTTATGCAGAGGCTTTCAGGAGAACATAGTTGCTGATATATGAATTGAGTGGCAAATGCTCTAAAACCCAGAAAAAAGTTGGAATCCTAACATTTAAAAAAAAAAAATCTCTGGCCCGTGTTCTGCATAAAAAAAACACATTTTGAAATACTAACAACAGACATGAGTGAAGCTGGTGACACCCTGCAAATATCTCCTAGGAACGTTCACTGAAATTTTGTTTTGTCAGTTTGGGCTGACTTTGTGTCTCCCTTGTTGTTTCCCTTGACTACCCCAATGCAAGAAGGTACCGTCAGGGATTGCTCCAAAAAAGAGAAGATTTCAAGCAAATGTGAGGGGTACTCACAGAAAGTTAATATTCCATGCTTTAGTTTCTGTGTTGGCCGTGAAAACCAGTCTGAAAGGATTCTGTTCCTCCAGCCAAACAGGAAAATGCCATGTGCCCCACCCAGCTTCGAAGACAAACCTGCATTTTGCTTTGACAACATATGCAAACCTGATCTCTATATTAATTCAGCTACAGAACTAATTGATAAATCGTTTCAAAGAAATAACTTATCTGACAAAGTTTGTGTCCTGCCAATAGCTGCAAACAGAAAAGAGGCATAGCAAGACCAGCACACGATGATGAACTACTGATCTCTAGCAGTGAGAGGCTGTAACTCTGGAGCCAAGGGGGCCCTTCCCAGGCCCAGCCACAGCTCCAGACAAGAAGCAGGACACTGGTGGCAGCAGTGCCCACCCTTGGTCCCTCACACTGCCGCAGTTAATACAGAAAAACGGAAGGGAAGGACCAACATCCCTGTCTGAGAAGATGTCCATGGCATGCTGAGGAAGGGAGATCATACCAGAGCGAAGGTCTGCCTCAATTTCTCCTGTTTCAGTGTAGAGCCTCGACCAGCATGACCCACACCTTCTCCTCCATCTAACTGGTGATCATCTGTTACTCTCCACCCCACCATCCTACATCTGCTCTGTTTTTAACAGAATAAGCTACTATTAGAGCCAAGTCTGGAGAGAGGTACCCCTACATCCCAGGAAAAATGGTGGGTAGAAAGAAACATCCACTGAGAAGCATTTTTGAACCGCCCCATTAAATGACAGGCTTTGTTTAACCCAGATCTCGGCCCATGCTGTGGCACAAGTCATTCCACACAGCATTCCTGCCTTGAGAGAGCAACCTCAGCAAAGCCACAACTAATGCAAAACCTCTGCCTGTCTTGGGGCAAGTGAGCAGTTGACTGAGATTTCTCCTGCTGTCTTTGCCTTGATTGCAAATGAGAGACGTCGTAAGAAAAGTGATTATGCTTAAATTCAAGTGGCTGAACTTGTTGGTGGGGTGGAGTTTTTTTCCCCCTGCTCTCCTTCTTTTTAAAAAGGCATCCCTTAGACAGCTGAGCTAATAGAGTCCAACATCTTTGATGATAGTGATGCTAACACTAGAAACAAATTATAGTGTTCAGAAAGTTTGAAAGACTGAAAAGAAATGCAGAACGTATAACACCAAATTTGCCTGTCAAGTACTTTTTTTCTTATTACTGCTTGTTTCATTTTATTTTATTCTTAAAACTGATGTTTTTGCAGCTATCTGCCTCCCCATTGGAAATTCCAGGCTTGGAGAATACTGATTTGCAACTTCAATCACCATCTGACAAACACAGTCCCCACTAAGTGAGAGCTGATCCACAACAGGTATTTCAAATTTTCAGAAGTCACAACATATCACCCTAAAGCAAAGCATTTCATTCACAGGCCACACTCTTCTTCAATCAGCAAATACTTTTAATTTTATATTTTTAAAAAGCATAAAGCAAACTTCGTATTTTGACTCCGAGTAGCTACATGCTTACACTGCCAGCATCACCTGGCTGAGCTGCTCAGGATTCAGCAGAAATTCCCTTAAACAAAACCAGCTGAGAGTCTGGCTGAACATTTGAACAGAACTCTGACTCTCTACAGGTTTTTTTCCTGTATTATTTTCTGGGAAGAAAACCCAGAACCAGGCAGGTCCAAGCTTTCCTGCTCCACCAGGTGACCAGTTACAAGCTGCCTTTTCAGCATGAAGACGGAGTGAAAGACCACCCACCTCCTCAGCAGCCAACCTCAGCAGGTGTGAGGCGTGTAGAAACGTGTGCCCAGATAATAAAAGCAGGGCAAGATCCAGGAGTTGTGGATGGTGCTTGCTGGCTTTTCCTTTGTGCAGCAGCATCTGCATGGAAAAGGACTGCACAGAAAAGGTGCACCTTGGCAAAGATGCCACCAAAGAGGAGAAAGGAACACTGTGGGATACGTGTTCATCGTGCCCAGAGGTAGGACAGAGGTGGTGCCACAAAGCTACACCGTTCTTAAAAGAAATAACATTGCCATGAAGGATGGAGGGTGGAAATAGATGGTCTTTAAGGTCTCTTCTAACCCAACCCATGCTACGATTCTATACTGCTTTTTCTAGGTTTGAATCAGCAAAAATACTCTTTCTGCATTGAAGAAGTTATAATAGAACCTGGAAACTTTATTCCATCTTGGTTTCATTTCACTGACACTCCGAGTGTTTAATGCAGATCTGCCCTCCAACAGTGTGACGGAAACAGTGCATAAATGAGAATTTCTGAGAAAAGGCACAAACAAGAATTGTCTGAGCCCTTCTAAACGTAGCCACGAATGACATCAAATTTAACGAAACAGTACTGAGAGAATCAGGAGATTTTCTGATTTTCCATAGATCTATAAACATCTTCTTCAGCTCTCTGTGTCTGTGTTGGTTTCTCACATCCTAAATTTCACTTTGGCTTTCCAGTTCAAAACCAGAGCATAACTCAGCCCGAACAAGAGCACTTCCACCTGACTCACTAACTCAGGCCAGATTAGCTTAAAACTCAGCCCAGGTTCATCAAAAGGTTTTGCAAAACCTCCGCACGGGCTGAGCTGGGGTGTGTAATGGGTTTCAGCTGCAATGACTTTCACCTGGGTTTGGGGTTTGCTCACTGAAGTTTTCCCACAGTCCCCATTAGGCCTCAGATGGGAATTGCTGCTCCCCACCCACCTCTCTTATCTCTGCATCTCACAAC
Organism: Cnemophilus loriae; assembly: GCA_013397755.1. Classification (NCBI taxonomy): domain Eukaryota; kingdom Metazoa; phylum Chordata; class Aves; order Passeriformes; family Corvidae; genus Cnemophilus; species Cnemophilus loriae. The sequence continues at coordinate 1,094,175 of VZTF01004039.1, forward strand.
TAATATTATTAAGCTAATGCATGTACTTTGCTCTTCAGCCATGGGAAACAATCCTCCTCCTGTCCCTCTGATTTTCGTACTGAACATGAGAACACGAACCTAAATTTGAGGGTTGGAGCATATTGTATTGTATTGACCTCAACCAGGACTGTCTCATGGACAGCAAAAGATATTTGCAGACCACACAGAACACTGAAATTTTTTATAAGATGAGATAATTTGGTGTTTGATATTCATATTTAGCCTAAAAGTGCCTGGAACTTGGTAAGTTCACAACAATCATGGTAAGAGTTGGTTTCACCTTTGGATCCTGGGTCAGTACACTCCTGTAAGCACCTTTTTAAGGGTAACTGTGCTTTGTGAGATTATACTAGATCTCATCTCTACCTCCCTGAGGGTGGGTGGTGCCACAGAGTAAGAGAGAGAAGTTAAGCCTGAGCAGAGCTGGCAGGAACTCCCAATTTTCATTCTGGTAGCCAGGCCAGTCCATTTGATGCTACTCAGGTGGCTCAGTGCAGCCATTTGGCACGGTGACTCTGTGGGATTACCAGGGTGTCCTCCATGCCCATGTTCTTCATGGTTACCAACACAAAATTTAACCCAACTCACCCAGTGATGACAAAAGTGACACCAGCAGATGTGTTTGAGCAACTGCCCAGTAATTAAATATAGCTGATTTTGGGGCTGTACAAGACAACTCAGCCTTCCTTCCCTCCCTGGGCTGGCTTTTTGCTAACCACGGACACCAAGAGCAGCAAAAAACTTTCTTGGGTTGCTACTTATTCTAAGAAAAGTGTCTAGAAAAGCAAATTAGGAATTAGGGGAAGGTTGCACAACAGGAATTGAAAAAGAACAGATTCAAGTCAAACCACAATCCAATAAAGAATTACCCGCTTCAGCAAATGATGTTGACTTGAGTAATTGCTAAAAACCCTCAAGTAATAATTCTTCCTGTTGCTATTTTTTAAATTTGGTGGTGATTGCTCTGGGAATGGTTACACTTTTACTGAGATCAACATTCAAAACTCCTCTTGGGTCTCTGCTGCAACATGCAAGAGGCATCTCCAACCCTTCTGGCTCCCAAAAGGCCATGGGGTTCTGTCCATGGCTTCACTTTGGACCACACATCTAAAGGGTCTAAAAGATCCTAAGGGGTCCTACAGGACCCAGAGACACCCAACCACCCAGCTGGCTCTTTCCAGCTCTGGCAGCCACATCCCCAAGGTCCTCTGGGCAGAAAAGTCCAGCCCTGTGGTCCTTGCAGGTCAAGTGAAAACCTGATGACACCTTGTCCTACCAGGACCTCATGAGAGATTTCTAAAGAGCTTAAAAGGAGACAAACTTATCCAGGATAATCAGTTTCAAGAGCCTGAATCAAAGCCTTGTGTTCATCTTTCTATTCACTGAGTTGCAATCAAGCTATAAAATAGGGAATAAAATTCTTTTCACAGGAAAACTGAGCTTGTCCTCCCAGCGCTTCCCAGACTTTTAGGATAGCATTATTCCTCCTCATAGGGAAAGGAAGAGCTTGTCCTTGTCACTTTTCTGCAAGAGATTTCTACGGGTCCACTTAAAAAAAATGCCACAAGCTATCATGGGACTTGCTTGGGAATTTTAAATCAAACCAGTTCTTCCAGTACAAAAAGGTGTTTCTGTAAAACCAAAATCATCCAGGGGAAAGTATTGATTTTTTTTCTGAGAATATTCACGTTACTACCAGGACACTGAGTTATTTTCTTTTGTGCCTGTTCAAACTTAATCAGAAATATTCAGATGGTCAGAATGACCCCAAAGAGTTCCACAATTCCAGTGCCTTTCCCATGGCAGGGCTTGTCTTGCTCCGAGCTGTATCTCAGACTCCAGACTATGGATGTCACCATACAGCACAATTCCCTGAGCAGCATTTGGGGTCAGTCAGAGGGAATATAAAAATGCCAGCATGAATTGCTTCTTTTTTAATTTTTTTTTTTCATTTATTATTAAATTCAAATTTGCATCGTTTCTTCTGGAACAAAAAGTACTGAATCTGTAAAATTCAAAGCTGGCCATTTCTGTGAAGTGGCCATTCCCATTTTTGTTCAACCAAGTCTTTAATCCTTCTACTTTCTTTTTTTTTCCCCCTAAGGTTTTTCTTCATACTTTCTAAATGCCCATTTTATCAGCCCTTTATTTTTTATGATGCTCTTGAAGGTGAGAAGATCAATCCCATGGATCCTGGTTAGGCTCAGGGACAGATTTGGAATTCCTGCTTCTCCTTCCTACATTTCCTCACTTCCTGGGCTGTTTGTGCTCAGAGAATCACGGAGCAGTTTGGCTGTACTTAACTAGGCACAAGAAATATATAAATGTTCAAACAAAAGGGCTGGAGCCAGTGAAAAACAAACCCATGCATGGGTTCCTGCAGTACAGAAACTCTAAATATTTCTGGCAGAACCCAGCTATTTATGCTTATCCTCTACTTTACTTGTTTTCACTTTTGTTCAGTAAAGTAGAGCCCAGACTAAATACAGGAACAATTAGACCTGGAAAATATTTAAACTATTTATTTATCTGCTATTTGGCCAACCTGAATGTTTAACATCAGATATTTTTAGCTGGAAACTCTTTTTTTCTTCCCTCCCTTGCACATCCCACGCATTTTAGTGGTGAAGTTCCAGGGATCCATGGTCTTTTTCTGGAGGAGGGAGACTGACACTTAATACTTGGGGCAAGGTGAAGGACTGGAACACCATAGCTCCTCAGCACAAATGCAAGTCAGAGGCAGCAGAAACTGGGTTTTAGTGGGATGTGTAAATAAATACGCTAAATATGTTAAATAACCTATATAAAATTACAGCCAAACAAGTCAGGTCACTCCCCCCGATGTCACCGCACTCGAGACCCCTTCTTGGGAAATCTAGCTGTGCTTTTAGCATTTCTAAAATAGCCTGAAGTTCTGGGTGTTGCAGCAGGATTTTAAGAGAGGCCCAGGATTCAGCACTCTATTGGAAATCAGGTGGGAGTTCCCAGCGGTTCTCAATGCCCTTGGCTGGGAGCCACCCACAGCATGGGGCCAGGATGCCCAGGGAGATATTTCTGGAAAAACACCAGCAGTTCATAGAATAGTTCTCCCTCCTGTCCTGCCTGTGGTCCCAGAGCTGCTGGAAGGGACTATGGCACAACTGTGGGAGCACATCCAAGATCTCTCCAGCCAGCCCCCCCTCCCTACAGGCACGGAAGGGAACGTGTTGTTGAACACATTAAAACAACAACGAAAAATTGCTAAAAGCACAAATGGTTTTAAAGCTGTATAAATGTGAAATAAGATGTTCATTCCATGTTAAGCTGCCTGGAATCAGGGATGAAGTCCCTTAAATTGAGCAAACCCACCTGTCAAACCAGCTCACTGGGAGCCCTATCTGCCTGTAATGTCTCAGGATGTCTGGCTACCTCAGCCCTGCACCAACAAGCCTTCCTAAAAACTCCCCAAGAGCTTCAAAACCTCCAGGGTTTGCAGTCCTGGCAGAACTTTGCAAATGCATCTTGAAATTAAAGGCTGAATATAACATGGGAGCTGACCTACTCAGACCCTTTCTTTTTTTCCCCCTTTCTCCTTTCCTTTTTCCTTTGCTTCTTAAAAACAAACCTTAAGTCACTACCTGAAATTACCCACAAGTCAAATTGAACTCAGCCATGGATTGTGTCCCAGGCATGAGGATTTTTCTGGATGGACAAAAATGATCACTGCACTGAAGTCATCAAATAAATCTATCGCTTCTTCAGGCACCTAAGAAAATAATCAGCTGTCAACAAACAAAAAGATCTTCAACAACTGATCAGAGCTTGTGTCCAGAAGTTCATCCAAATATTCCTACGACTTTTACTTTGTGGAGAAATAACACAAAACTGGCTCTTCTTGCCCATTCCCACCTTTCCCTGCCCTTTTCCTCCCCGGTCTGTTCAACGCTGCCAAACCCTGCACCAGCGTTTGCTCCAGCTTTGAAAGGATGAGAAAGTGTTTTTAAGTAACAGAGACACTCCTGGAAAAATTCTCCCTTGGGAAATAAAATCCATGAGCAGCCACTCCATGTCACACGTGGTTTATGTGCCGCACGTGGAGCCCGGGTCTGCGCAACTCTGCCTGTGCAAAGCCAGCCCAGGTAAAATCAATAGGGGGAAAGTGAAAAAAAAGGAGAATTATAGCAGATTCTGCGTGTAGTCAGACTCAGATAGATTAAAAAAAAAATCCCTCAATTGAATAGATTTTGGGGCCAAGACCAGATGCTCATAAAACTTTGATAACGATAGGATGAAATATGTGTGTGGGGGCTGGTTTGGTAACGCTTCCTTCACATTCGCCCACTCCCTTCCTCTGCTGCCTCTTCCCGAACCAAAACATCCAAGTGGAGCTTTTCCACCCAGGGCAGGTTTCTGCCATCCTCCCACCCCCTTTTTCTTTATTTTTTTTAAACATCTTGAGAAGCCTGGACCCAAGCTGATCTCACCGAGTCCTATGCCAAGGGTCTGCTCAGGACCACTCTGTGATACAAGTCAAGCCTTGATGAACAGCAAACACCACCCACACGCAGAAAGCAGGGAGGAGCTGGCAGTGTTGGTCCAAGGCAAAATTCTTCTGTAACAAACAAATCCTAGGGATATCTCTTCAGTTTACTGGTTCCCAGATTGCAGCATCTCCTTTCACAGCTCCTGTTCTGCTGCACACACAGATAATTAAGGTTCTGAGTGTCCCTCCTGCATCCCAGAATGCCATGGCCACAGGAGGAATGATGTGCAATTTGGAAAGCTTTTATTTTTTTTCCCTGATTCAGCAGCACCACAATCCCGGAGGTTTGGTGGATAACACAATATCCAGCCCGGAGCAGTGCAGGTCTCAGTTTTGCTCCCGACCGATAGAAGAATTTTTAACTGTCAAAATTGCCAATTTCTGCCAGGCTGAGGTTTTCCCCCAAAATCTGGCCCAGGAACTCCAATCAGTGCCCTCAGGGTTAGATCAGAAAGATCATCCCGGCTCTAGAGTTACATGAGCAACTAAGTTCAGACAGCAACATGAATTTTCCCCCCCTCTATCCTCCAGACAAAGTAAAATCCAGACATGGGAAATTGGGAAATGCCTACCCTTCAGCACAGCACCTGCCTTTCCCTTTCCATGGTTCAGAGCTATGGCTTTTGTTTTTAGATTTGGCAATTTTGACAGTTAAAAATGCTTCTATCAATTGGGAGCAAAACCCAAAGATTTTTTTTCTTTTTTTTCTTTTCTATTTTTTTTTAATTCAGTAAACTGAAAACTCTTACAAATTGCTTCAGGCTGATGATATATTGATTTTCTAAAATAATACTGATTATTCCAATAAAATTGAAATCAGTTTTCAAATGAAAGTGTTTTCAGGAGCAGTCAGATTGAACAGCCTGCACAACAGACGCGCGCTCGCACCATGGGAGCCCCCCGAAAAAGGAGTCAGCAGCAAAGGTTTGCCATGTTCCTCCAAGGAAGCCAGGCTGGGATGGGATGTCCTGCACATCCCAACACTTGTGCATGGCTCCAGCAAAGCAGTGTGATCCCCTGACCAAGCTGGAATAACCAAGAGAATCTGAACCAACTCTGCTCTGCGCCCTGGCTGCGGATGCTCCAGGTCTGAGCGGTCCCAGCAGCCACTTTAGGTGGAAAACGCGCCTAAAAAGTGACACTAAATATCCAGGACTGAGTTGGAGAGTCAAATTTTCTCGTGCAATGGAGCATGCCTATGCATTTCCGTGGGTGAATCTCCGACAGCGTTGGTGCGAGCCGGACATTCCCGCTCCCGGAGCCGCACCGACCGCCGGATCCGCTAATGGGAAGGTCACAAAGCAAATATTAGCCAAAGCAATCAAGAACGTCAAGTGGAAATTCCCTCGGGAACGTGTCCCCTTATACCCCAGAAATTCAGGTTGGCAACTTGTGACAGGTACAATCTGGCTCCCATATGTCTCGCGCGCAGAGCGGAGGAATGTGTATCCATGCTCCTTCCATCACTATAACAACATGTCAAAAGAGCCACCTCTCAGCAGGAAGGCACACGGAAACACCACAAAAAAAATAGGGGAAAAATGAATAAAACAACCCCAACCACGCAGCACTTGGCATCAACCCCGGAAAACACACAGCCCTTGAAGAGCTGCACAGAGAGCAGGGTCTGCTCTCCCTGTGGTTTTGCCACTGCCATGGCTCCTGCTGGCTCCCAGGACCACCAGAGCTGGACCCCATTCCCAGCATCTCACTGCAAGCACCACTGAACACCCTTGTTTAGTCCTGCTTTACAAGGTTGACAAGTTCTTTACAAACAAATAGGTTTTCTCCTTCCTGATGCCTCCTTATAATCCAGGCTCAGCTTGGAAAGGGGAATTGGTTTGAGGGCTTTTTTGCAATTCTGTGCTACCTTCTGAAGAGCAATTTCCCACCTATCAACCAAAAGGGGGAAGTTAAATAAGTAATACCAGCCAAAGCCATGCTCTTCCCATTACCTCTTCATGGCTGGATACTGGGTGATGGAGGACGAGCAGGCACAGGTAAATTTGGGCTCAACCTCTACCCCTTTTTCAGACGCTACAGAGCAGCTTTTAACCATTTCCAGTCACAAAGCCGCTCCATTTGTGGCCAGTTTAATACCAGACCTTTTGTTTCCCGATAAACCTCTCTGTTCCTGCATGTGACCCTGCTTAAGCAGGGCAATGCCTTTGGTGGTACCCAGAGCACAGCCTTGGGAAGGGTTATTCCCATGTTGGGTGTCAGGCTTGGATGGGGAGGCACCTGGCTTCTTCTGCAGGCTTTCCAACAGGTGCACAGCAGCAAAGTCTGTTTGGAGATGGCAGGGGTGAAACACAAAAACATTCATTTACTGCTATAGCTTAATTGCACCCTCTCTCTCTCTCCTTATTCTCCTGAACCGGTGCAGTGCTCGAGGCCAAATCTCCTTCCATCTGTACAAAACCTCCTTTG
>VZTF01004039.1:1106147-1168647 GCA_013397755.1 Cnemophilus loriae
TACCACTGCTAGGAGGAGAGTGAGTTTGTAAATGGTCTGCACCTCGCACTATATAAAGCATCAAGAAGTATTTTAACAGTGGTTTATCTTGTACACAGAACAAAACAAACCAATCCAGAGGCAACACACTGGGATCCTTTCAGTGAACTCTTTCTTCCCCCCCTTCTCCAGCTCCTAAGAAGTTAAAAATTTAACCCCTGGTTTGGGGTCGTTTGACTCCCAAATACCCAACATGTGACCCATGGGCATCAGAAGGTACCAGTTTTCAAATATAAATGTGTTGTTTTTCAATCCAATATACAGTTTCCCCTAAAAATCCAAGTTTTTCCACTAACTTTCATGCCCAGACACATAAATGTGTTTTGCCCTCAGTGTTCAAACACAAAATGATTCCCACCAAACCTTATCCATGCCCAACATCCAGGTTTTGGCTGGGGTGGCACTGCCTTCCCCTTCAAGGTCTCCCCAGAAAATACTGCAAGGAGTCAACTGATGGAAGTTTTGGGGCAGAACAATGTTGCTGTATTTGGCAGCTGCTCCACTTCTAAACTGACTAGTTTGGCAAAAAACCCTCAAAAAAACCATATATTATGTTTCATCCTAAATATTAAAAATTAAAATGAAGAAGTCTTTTTAGCTATGGCAGTGGTAGCTCTTTGTAATTAACCTATCCTCCTCCCCTGAGAAACTTGGGTTTAATTTAATTTTTAAGGGGATGAGGAGCATTATTTATTGGTGTCTTTCAGGAAGGCTGTGGGCAAACACAGCAGCAGTAGAAGGAGCCCGAAATTTTATTCTGTTTGTATTTTTTCCCTCTTGCTGGTTTTGGAATTTGAAAGGTGGAAACTGGGATAATGAATAGGATGTAATTGAAAAACAAAGATTGGGGATGGAAAATGGGAAAATCTAGGCACCTAAAAAAAAAAAATAGCAGAAGGAGCAGACTTTGAAGGATGAAAGCAATGCCAACATTTAGATATGAGCTGAGGTACATCCCCCAGGAGAGGTAAGGATGTTGAACCAGGTTGAAACACATCCCGAGGTGTCAGCAAATACACTGGAGCATCCAAGTTGCACACATTTTCATATATCCCCCTCTGCTGAGGACTGGACAGCTTGGGCCAAATTCTATGACCCCAGCCATGGACTACAAGGGCTCAGCAGCTCCAAGAATTAAATCTGGCTTGGGGATTAAGCCACAGGAGGTGTAAAAGGCAGAAGGCAAAGGCACAGTGTTTGTGCAGCTCTCACCATGGGCTCTGCTCTCCAAGACTGCAATCCTTGGTCCTGGCAGGAGCACTATAAACCCCACTTGGGAACAAGATGCTTGTTCTGCACTGCCTGACCAGGACTGAGAAGGGCACTACCACCAGCCCCAAAACACATTTAACACAGCTTTGGGAAGCAAATGTGAGGATTCTTTCAACACTTCTACTTTGATATTTCCTTACAAATAGGTGCCTATATTTGTACCACGCCAAAGGAGAACCACAGAGGATTTTTTAGTCTCTTGTGGAGCGAGATAAGAGCTGAACTGATCTCTCAGATGTTTTGCAGGAAACCTCAATTTATGACTTAGGCCAAACCTTGCACAAGCCAACCACGATGCCTCGGGTTTGTTAATAGGGGCGCAGTGGGGATGTCCTCTGGTTTGCAGGTTTTTATAGACAGCTCTCCTCACCAGGCCATGATATTTATAGAAGACTTGCACCCAGACGATGAGCCAAATAGGAAAAACAGGCTCCTTTTCTTGTTTTGGTTTTTTTTTTGCAGGTGCTATAATTGTGCCCGCAAGTGCTGCCACTGACACTTACTTCTAATTAGACTTACAAATCAAGCACTGGGATGCCAACATGGTCTCCCAGCCTGGAAGAGCAGCTTCACTCACAGCATCCCATGCTCAGACCCATTGGGATGGGGTCATGGTGGGAAAGCAAGACATGTAGGCAGGGATTCCTGGGAAGGCAGGAGCTTTAGAGGGTCAGAAATGTGGTTTTGGCACTATAGCACTTGCAAAGTCCAGCACAAAAATTGGGGTGCCAATTTCCTTTGGGGAATCCACAGCCCTGCTACTACACAAGTCAGATTACACCATTCCTAGCTCCAACATCTGAGCATCCACAGCTCCCACTAAATCCAGTGTCTGCTTGGATTCTGCAGAGCTGGACCCCGTGATTAAACAAAAGAAAAAACATGCTCAGTCAGAAGAAGGGGAAGGTTTCAAGCAATTCTTCCTCTGGAAGTGAAAATAGCCAGAAATAGACTCTTAAAACTAACACGACTTACTCAGTGTAAATATTATGTTTCCAGGGTCCAAGTCTGGAACATTCAACTTTATGCTGTTTCCATTTTTTTCTACATGCATATTTATAAAATATTCTATATTCTCGAGCATCCCAATCTCACCATGGTGCACAGCCACAGAGTGGTTATCAATGTCATAAATAAAAAAACACCGAACATGGTGAAATCAAAAGGTCACTTGCATAACTGTCAGGGAAAGCAGCGGTGAAATGATTTACAGGCACAGGAAATATAATTCGGCAGCGAGGAATTCCTTTGGCAGTTAATGGAATTAATTCAACGCAGCCCATCGCTGGTTTAGAGAGGGAGCCCTCAGTGAAAAACAACTTTTGGCAAGACTGATTCAAGGCCATGAGCAACTTGGGAGTGCCTTTAATGGCTAACCAAAACCTCTGGCTTCAGGAATGAGGTGGAGATGTGTGCACAGGGCCGGGGGATGCCTGTGATGCTTCCAAGCATCCCTCACTTCCCATCAACAGCAGGTACCATGAATCCCATCACACCACCCGGATGCATCCACGTGGCATCCCCAGCAAGGCCGGTTCTGGAACAATCCAATTGTTAAGCCATTAAAAGGCCCACGTACAGCAGAGAGAAAAAAACCTGAGCGTTTTAAATACTAATAGTTTAATAGTTCTTTCATTTAAGGCCGTATCTTTAAGTGCGTTACAATGTGTCATTTTATGCATGTCCTGTAGTCAAATTACAAACCCGTGTGTGAGCGCGAGCTTAAGTGGCATTTAAAAATAGCCCTGGCTATTACTGCTAGCACATAATAAATTAATGAAGGAGCATTTAGCTCTGCCTACAACCCCACAACCTTGTTCCTGAGCGAGTGGGACACAAGCTGCAAATAACGCCGCCGAGTCCCTGGGGAGGGCGGCCTCCTGAAATTGGGAGCCCGGCCCCAAAATCCCTACTTCAGCCAAAGAACTAACCCCAAGAAGGCAAGAGGGACCTCACCTGCACGCCCACCCTCCCCGGGCAGCGACACCCATCATCTGATTTTATTTTTATTTTTTCCCCCTCCCTTGCTTTCAGCTTTGAATGGCAATTAGGAAAAGGTTAACCGAGTGCCTTTCTCCCAGGAATCCTCTTCCTCCTTTCAAAATAACAGCGTTAGCAAAAGAAAATCCCAGATTAGGCTAACAGGTAGGAGCGTGGTGCAGCCCTGGGAGATGCTGTTGGAAGTGGGGAGATTGGGAGAATCATCCCAGCGGGAGACTAATACTCATCATTCGGAGCTGCAGCTGAGGCCCGCTTGAGTGACAGGCGGCCGGGAGCTGAAAGAGCCGCTCATATCCCACAACTGCTGGCATGCAGACTTGAAAGAGATTTATTTCAGGATAATTAGCTGGGAGTATTAAAGGTGGCAGGAAAGATCTGCAATTACTGTTTAGCAAACAGAATGGAGGCAAAAAAAAAAAAAAAAGTCAAGGGGGGGGGGGGGGGAAGAGCTGAAAATGAAATTAAAACCCCCAAATATTTCTCCACTTGAAAGTTGTTAAATAATTGAAAGAGTTCAAAGCAACTTTATTGTATTCAAAGTAGGGAAATTTGGAGGGGGAAAGAGGGAGCTCCATCATATGCAATCTTTTCCAAGACGGGGCTTTGCAAAAGTGAAATTTCCCAACTTATGTGGCAAACAGGAGCTGCCTCCACTTTCTTCCCTATTTGAACACTCCTTGGGCATCACCAAAATGTTTACCCTGGAAATATGCATTTTTGATCAAGAAAAAAAACTATACATATATATATATATATGGACATCTACATGCTCAGCTGTCTGAGTTTTGAAGTAGAGATTTAAGGTTATTTTCTTCCTGCTGCTCTTTTTCCAGGGCTCACAGATTTCCCCTCTTTCCAGCAAAGGAGATGTGTTTTACAGTTCATTTAAGAAGGTGGGGACTGCTGGTAGCAATAAACGTCCTAAAAGAGAGGCACACCAGAGTAAGTTTTGAGAGACGAGGAGATTGAATATATGGAGAATTGTTATTGCACTTTTCCATAGAATCATAGACTGGTTTGGATTCGAAGGGACCTTAAAGATCATCTAGTTCCAAACTCCCTGCCATGGGCAGGGGAGTTATGGAAATAACAACACAGGTGCTGTCTGCATTTTTTATGGTGGGGGGGGCGGGTCTGCTTCTAAAAAAAAAAAAAGAAAAAGAAAGGAAAAAAAGGGATTTTCCTTGTGGAAACCAGGCTGACTTCAAAACCCAACCAACGCCTAGAAATGATCACCTTCAGCCTGATTCAACATTTCCCTGTATCAGGCTGGGAGAAGCTTTATTCAGCTCCATCTACATCCCCTGGCAGCCACTGGCATCACACATGAGCTCGTCTGTGCCAAATATAAATAAAGTTCACCCAACGCACAGAGCCTCAAAGCATCCAAGATTTTCATCGGGCTTCAAGACTCATTGTTGCCGAGTCTCACGCTGCTCTTTCAAAACAAGGAGCCTTTTCTGCATTCTGCTCAATGATCTACAGTCCTCCAAAATCATCTATTTATTTATGCTCTATTCTGGGATTTGCCCTCTGCGATGAAAAAAAAAAAAACACAACACTGCTTGAATTGTGTGGAAATACCAGGCTTGCTTGGCCTACACTTTGGGGAGGTTAGATAAAGACTGGGAAAGGCAAAGTGATTTTTAGTTGCCCAGCACTGGGTCCACAAGGGAAGAAAAGGAAAAGCCAAATAAAGTGACAAGATGGGCCTCGCTGCCAGATCAGTGCTTGCTACACACAACAGCACACTGGGGCTAAGAAAAAGGGCAGAATCAGAGTATATTGGGTAAACCTGATTGAGGTTTTTTTCCTTTTTGATAAAAAAGAAAAAAAAAATGCGCCAAAAAATAGCCAAAATCCACTTTGCTAAATACTCGGATTTCAACATGACTTTCACAGGGAAAAGTTTCTCAGCTCTAGGATGAAGCTTCTGACCCAAAGAAAGAAGGTAAAAAGTCACCCCAGAATAGCCAAAAGTGAGGTACTGAGGACGTTCCTGTGGGCTGTGAGAAACCCAGATTTCAGTCCCTGATTTTCCCTGCCCAACACAGCCAAGGGCAGGCAGGGACTGACAGGGAGCTGGGATGTCCTGCCTCTCCCCAGGTCTCCTGCAAAACACATCTCGCCTTGATGGGACTTCCATGGAAAGCCCTCCCAGCTCCATCTCCCTATCGCACTCAAGAGCTTAAGGAAAGTCACGTGAGGTTGGGATTTGTGAAATGAACAACTTATCCATGTAAAGGTCTTCCCTTGGTGCTTGCAGAAAGTCTCTAATCTCTGGGGAGCTGCTATAAACAGTTTGTATGTGACTTGTCTCTAGTGCTCTGGAAAGCAAAGCCCATTTCATCCTTGCTCCCAGGCTGTGATCCCAGATCCAGCAGCTGCATCCTTCACTCCTCCCGTCGTTACCCCACAGGAGATCCAGCCCGATTCAACCCTCCCACAGCAGTCAAATCATGACCCAACCTCATCCATATCACAGGCTACGTTATTCCCAGCATCCTCCTCGTGGAGAAAAATATCCATGAAGTGTCTCTCTCCCCTTGGAAAGGCTTTCCAGGTGATGCTGGAGGAAACGCCGTGGATCTGCTTCCCTGCTCAGAGGGGCAAGGTGAGGGCACATCATCCCCCAGTGCAAGTGCCATGGTCCCACCATCCAGGCACAGTGGCCACTGGTCAAGTGGCCCCAGATGGGCACCACAGATAATGGATCCACGTCCCCACCACCCTCTCCCTTCTCTGGCCTAGAGAAACCTTACGGATTCCTCTGCTCCCCAGTGTATCAGTCAAAGAAAGAATCTCTCTGTGGCATTCTTGGGCAGATTAATTATTTACTATTTGTAAAGCACTTCAAAGATGAAAAATGTTAAGCATAGTTATTACCCACATCAGCAGGATGATGACTGCTTTATCTCGTCTTTATAAACTCTCTGAGGTAAAACAAGAACTTAAAAACTGTCTCCAAACATAAGAGGTGAGGAGAGTGCTGTGTCCAGCACAAGTCCAACACATTCAAATGCAGGCAGGATTGGCCCCTCTGCACCCAGAGTTACACCAATATCTCCAAAATAATGAGAATAATCAAAGATATCAGATGCTGCTTGAAGCATGTCCCTGTCTTTTTCTTGGGAATTAACACCCAAAGCAGCCCATGGCATCCAAAGCATCCTAAGGCACTCCACAGAGTGAGGTAATTTTCTGCACAAAAGCTGGCACATAACCAAAAAGCAGGAAAATAAGGAATGCTCCTCCAGTGTGCAACTTCCTCCTCCTCACCAACACCCTCCACACACGCCAGAGGTTGGGGAAAACCACCTTACACTTCAAAAAGCACCTGTAAATATTCATGTGGTCTGTGTCACTTAACATCAGCACACTCATTTTCCCAGCTTGGCCCACAACCTGTTCACACGTTAAACTACTTAGAAAGCACTTTCTTTTCGCTGACAGTCTTTGAAGTAAATATAAAATATAAATATTTGATTTTAATGGCCAGAACCACAAGCACAGTTCTTCTGGAATACTTGGAATATTACACCAGAAAAATAATGCATTTTTAATTAGGCTTGAGGTTCCCTCCACTGCTTTCCCAGCTTGAGGCAATCATTGCCCTCCTCCACTGCCCAGCTTTCCCTTTGGCCTCAGTGTCCCTCACCAAACAGGAAATAATCACTCTTTACCCATTTCACCATGTTAGAGCTCACATTTATGAAGTGCCTCAGCTGAAAGTGTTTCAAACACACACAGGAGGACACCTCCATGTGAGTGTGCAGAAACACACTCCCTTTCCTGGGGTGACAACCAGCTATAAACACAAATCACACTATTTTTGTCATGAAAACTACCAAGAAGAGACAAACACAAAGCACTACAGATTTCTGGGCTCTATTTGAATCTGACAAACTGCAAACATCTTTTCTTTCAATACTTCCCAATGCCTTAAACCTCCAGAAAAGGTGGTTCTCCTCCTCTGCTGTTTTCTCACCTATTTGGTGCCATCCTCTTCATGCTGCACTGACACAATAACAACTTTTCAGAGTGCCAAGTCCTTCCCTGGTTCTCCAAGTTGACAAAGACACAATCATTAATCTGGGCATCCTATTTAAAACCTGCACCTGCCTGCTATAGGAAATCCATGGATGCTTCTTGATATGATAGATACTACCATGATCAGAGATAATTTCATTATGATAGATAGTATTTCCAAGGCAGAGCCTCTAGCCAGAAAAATAAACTGTTTAGCAAAGCCACCTCTGTTCAGGAGTTCAGTTTTTTTGGGATTACGGGGTCAATGGGAAAAGTATCTCATCCTGGTGGGAGCTCACATTTGCTGGATGTCACAGGACTGCTCACCCCAACAGGTTGCCAGCTAAGACAGAAGCCTTTTTCCACCTAGAGGGTGGCCCTTGGATTGGGGATGAGATTGGGATAGAATCACAGAACGGTTTGGGCTGGAAGGGACCTGAAGACCATCCAATTGCAACCCCAATGCCATGGCAGGGTTATATCTATGTATACATGTAAGCAAAAAACTTGTGCAGGACCATTTTATAACTAGATAAAGAGTGAAGAAGATACAAATACAAAAAGGCAGACTGTATTAAGAAAAAGTTATACATCTTTGTAGAGGGGAGTAGCATATTCTGATTTTCTCATATCATTTATGTCTGTGTGCATATATATGGGAAGAAAAAAAAATATATATATATATACACAAGATGCAGATAACTTCTGAGATGAAGACTCATTTCCCAGGGAATCCAGGGACTATTTACAAAGGGCTGCTGTAATTCATACCCGGATGACCAAGCACTTCCTGGGGAGAGAAAATAAAGGGGAGTTTTTGGAAAGTTAAGTACTGTCCCTGTGGCTGCACACCAGGCTTGTGCTCGCTCCCGGCCGTGGCTGTTCTTCAGTGGGAGTTGTCACTCCGGTGCTAATAAAATGTGATGGTCTAATTGTATTAGCAATTTCCCATCATGTTATATTAATATGCATCATACTAGTATCCATTTTCACTAATGTGACATGAAAGGCAGTAATTTGATTACTTTTCCCTACGATTATGGGGAGGGAGCTTGGCCTTCTGCATGGGCCATACTCCAGGCAGTCAGAGCATGGAGCTCGTGGTCCTGTCCCTGTCCCCAGCATTCTGCTCTGCCTCGAGGAGGTCACCCCACCTTTGGGTGATAAATACACAGTTCACAAAGCGTGGGGGAATCTTGAGTTAAAGCAGACATGGGACATGGGAAGGATGGGCTGGAGCATTCTCCATCCATCCTAGTGTTTTCCCTGTATTTTCATATTTTCCAAAACTCTCAACCACCATCTCCATCAAAATGGATGGAAGTTTTCATATAGGGAAGGCCTCACCTACAGCCTGACAATGCACATCAGTGATGTTCTCCCTGCTCATAAATTATGCCTTTTATAATACTTCTTCCCTCTTTCATGGACAAGCCTTTCAGAGCCCTTCTGCTACCACATTCCTTCTGCTGTGCTCCTTAAAGAGGCGAATGTGGATGCTTTTAATGCAGAGGAAATTTGTGTCCTGCTGCTGAAGTTATTCTGCAGATTTCACTCTGATTCCAAGCTCAGGGTTAGTTTTCTTGCAGCCTTGAGCCAACACTGCAGTACCAATGTGCTGGGCCTACAGCTATAAAATAGGAATGATAATTTTTTTATTCTTCTCATGCTTTGCAAGGGTTTTTTGTGCCTTGCTGTGGCTATTTGCTGCCACTAAGGTAACCTTGGCAGGTCCATGGCATAAACATCCTCTCCATGCCTGCAGCCTTCCAAAAACACACCACAGACTCATGATGCAGTCACCACTTATTTTCCTAATTAAAGAGCTGGTGGCACAGGGAATATTTCTTCAGGACCACTCACCAGAACAGGCAAAGGAGGAGTTGGGCGCAGAGAAGGGTAAGATGTACCCCAACCCTGAGCAGCCTCAAAGTGGCCAGAAACTACTTGATGTGGCCACACGCCCCATCCCCAGCAAGGACTTGTGTTAAATCATGGAAGTTTGGACAGTCCCATGCTGCTGATTTGCTTCCCTGCCCAGAAGGATAGTCAAAACTCATCCAGCAGCTCTGTTTGCTGTAGAACAATAAACCATGGGAGAGCACCATAAATCCCGGTAATGTGCTCCGAGGAAGGCAGCGCCTCCGAGGTCAGAGCCGGAGCTCCTTGGGACTTTTCAGACAAAAGATTTTTCATCAGAAATTGCTGATTCACCGAAACTGAGGCTTTGCCATACAGCAAACCAATCTCGCTGCAGCTTTCATTAGCGGAGATCTCCCTGGCCCCAGGCAGAATTAATGACCACAAGGAGAGAGGCAGAAGCCTCCTCTGAAACAACCTGCAGCTTTCACCTGGCCCACGAGGGACCAGTGCCAGCAGCATCCTACAGATCCCATCGGCCCATGCACACCAGGATAAGGCTGTCCCACGCCTCCCTGGAGCGGCTGTGTGTCCCCTAAGAAATTAAATACCTATTTACCATAGGAGAGGGATGCTCTGTACAAGAGGTCTCTGCGAGGATGAGAGCAACAGGCCAACTCCTTTAAAACAAATGCCTTCCCTGTCTTTCTCCTTTGAAAAAATCCAAGGCCCACCAGTGATGGGTGCACAAAGGTCAGTCACCAAGCAGGGGTGGGATTCCAGCTCCGAGCACCTTTCTGTGCTTGAAGGAGAGGAGAAAGCAGCAGCAGAGCCAAGAACCTCTCCCAGCTCCCGCTGGGCTATCAGTTGCTACTGGAATAAATCAAAATCAGTTATGGGAAATGTAAAATTATCATTTGGAAATCACTCTCTCTGAATAATTCAGTCATTGACTTTCACATCAAACAACCATTCCAGCCACCCACACACGCAGTTCAGTCTCCTGCTTAGTTTTAAACTCTCTTTAATTATCGGCATTAACCTATCGCATCGCTATTTCATCGCTATTCCGTGCCGGGGGAGGGGGCGCCCGTTTGATAAAGCACAACCAGCTGGAGGACTTTGAGCTGTCCTTCTGCTCCTCCCGCCCAGCCTGGCGGGGCAAGGACACCCCAGCCACAAGTGCACCTCCAGCATCTCTCAGAACCTTTCCACAGGGAGAGCAGCACAGAATCACAGAACGGTTTGGGTTGGGCAGGGTCCTGAAAGACCATCTCGTTCCAACCCTCCTGTCATGGGCAGGGATATTTTTCACCGGACCAGGTTGCTCAAATCCCATCCAGGCTTGCCCTGAACACTTCCAGGGACAGGGCAGCACACTTGTCCCCACCCCATCACAGTGCAGCCTGGCAGGAGCTGCTGCCACCACCTCTCCCCCGGCCCTAGATAAAGGGTTTCTCCAAATAACATCTGCTCTTCTTAATATCTGCAAGGAATCCCAGGATGCCCAAGCATCCCCTTTCAGGCTGTTTTTCAGGAAGCCTCTCATTAAGCAGCAAACCAGACCAGCCTTGTATCCTCACCTTCTCTCAGGGTGTTAATCACATTCAGCAAGCAGGACCCCACCACATACCTGCCTCAATTAACATCCCTCATCTAACTCCCCACAACAGCCAGAAATATGAAAACTATATCCAGAGCAAAAGTTTATCCCTTTTCCCTTAAAGTTCCCTAATCTCCCTGCACTTTGACAACATGTTTAAGTTAGTTTCACATTTTATTTGTCTACTGAGCTCCCAAAGTTGGGAAAATTAGTATTGTGCGTGCGGTTTGATTTAATTAGTAATTGGGGAAATAGGTCTGGCATGTTTCATGGAGGCTTGGGGAAATTGTCAATTAGCATTGTGTTAATTGGTGTCTGCTGTCCTTGCTTTTTAGTTTTTAACCCCTTTTACCTTGTTCCCACTTTTTGTATGTAAAAATCTGGCTGCTTATTATTCTTTAAGTAAAGGATTAATTGCTTGAATTCCTGCCTGTGCCGGGTGTCCTTTTTCCCCCCGTGTGGTGGGATTTGTGCATCTCCTCCAGGCACTGGTTTTGGACACTGGGGTGGAGTTATCCCCTGACCTGGTGCCACCCTGCCTGGGGCTGGGATCTCTCCCCTGCCACCAGCACCAGCCCATCTACCCAGCTTTTCCTCCCAGAGCTTCCTCGCCTTTCCCCTCTCTCGCCCATGCCATTAATCACTCGCTCCAACAGGCACCAAAATCCCCACAATTTAGCCAACAAAAATTTGAATAAAGGAAAGATGAGCGAAAAAGAGGGAGTTTGCCACAAAATTACGAAAGTAAACTTTGACACATGAAACACCATCCA
Source organism: Cnemophilus loriae (assembly GCA_013397755.1). Lineage (NCBI taxonomy): Eukaryota > Metazoa > Chordata > Aves > Passeriformes > Corvidae > Cnemophilus > Cnemophilus loriae. The sequence goes on from VZTF01004039.1 coordinate 1,117,725, forward strand.
AGGAAAGGGAAGGATATTGCCTTTAAAAGCTCACACTGTGCCTTTTAATTTGCCAAGCTGGATGTCCAGGAATAAGCCAGAGGTTTGCATATCTACCTGATGGGAATAATTAACTAATTGTTAATTGTTATTAATAACTGAGGTCCTGATCTTGCAGACAGGCACGCACACACTTAGATTTAGGACATCCATGCACACGAGGGTAAGGCACCAGCAATCCCTTCTAAGAGTGATGCTCCCAGAGCCTGAGAGCGTTTTAAACACACACAGATTCCCAGTCCCTGTGGAGCATCCCATGGCAGAAGGGCAGCCTGGAGGAGAGCACAATTTGTGAGGGCACAAGCACAATGCCAACCACAAAAGTTTCATTTCAGCACCTTGGCTGGAGCATCCCCATCCCCGGACAATTTTGGGTGCTCAGCCAGATGAATCCCACCAGCCCAGGCCTGACCCCATATCCTGCTCCTCAGGCATGGCTTTGGGAAGGGGCAGCAGCGATGCCCAGGGAGGGATGCTCCCAAGGGTAGGGCAGGGGGCTGTTTATGCACCAGCTTGGCAGGGAGCCAGGAAGAGCGAGCAGGTCTCAAAATTATTCAGAGCACAATTAAAACACATCTTTCCAGGCAGAGCCATTTGCATGGGAAACAGCAGAGGAAAACTCCCTCCTTTGGTCCCCAGTTTGGAGGGGAGAGTGCGAGATGATCAGGTTAAGCCATCTCAACTTGACTCAAGATCCACCTGGCAGTGCCCTCAGTCTTAGGCTTCACATTTTTCTCAGGATTTGCAGCCAACCAGGTGGGCACGGAGGAGGTGACCCAATCTTGGAGCACGTATTTTTGGAACTGATGATGCCCAGACTGACACAAACAGTGAGAAATTATCAGATCACGCTAGACACGGTCAACCAACAACAAGCAGCAGGACCCACAACCCTGAGCAAGAAAATCTGCAGAACCACCAGTAAAAAATGCTGTTTTCCAGGGAAAACTACTGCCAACCACAGCAATCCACCTGAGGAATGTAATAGGGGAATTGAAGGAGTCAGCACCATATTTGAGGGGGTAAATTCAACCAGCCCATGAGAAGGTTACAGGGGCTTTAAATGATATTTGCATAGAATTAGAAAATAATGATTAAAGTAGCGAATCGTTTGAAAGGAACGACACTAATACTGCCTTCACAATAATTATCTCACCAGAATTTCAGAGGCTGAATTATTTTCTATTGGATTTACAATTAATTTTGTAAAAATAACAAATCCTCCCTAAGAGGGACCATGGTACTGTAATGACAGCACTTGAAAGTGCCACGCAGGCATTAAACCAACTGATCTTCCCAGCACTTCTGTAAGGTAGGGAAGCACTGCTATCTCTGTTTGGGAAGCATATAGATAAGGGAGTTGAGCCCTGGTTTTAACCAAAGCTGGGCAAACTTGTCCCAGTCATCTCAGAGATATTAATCACCTGGAGTACCCATGACACACATTTGATCCAGCGCCAGTTCAAGACTGTTGCAGGTCCTCGGCAAAGCAAGAATTAACATCTTTGTAAGAACTGTGGCTATGAGTCCTCTCCTATCCTCAGAACCTCAATCCAGGAACAACTGCTGTTAGCAATCCTTCTCCAACGGCACCTTGGGAACCAGGGCTTGCTCAGAAATACACCTCACAGGGAAGGGAGGATGACCACAGAGGGCAAACATAAACAGAAGGATGAACTCAGCTTGTTACGGGCTGCTCTCAGCCAGATCTTCAAATAAAAGATGAGTCTTTCCAGAGGCTTGGAACGACATATCCCAAGTTAAAGCATCACCCTCCAAGTCAGCATTCAGGACTGCAGCTGTTGGGGAACACCTCTGGTGATGCCCAGAGAGTCCCACGCACTCTCAAAGCGCTGACCCTTGGGTTAATCTTGGGTAATGGCAGGGGTTTAGAAAGCTGAGCTGTGGAGGGGATCACGGATGTGCTCAGATATGTTTTAATTAGAATTCCTGCACAGTTTTCTTCTGTTAATTATAGCTTAATTTGATTGCTTAATAGCTCTGGTTTTCGTAATGTTTAGCACCTGTTGTAAATTGCACAAGATAAATTGTCTTCTACCATCTACACTGTTTACTCCTAAAAATTTTCACTTCCCTTTCAGCTCCTGGCTTTGGGTGTGAGCTGTCAGCTTTTCTCATCTTTGGCCTTTTCACCAAAGAAATCATCTCTTTTCTTTCTTTTTCTTCCAGTGGGCTACTTAGCCACCAAAGGGGGTTTCTGTTAAATACTTTCCCAAAAGTGAGGATTTTAAAAAATAATAATGGGTAAAGAGATATATCCACACACCACAGAGCATGAAAATGCTGACCCACAGTATAATACAGACTTTCACTCACGGGTCATCCTTCTTCACCGTGGTTGTCCCCTTCTCCTTTTCCAAGGTGAGGAGGGGACGTTCATCCTTCTCTCACAGGATTATTAGACAGAAGTGGAGGCCCTGCATCATTAATTGATTTCTTCCATACATTGTGCTATGATACAATTTTTCAAGGCTGTGCATAATTGTGTTCCCTGTGCCACTGCTCTATGTTCTGTCCTTGTCATATTGTCATTGAAGGCTGATTCCACCCTCTGTAATTGGAGATGTTCTACTTTTGGACAAAGGTGTGGGGGCAGCTCAGGGGAACAGCGCTGACATTTACTTCATCAATTTATTTTTATTGTTCCTACATTTATTGCAGCTATAACAGCCCTTTAATAGTTATATCTCCTCCCTGTAGGGTATTCTGGTATTTGAAATTTTTTTAACTCATTTGTTCTCATAGATAACAGTAAAGTGCATTTCACGCTAACCTTTAGGTTTCAATCTTCTCTCTTCCTTTGGCTCCGAAGCAGTTGCAGCTTTAAACTTTTACTGCATTGCCAGTCTAAAGGCCACCACCAGCGAGTCCATTCTAGCACTGGAGTAACCACAAATTAGTGGTCCTGAAAATTTCAGGGAGGCGAGTCCTAAACCCTGAGTGCCGCTATTACCATAATTCAAACTTGGCCATCCTTTTAATAGAGGGGGAGAAAAATACAGTAAATACTAGCATTGAGTCTCCTTTTACAGTCTTCGGTCAAACAAGGGGTGCTAATTGCATCTTTAACTGACTCTGCCACCGCCGAGCTGGTGCCCTTCAGCACCTGCACAGGCAGCAAACGGGCTCAAGGTTCAGAAAAAAACTGTGCCTGAATTCCACAGGTTTCCCTGTGCCGTCTTCCCAGACGGGCTTCTTCCTCTCTCTCCCCGCTTTTGCCACGCTTGCTGCTCAAGCTACAGCTAAACAGCACGACAGAAAACAAATTACTTCTGATAATTGACCCACGGGCAGGTTTCAGCAGGTGACTTTTGCTGTTCAGAGGCGTCCCGGTCAAAAAGGACAGTAAACACCCAAATCTGTGCTGCCACCAAGAGCATGTCAGCCTTTTGTCCTTTTTTAAAAGGGAAGCTCCTGGCAAAACCATTTCTAACCCCACCTACCCAGTCCTGCTCTCATTTATTGCACAGAGATGCTCTTCTTCCTCAAAGCCTCTTCGCTTAAAGACACCGCCAAGAAACAGCTTAATTAAAGTGAATGGAGACATTTGGAGCAAAATTAGGCCAGGCAGATAAGATAGAAACGAGACAACAAAGGAGAGGGAACAAGTACTTAAATCAGTGAAAAGCCCATGGATTTTTAATGGAACTCTGTGACTTAAACACTCACCCAACAAGGCCCACTAGAGGAAACAGGATTGACCACCTGGCTCAGCGTTCAGCCCAGAATGGCCCAAGAATAGAACCCCTTGTGTTCCAGGGCTAATTTTTCCTGATCTCTGGTTTTTTACATCCTCATTGTTCATGCACCAAGTTGGGTTCATGCACCCAAACGTGAGATGCTGCAGGAGGAGTCCCATTCACTGGGGGCAAGGGCAGGGAACCACCCCTGCCAGTCTCAAAAATGTAATCTTTACTTCAGATATTGCAAATTTTTCCTTTACTACAACAACAACAACAAAAAAAACATAGAATAAATACTTCAAAATAAAAATTCAAGTCTTCAGCCCTATCCTTCCCCTGTATTTCAATTTTGGGTGGCTATGGCTTCCCCACGTGAAGCACCCTGGAAATAGTACAGGGCTCTCCTAGATGGACCATGACTTGCCATCAATAGGACAAAGAGCTTCTCTCAGTGTGATCAAAACTGAGTCTGGAAGGAACGAGTGTAATTTGAGGCACCAATTCAGTGTTATTGGTTGAAGCAATATTTGTCTATCTGTTTCTCAGGAACCTTAGTGACACTTATTTACAAAAAAACCACAAAGGAGGAAGGCAAAGGGGAGGAAGGAGCTTCAGGAGAGGTTTGCTCATAATTTTTGGGCTTTGTGTCACCTGAACACTCTCAGGAAGTCATAAAAAATAATTTCATGTGAAAAGGGAAGGAGGTTTTCCAAAAGCTTCTGACAAACAGACAAAAGAAGTTACATTAAATTGGTGGCAATGCAAGAGTTTATACTTTCAAGTCAAAGCAAGTTTTCAAATATTCAGTTTGATAATTTGAATTCAATTTGAGAACTAAGCAAAATTTAATTTTATTGATGACGCACTTAACATCAAGTTTTTTGGTTGTTTTTTTTTTTTTTGAAACAGCAAACTATTTTCTGAATTTAGGCAAATCTTGCTGCATACTCAACCAAAGCGAGAAACTGAGTGTGTAATTCTCAGGCACCAGAGGCACTGGGATCTTGCAACCAGTCCCTGCAGAAGGTGATATGGAGCAGGTATACACGGCAATCCCCTTAACCACTCACTCACAAATAATAATATTAAAAAATGTTCGGGTTTGGTTTTTTGGGTTGGTTTTGTTTTAAGTACATCGCAGGTTCTGTTCCTCCTGCACATCTCAGTTTGATGAGAAAGGTAACAAAACTCAGAGAGCTGAAGAAGAAAGTGAAAGAAAAGGCAATAGGTCACAGCCAGAATCTGTAATGAGGGGAAATGGCCATTATAACCATCCTGAATTTGTGCTGTTACCCTTCTTTTAAGGCTCTGTCATAGTTTCCACCAGGATCCTCCCAGTAGTTTGATTCCAAAGGATTTAAAATTAAACCACCAAAAAATTGCTGTCATTCCACACTTGCCCCCTGCTCACAGGTAGGTCTGTGTTCACACTTCTAAAACTGACACGGATTTCAAGCTTTTATTAATTTATTTGGAGGAGATCTGAAAAGCAACACTAGAAAACGACCCAAGACAAGCTTGCAACAGGTCAAACACCTTTCCAAAGTGAAGTGTTCCAACGTGGTGGGATTTTAATTCCAAGGCTTTTCTTGCGTGGAATGAGAGCAATGGTTGATTTAAAACTACAGTTACAAAAACAAGATGCTTTAATGCTTGACTCACACGAAGCTCAGCACCTTGGTTGGGCAGTACCTCCAAATAGGAATTTCATAGGATCAAAGAACGGTTTGGGTTGGAAAGGGCCTCAAGGATCACCTAGTTCCAAACTCCTTGTCATGTGCAGGGACACCTTTCACTAGACCAGGCTGCTCCAAGCCCTGTCCAACCCAATCTTGATTTCTAGTATCAATCTCTAACAGCAGATACTTCTGAGCTCGAGTCTCCCCTCCTTGAATTCTCCCCACCACCACTTCTTTCAGGAAGAAATTTTTCTTGAGGCCAAATTTCTCCTCAGTGTAACTTTACCCAAACCCACTTGCATCAGCCAAGGAGAAATTCAGCCTTTTGGGTTGAAATCAAACACTTCTAAAGCTCGGGATATTTCTGCTTCTAAATTGTTTTTTTTTCTTGTTGCTACCTCTTGTTTCCCTATTTTGTGGGTTAGCACTACTTAGTTTCGACTTTGCAGACTTTGTTCCCCCAGTCTTTTTAACTTAGTTTCACGTTTATCAGAAATTATGTTAAATTTCACTTTTGCAAGAACAAAAAATCCTGATTAATTTACCTGTAGAAAAGTGTTTACCCATAAAAATGCCAACATTGCTACCCCACCACGTAGCAATGTTGTGAAGCTCAATTAACGCTTGTGCAGTGCTGTGGAGACGACGCACCCCACGAGGACTTAGAAAAACCAAAAAATCCCCAAAAACCCCTATCTTTAAGCCGTGTCAGACCATTATTGCTCAGAGCAGTGGTTGGCAGCACCCGACAGCTCGTGCTCCCACGGCAGATACCGAGAGAGGCATCAGCAGCAAGGGCCCTGCTCCTGCAGGTTGGCTCCTCCTGCCGCATCCTTTTTCTTGGAGAGCTGAACCCTCCAGAGCAACACTTGTGGAAGCTGCTCCAAGCACGGAGCGTGCCCCTCATGCACACCAGGGATAAGAGAGCTCAGCAAAGCAGGACTTGGGAGTGATCCTCAACAACACCAGCTCTGCCGAGCTTCCCGTGCAGGAGCAGCCGCCACGGCGCGCATTTGGAGCATGTGCTGTTTAGGAACATCTCAGACCTGTCTTTCCCTTCTGCTACACATCCCTCTCCTGCTTTATTTTAATTTATAATTTATTAAAGATTCCAGTTGACGGGGCGCTCACTATGCTGAGCTGGAACCTGCTCGTCTGAAGCACTTCTGCAGAACTCCCCTTTGATTACCACACGATTAGTTTGTTCAGCTGATGGCCTTTCTTCTCTGAGATCCTCACTGTGTCTCCTGCCTCCTATGCAGTTCTTAAGAATTTAAATGAGCCATTTTATGTCTTTCTACAAGCAGAGATCAACAAACCCAGCCCCACCCTTCTGCTTTCACTTTTAGTGTGCCTAATAAAAGTAGTGTGAGGGTTGGGTGTTGGTTTGTTGTTTTTTCTTTCCTGGGGGTCGTGGCTAATGGAGAATTTTATGCTGTTTCTGACATTGTTTGTGGTGCCTCCCACCAGACTGTGTGCTCCTGAGGATTTGAAAGACAGTGACATAAATGTCAGGGAAATGCCTCTGCTGTGTCAGGTCTAATTAGACATTTGTACTTGGGGGACAAACACCTTCCTCGTAAAATTCAGAGCTCAGCCGCACTCAGCACACGCTCAGAGAGCCTTGCAAGGAGAAGGCATCACAAACAGCACACAGACCTAGCCAAACACAACGTAACTTTTCCCAGCGTTTCAATTCAGCCCCCACAACACACACTTCCATCCCCACTCCTGCCCTGAGAGACTTTCAGCTCACCAAATGAAGTTGCCTTGCTGTGTTCTACCCGATTGATTTCCAAAAATACAGAAAATCTTGAAGCTCAAGACAGCAACTTAGAAAACAACGAGCAGAGCTGGTCCATTAACAGCTGCACCTGTGAACCCCAGTTTCAGGGATGTTCCAAAACTGCCATAGAGTAGAAACCCACCAGCAGCTGCTTATCCAACAACCATTCCTGCAGAGGATGCTCTTGCAAACGCAGACCTTGGCTCACCAGTGGGTGCACCTCTGCCACCTTTTCTTCTCTGCTTATGCTTTCCCCTTAAAATAGAAGTTTCCCTCCTCATTTCAGGTTGAGATGGGCACAGGCAGCTCAAGAGAATTTTAATGGTTACCCCTGCCAGCCTCAAGTCTCCAGCGCCATTAGAGACCTGGCAGGTCCTCTCACAGCACTCTGCAACTCCGACGTGTCTGATGCCAACAAGAATTCAAAGTCTGCAGAAAGATCAACTGCCCGAGACCTCACTTGGACCTGAAGCCAGCAGGTACCAGCAGCCATCTCTCTGCTAGGACAGGCTTATGGCAAACCACGGAGTCCTTCCTACGGACAAGTAGGTCATAGAGTCATCGAGGCTGGAAAAGATCATCCAGTCCAACCATGGACCCAGCACTGCCAAGTCCACCACTAAAACCATGTCCTCATGTGCCACACACACCTTTTGAATGCTTCCAGGTTCCCTGGGCAACCTATTCCAACACCTGAACACCCTTTCAGGGAAGAAACTTTTCCTACTATCTGATAGATAGTAGGAAAAGTCTTGGCAACTGAGAGGCACTGAGGAAGCCTCACCAAGGCGCACCGGAGCACAGCTTTGCCCCGTGCTTCCTGCTATGATCTCCCTGCTCTGGCCATCACTGTGTGAACATCCAATATCCCTCAGGACAAGAGGAGGGAGAAGCCTGTATTTGTATCTTCACAGGTCCCTGCATGCGTGTGTAGAAAAAAAATAAGGCTGCAAGCTGAAAAAAATGAACTCTTTAAATAGTCTCCTCTTGTTCTAAGTTTTAACTTCCCCTCTTTTGTCCACCCAAATCTGAGAGAGCAGCTCCCTCTGTGGGTTTTCCTTCCCAGCTGTTTGTTTGCTGCCTGAGGGCGTATTGGGGAAGTGGAGGGGGCACCTGGCTGGCACCCAGCATCCCTCATCGCCGCTCCCTCACGACGCAGGGAGGAAGTTAAAGAGCACCACACCATCACCAGCCAAAGTCCAAAAGGTTTGTGCTCCCCTCGCCCTGAGGATAAAATCCAAGAAAACTTTCACTTTCTGGATCCTTATTTGCACAGGTAGCTCGTTCAGCTGCACCCAAACGCTCCCAGGAGCGCAAGACCCAGCTGGCCGGTGAATAAACCTCCGTGCTCTTGGCGAGCACGAGTGCGGCACTGCAGAGTGAGAGCAGCTCTGAGCAAACAGAACTAAGCAGTAAAATGATCTGTGATACAGCTGCAGAGTCACCGTGCTCACTGTCTGCAAGTGGCTTTGTACAACAGGACTCTTGCCTGGAAGAAATTAGGATTTAGTGACAGAACTTATCACTCAGGCGATTACACGGAGAAAATCAGCAGCAGAGCAGTATCTCCCTGCCCTGCCACGAAGAACAGGTGAATCAAAGTCAAACACACACACACTCAATAAGCTTTACCATCCTAAAACCCCTGCCCTGATAAAAATCACTTTCTGATGCTTAGGTCAGATTAAAACAGTCAAAGCTCACGATCCATTCCTCGGAAAACTGACTTCTGAGGGCACAGGAGATGGAAGCAAGCACCACCCTGCCCTCAGCACCAACAACAGGTCCATGCTCCAGGTGCTCTTAGAAAGGGGAAATCTCCAGCCGCAGCCACAGGGTCAGTAGAGTCAGTGTGCACATGAAAGATCCTGGGCTCTGTTTCATAAGAGACGTGGTCTCAATCCTGCCTGGATTCCAGTGTGATTACCTGCCACCCACATGAGATGTCCTCTGCTGTCCTGACTGCAGGTACCACCCTCTGCTTCCTGCCAGGAGAATGTATCTTGGCTCTCCACCTCAAATCCCAAATCCGTTTCCTTCACCCTACTGCTGCAGGGGAATCTGCAACCAAACCTGAGCTTTGCAATCGCCCTCTACCACTCCAGCAGACCCAAAGCCCCAGACCTGGCTGGGGATTGCACAGACACAGCTAGGCCTAGGTTGGGCAAGATCCTTTGGGATATGAGCACTGGAGATTAAAATGTAAATCTGCTCATACGTTGCCCAGAAACATCCGAGGTCTGCAATAAGGAAAAACAGAGAAGTTCTCTGCAATGCCGAAAACCTTCGGTGCTTTAAAGCTTCAGGGGGAAAAAAGGATGCACATTCGAAAGCCACGGGCCAGGACCACTTCTTTGCTTTGAAATTTTTAACCAAAATCTGAGGTTCCCCTTTCTGTTCCCAGTACAATGAATTACCAGACTCCAGCCACCCCAACCCCACAGTGATCCGAGGGTTCCCAGCTTCCCCTCTTCTCCCTGCTTTGGATGGGTACCTCACACACTCACACATTATTGTGACCTCCCTGCCTGAGGTACCTGCGTGGCAAGGGAGGGGCTGGTGCGATATTCCCAGCCTAACCCAGGAGGATGCACATCCACGGCTCCCGATGACTGAGACAAGAACGTGCCCCGGGGGAGTTTGCAAGGAAGATGAGCCATGTTGAGACAAAGAAGTGTAGCTGTGGGAGGCCCTGAGGAGAGCTGTTGAAAATGGATAGGAGCATTTAAACAACAATCTTCTCCCCAAATGGAGAGGGCTTCTCCCACCCCTCATTTTGAGCCTGCACCACAGGGTCCAGATGAGCTCCCACTTCGTTGCTTGCTGTTTGGCTTGTTTGTTTTTTTTTTCACAGAACTAAAAATGTTTCCAAAACTACCTTTAATGAACCAAAAATATTCATTTAAAAGTCTGCTCTATGGAAAGAGTGCGGCTGCTGGAGGGAAGGAAGTGACACAGGGTTTGCTGACCGGCAGGAGGCTGCTTTCAATCCCCCCTCAGAGAAACTGAGACGAGGTGTCCGAGCCAGCCAGGAGCCCACAGCCAGGCAAGGAGTTTCAACTGCAAGAACTGACCCATTTTTTCCCCAAAGTCTCATTTTCAGGCTGAGATACCACCCATGCACATCCCCCTCCTGCCTATCTGAACACTTGAGGCAATCTAAAAAGGTGTTCAGCAGTGGTTATCTGCACTATTTTGGCCAAAGGATGCTCCTTCACAGGGAGGTGGGAATCAGGCAGGTTGTGTCCATTGGGATCAAGGATGAGGCAAGCTACACACACTGCTAAATCAGAGAACTGCTCCCCATGCCTAAACTTTGACTTTTCCACTGTCCTGACCCAGCACACAGGAGCTTTCCATCTCCTGGCCTGCTGAAAAAAGAAGGAGGTGGGGGGAAGAAAAAAAAGAGGAGGAAAAAAAGGCCATTTTTTTTAACTGAAGGAAAAGCCATGCCAAGTCCTACAAGTACCGCCTGGCCGGGCGCCAGGAAATGTGTAAATTTTCGTGAGCTTGGGCTATTTTGCCAGAAGTCTGCAATGTGTCTGGACACGACTGGTTCCCCTTTGTCAGCCCCGGCCTGACCGACCAGGAAGTTTAAGAGAGAGAGAGAGAGGAAAAAAAAGAGACAGGCAGACACATTTCCCCACCCCCGGTAACACAATGACTCTCCTGTAATACCTTTCATTTCTGTACCAACAACCGCAGTGGTCCCACACTTTGGGGTGGGAGGGGAGGGGGACCAGAGCCCTTTAATTCTTCAAAACCCAACTTTTTTTTCAGTCCCGTGTTTGCTGATAACCTCCCAGGCACCCTCCCAGCTTCACAGTGGTTATTAGCTTGGCTTGTTGCTATAAATACCAGCGTTAACTCCTTGCATTCCCTGAGGGCTGAGCTGGGAAGAAAAGGGGCATTTAGGCAACTTTTTCTTCTTTTGCTTTTTCTTTTTAAAAAAAAAAAAAAAAGAAAAAAAGCAGACTGAGTTTCATATAACACACATTTAATAGATTTACCCAGAGTTTGAAGTGAGGTGCTGGAGGTGTCAAACCTCTGCCCAACCTTCCCTCCTGGCTTTGGGCTGTGGGGGGGAAAATGCATTTAAATGCATTTAGGAAACACAGATGTCACGGGACTGAGAGAGCCAGGAGACCTGGCTCGGCTTGCAAAAAGATCTGCTGCCATGGCGAGGAGGAGGAGGAGGGGGAAAGGTCGCTGAGGGGACACAGGGAGGAAAGGGCAGGGTCCACTCACACCCTTTGCTCTGCCCCACCGGCCACGCTGGTCTAACCCAGCGTCTTTCACAGCGTGGGGAGCGTTCAAGTCCACTTCACAGCTGGAGGACACACCTGCAGAGGCAGCCAAGTGTGGACAGGGGGAAGTTTAAGAGTGAAAACGCTGCTGTTTCTCACCCCACAGCCTTTGAGCCATCGCCCTGGTGAGACACTCAACTACCCAGGTCCATGGGGCCCGAGCAGAAAGCATGAGGTGCTCCGAGCAGGGCAGAAATCACATCTCCAGCCAGGTGCTAACGGGTGAAAACTGAAAGAGTTTCGATCCTCAGCACCCATGACTAACGTGATGAGGATGATTAAAACTCCCCTTTCTAGGGGGCTTGATTCAGAGACAGATGCCCTTTAAGTACCAAATCCAAGATGGATTTGGGTTGAAAGGGACCTTAAAGATCATCTAGTTCCACTCCCCCTGCCATGGGCAGAGACACTTTCATCTAAGCAAAGTTGACTCAAAACCTCTCAGAAGAAGAAAAAAAAAAAAGTCCTCTTTTTGAGGGTGTTCAAAATTATCCTAGAATTTTAGTTCTAATGATTTTTGATGCTTATAAAAAGGAACTAATTATTTAGATAGACATGTAGCCTCCCCACCCATCAACAGCTGACTTAATCTAAATTAAAAAGGGAAAAAAAAAGCAGACTCTGGAAAAATACTGTGTGGCTTATGTTGAACCAAGGAAACTGATATATCCAAGAACTCTTGTGTTTGCATACGCATACATAGAGAGAAGGCTTTCCAGAAATGCCAGGAAGCCAAAAAACCTGTTCAAGACAGGTAAAAGGACGCAGAAAAATAAAGATGTCCAGGTGAACATATGAAAAGAATGGTACTGACAAAGACTAGTTTGAAATCTTTTTTTAAAAGTGTCCCACCCCAAGAACAAGGCAAAGTATTCAAGGGACCTCTGTGGCATCAAAGGTTATATCCAAATATTCACAGGGATGAGATGCTCTTGAGCAAGTTCTCAAAAGAAAAGGGTACAAATTCCTTATTTTTCACGATCAAGTGTTCTCATCACCACTTTCCATCAGCTGTCCCTGAGTGAATACATTCAGTTTAGCCAGAGAAATTGGACCCTATATCTATTAAAACCATCTTTCCCTTAGATACCCGTCCCAGCTCTGTTCAGCAGCCAAACCAGAGACCCTTCTCTGCCTCAAAAGCTTTTTCAGCTCCTCCAAACCCCTTTTGCCAGAAAACCATGTTTATTCCACTTATCCAAATACTGCTTCATTTACTAAAACTGGACAAAAGTGAGATTACCCCAAAATCATCCTGGCTGAGAGCATGCAAGGCACCAGATGCAGAAAACATGGGAACAGCATCTTTCCAGCTACAGTGGCTGTAGTGGGGGCATCTCATGGCACCAACACAGCCATTTCCATCCAGGATACTGCCAGGCCTTAGGATGAGGGCACAGAAGCTGCTCTTCAATGGCCAGATAAATCCTCAGGTAGACACAAAGTTTTAAACAAGAATTAAAGTGTTTGCACATGAGGTGAGGCTTGAGAGGTTTGTGAATGTATTTGGGTGTTCCACCAAGACTGACTCCTGTTATTCACACAAGTAAAGAGAATTAAGATGTTTCACAGGAGAAGCAAGTCCCTCACAGTAGAGAGAGAAGGGAAAGTTGAAGACAAAAAAGAAAAACCTGAGAGCAAAGCTGGGCATTTTTAACCCCAAAAGCCAGTGGTTTACACATAAAATTTTGACAAATTAGTTTCTTCCCTCGCTTATGGAAACATTTTTCAGCAGGGGAAGCAGAAAAAGAATTTATCCCAACTCTAGCAAGACACTGCCTGCCCACAGCCAGTGTTTCTGGTGGCTTCCTCAGGCTGGCCTGAATCAAAGCTGCCATTCATCCACGGCCCACTCCCGCACGAGACCCGGGCACGCTGATCCACCATATACTCGTCGGGAAGGACACCAAAATAAAGCAGATGCCATTAGCATTCGGAGCACACACCCACTTGCTAACCCCCCTTTCACAGCCTTGTGTATGCCCTGAATCAGAGGGCTAACGAGACAGAGTGCTATGAATAAACTCGGTATGAATAAAGTATGAATCCTCTGTATGAATAAGGTCTTGGAGTAAGTGCTCAAAAACCCAGTGCCACCCCGAAGCCTCCCAATACAGACAGGGATAAAGGGAGAACAAGAGTGGCCCAGCAGTGCATCAGCCACAGCTTGGGGTCCCTCCTGCCAAGGGCAGCCCAGGAGCAGGGATCGTCCTGCCCAGCAAACACGCAAGAGCTGTTGGTGGGTGACTGCCTCCCACCTCCAGCTCACCTACTAAAAACTTTATAATAAGGCCAGCCTAGATGAAATATCAAACTCTGTACACCTCACTAATTCCTCATGGGACCCAACCAGTTCTCCACAACCCACTACACTGTCTATCACTACTTGTAAACTCCCTCCACTTCAGTATTATGGCAAAATGGCCTTTCCCTCCACCTGTATTACTGATAATCACTGAAAAGAAATATAAAATGCCCCATGCCAACACTCTGTTGGCGTTCTCCTTGACTCCAACCTTCTCGTAAGGCCAGGAACCTTGGAGCCATCCTTGACACTCCAGCTTTCTTTCCCTCCTGTCTCCCATGCCCATAAATCCACCTGTCACCACCTCTGGTTCCCTGACAGAGCCCATCCTCACCTTGACCCCGCTGCTGCTGAAATCTCTATCCAGACCATAATTACTTCCCATCTCGACTCTAGTAAATTCTTTCCTCCTCTTTCATTTTTATGGCCTTTCTAAAAGTAACTAACCCAGATGCCTGCTCCTCTCCCCTCTCCAGGAGGTGCGTTCACAGCCCTGCCAGAGCTGCACGAGGCCGAGATGGCTTCTCCCCACCGGATAAGGAGGGAGCTGCTCCATCTTCCCCAGGGAATAAGAGCTCCTCTATAGGAGCTGGAGCTGTGGGGGAATGATGTGCTCCATCCCCTCACCCTGACCTGCCCCATGCACTCGTGGCCCTGGACCATTTGCTATAGCACAAGCTGGAGAAGTTGTTAACCAAGCGCTAAGGGAAATAAGAATGAAAATAAAATTAGAGTAAAATATTCAAAATCAATTAATAAATAAATAACTCAAAGCCTGATGTCAAAACCCAGATTGAGCAAGGATGACCCTCAGCAGCCTGGCAGTGTGAGACTGCAGAGGTACAAGGCAACAAGGCAAGCAATGACCAAAAGGCATCCGAGGAGGACTAAAACACAGAGCTCAGGAGGATAAAACTTTTGGGAGCACACCTGACTGCTTGGAGCTGCTCTAAGAATGGAAGCTCACAAAACGCACACAGAAACAAAGCACAAAATGGATTTGATGACCAGTAGTCCCCACGAGAAATGCCAAAGGAGTCCAACTATCAATTTCACAGGTCGGCTCAATGAGACGAGGACAGAAGGGAGGAGAGCACCAGTGACATCCCAGTGGGGTCCTGGGGGCTCCCCGTGGAGGGACCCCTGTCCTTTGCTTCCCAGCTCCTGAGGAGTATGGAGTGATTAATTGCTCGTGCAGGAATCGATCCAGCTTTGCAAAAAGCATGGGATTGCCATTTCTTTGGGAGGGGCCACCTGGAGAAGCTGAAATTCAGAGGACCTGAAGTAATTGTGTTTCTCTGTCTTTTCCTGGCATTTTTAGGTACTGATTAATGCAGAGCCCAGGGAAATCAATAACATTAACCCTTAGGAAGTGTTTGCATTTATGCAGAGGATGCTGCATGCCTGATGGGCTGGGGTTTATCCTCTCCGAGCAGGATGGAAAGTTGGAGAGGTCTCCTAATGCCACCCCTGTGCTTTTGGGGGATGCCCAGGGAGAGGAACCCACATTTTTCCCCATGGTAACCCCTCCAGGATTTGAAGGGGGAGAAAATAAGTTTAAAAACCATAAATAAACCAATAAAATAATGAGATAAGAAATAAAAACAGAGGCACGTGATGTTTTGGGGGGTGGGGTGGGGGGGCCCTCCAGGAGTGCCACAAGCGCCGGTGGCACAAAGCGCCGCAGTCTGTCCCCGTCGCAGCATCTTTCACTCGGGTGCAGACAAATTGATTTGCAAAGGTTGAGGCTGGCAGCTCAGCCTGCTTTGCATAGCCAGCGCTCCCCGGCCACACAATAAAAAGTAGCCTGGCAAACAGAGGCACGCAGCGGGAACTGGCCGGTTCAAAGTCCAAACCCCACACCCCCTCACCCCAGTCTGGTTTGAAAGGTCACTGTGTGTCTGGGAAAATAGTCTCAGGATACGATCCTTTATTAAAGGTCACTATTTTTCAACGGCACTTAACACACACTTGCACACAAATTGAGGCTGGAAAAAAAAAAAAAGGGAGAGAGAAAAAAAAAAAAAACCTGGGGGCTGCCTCGCATTGTACATTGTGCTCGCAAGATTTATGTCTTGTGGTCACCAGCAGTAAACACACACTGCTTCAGTATTAAAGTTCACATTAATCCACCCTTTTTTTTCCCCCCTCTCCCCTCCTCCTTTAAATCAGCCTCCCTCTTTGCAAGGCAAACAGTGGCGGGGCAGGACTTTAACTAATCACTTTTGTTTTTCCTCCCTGCTATAGGGTTTACCTTCCCATGTGGTTTTTTTCCCCCTCTAATTCTGTTTGGATGCTGGCTTTGGTTTGATGCGTTGCTCGGAGGTTTTGGGCTGCTATTGTGAGCTTTTTGTTTTAACTCATCTCTATGCAATGCATTATAACAAACATACCATTTGCACTATAGAATAAATACAAAAAGATACTATTAAACAGATTTTTGTTGGGTTTTTTTCTCTCCTGAATTCTACAACCATGTATCACAATGAGACATACACTGATTAAAAACAGAAAGCTTTTTTTCTCCCAGACATATCTGTATTATATTTCCTTATGCAAATGCATCAAAAGTAAAATATTAATTCCTATTTTACACAGCTAACCCCCCATGACAAACATTTTTATTCATTAAAAAAAATGCAAACTTTTGAAACTCTTCGTTGACTTAATAGGTGAGCTAGTTTTAATGAAGATGCCAAATTAATTTCTACAACCACTGGAAAAATAAAAAAAAGCCACCCAGCAAATATCACCAAGGAAGCAAAGCATACAGTGCTTTGGATTTCCATTTTGTTCCATAATAACATTTTCAACCTATCAAAAGCACAATAATTTTTTTTGCTAAAAAGTTTGTAAAATATACATGTACAACTGTGAAAACATCCCAGGCTTATTGCAACACCCCAAAACAAACAACTAAATATTTTTTTCAAGTACGGTAAGTAAAATTTAAATTATTTTGCATGGCCGGCACCAATATTTGTATAAATACTTTGATCCCTTTGTCTGTTGGGTTTCACCTTCCCAGGGTGGGAGTTGTTAAGGGTGAGCTCCTCCTCAGAGCCCTTGGAAGTGACCAGTTCCAAGCTGTCCATCAGGCTGGTATTAATCCAGTCAGACCCTAACTGGGGTGGCCAGGAAAAGTACCAAGTGAGGAGGTAAAGGGGAAATGAGAGAGAGGAGGTAGAAGTGAAACTCTGAGACAGATGAACCCAGGGGCTGGGTTTAAATTAAAAAAAAAATAAAAGTTATTTTCAAAGGTCATTAAGCACACAGGGTTTGGTCATCTTATAAATAGGTGTTTTTTAAAAGGGTTTATAGGGGTTTTTTGGTGTACATATAAATAAAAATACACAGTCAGAGGTTCAGAGTCAGAGGTCCCACCTCTCGTCTCTGGAGCAGCCCTGTCTCCCACAGTCTTGCTGACATCAAGGTGCTACAGAGGATAGGGAACAAGTGTAGTTACCTGCTCCTGCTTCCACAATCCTCCTCTCAGGAGTGGAGTGGGTGGGCTCAGCAACAGCATTCCTACAGGACATGCCCTAGCACACTATTTTGGAGGGGTGCTTTAAACCCAAATTCTCTGCCACTGTATACATGCCTTTGAAAGGGGTTAATGCCGCAGTGAAATTAAGAGGAAAATACCAAGGGGTGCCCAAATGTGCAGGAAAAAGCAGGAGCTTTGTGGCAGCATCTCCAAAATTGGGTTTTTAGCTTCAAAATGGACCCCAAAAAATTGAAGGTGAGAGAAAGAGCAATGAGGACTTTTCTGCCAGTGAGGTAGAGGGGGGTTTTTTTTGGTAGGTGTTTTAGTTGTTTTGTTTGAGGGGGTTTTGTGGGTGGTGGTTGTTGTTTTGGTTTGGTTTTTTAATTTAGGTACACTTCAATGTCCAGAGCCAGCACAAAACCCCAGAAAGAGCAGAGTGGAGATACTTGGAACAGTAAAGATGCTTCCTGACAAACAAATCCCCCTACCACCACATTTGGTCCCCATTTTCCCCCACCTGAGATCTGCCAGCACTGGCTGCAGGGGAAGGAGGGAGGATGAAAGGGATCCCAAAGCATTCCTCCTGATGATTTTATTGGATGAAGCCACCTCTGCGTCAATCACAGAAGGAGCATCAGGTTAAAAGGGTTTCTCCTTAAAATCCCCAAAATACAGTCGGCATGCCTGAGTGGGAACCTCCTGGAAGGAGATCCACACAAGTTCCCATGGTTATGAGCCCAGAACTTCACAGTTTCGGTAGAATTTGATTCAGAATGAAACTGTCTTGGACAGGCAGCACCTGAAAGTCCCCTCTTCACAGATCAGTTTTGCCTTTAACAACAAGCCAGCTCCCTGCACCCAGACCAATGACCCACATGATCCAGCTTTCCCTTTCTTGGGCAAACAACTCCAAGGAAATCCATAAACCCCCATTACCATTTACATGATACCCTCTACTTCTGCTGCCGCTTCGAAAAAAAAATTACATAAAATCAATTTCCACGTGACTCCAACCTGAATTTAGAAAGAAAATTTGGGAAGGGAGAGTGCCTGCCTCGTCTCAGTTGCGGCCCTGTGCTAAGAAAAAGGAACTGCTGAGTCCTGCTCTCTTCTGCTCCCATCCCACACCGGGGCTGACCACAGCCCCAGGAGCCTTCCCAGGGTGCAGCCCACCCCGTAGCTGCTTTGGGGAGGCTTCCCAAGATGGGGAAGGGATGCTTTGCTTAGGGTTTCATGCCCATCAACACCTCCATCCACCTTGATTTAATTTCACATAAATGCAATTTTTGCTTGCAGAGATAGGTCTTCCTGTGTAGCTCCTACAAGGGTTGGTTTCCCAGCCTGAGAGGCCAGTTACCAAAAACCCTCGGTCTCCTTTTTTGGCAGCAACTCAAGATTTTAGACTCATCACTTCACTGCTCTGTTCCTCAGTTTCCCTTCTCCCCAGCAGGGCCAGTAACAACTCCTCACATAACAGAAATTCACAATTGCAAGTTACCTTTTATCCTAATCTACCCTTTTGTCCAGAGATCCTGCTTGAAACTTTTCAAACTGTTTCATGCTGTTTTTATTGTCCAGCACAACAATAACATAAAATATCATGTGCTGCACTAAATTAAATTCTAAAAAGAAAACTGCTTTTTAAAATAAAATATTCAAGGACGTCTTTTCACGTGCTAAGAAAGGAATGTCCCTTTGGAGACCCCAAGCATTCTGGGATCTGCTTGCACTGGGTGATTCATGCAGGTGGATCTGTCCACCTGCCTGAAAACAAATGCAGGGAGAGGAGATCAATGCCCCCAGCTCATTTCTCAGGCCACAGAAATGCCAGGCAGAGCTGCAGCCCTTACCAAAAATAAATAAAGCTTTTGGAGGGTCTCCCTCTGCATCCAGCCTCCCAAAAACCACCACACGCAGCTACTAAACTGGCTTGAAGTTACAACCAAGTCCTGTTATAAATTACTGAAACTTAAGGTTTTCCTTGCAAATCAAGCTGCTTCTGGTTCACAGATTCCCACATACAAACTTACAAGCATTCACATGTTTGTGTTAGCTTTAGTCAATAAAAGCAGTTCCCTTTAAATAGGCAGCAACTATTCACTGGCAAAGATCTGCAAGATCATCTCCAATACTCTATTGCTTTGCAGGATGAGGGAGAAGTGTTAGGGGGGACCTTCGAGGGGGTTTTATTTTCCTCTTTTGCATCCTTTTCAGCAATGCATTTCCTTGTGCCCTACTTGACTGAACACCAGATCTTGATGTGAAGCATCAGAAGCCAATCTCTGCCAGAAAGACAGATACTATAAATGGCCAAAGGTCTGATTTGGCACCGAGCAAGCCCTGAAATATTATTTTTAAATTGGCATCTATTTTCAGACACGCTTCTTATACTGCTGAAAGAGAATTAATGTCACGCTGTTGGTGCACTTTGCGGGCTCGAGCTCGGTGCCAGAGCCATCAAACTCTAAAGTTAGTGCAAGTCTGAAGTAAATGAGCCCTGAGCCAGAGGTTCTGGTTTCTGGCAGGAAAACAAATAAATCTGCAGTGCAAATCTGTTCAAATCCTAACGTCCACCTCCCCAGCCAGAAGATGCTGGGAGAGGCTGCTGTGATCCAGCTCATTCCCCAGACCAGCAGCAGCTCTGTGCCTGGGCTTTGGCTGAGAAAACAAAAGGAGAAAAACTGCATCTCTCTGAGAAACAGAGTGAGAACTGTCTGTGACTGCATCAGGGACAATGCCACCTTCATCCCAGCGCTGGCTTTGGTCTGTTACCTGTGATCCGTCAGTATGAGCCCCAGCTTGGAACTCCAAAGCCACAGTTTCTGAAGGCAGAATAACCTTCCCTAGGAGCTGGCTTTTAGGGACAAGACAAACCTCTTACCACCCCCAGCAGAGCCATTAAACCCTTCACTGATCTGCCAAAAGGGACCACTTGTGGCAAAAAGTTTTATGACTCGTGATCAGGCTGGGGAAGGACCACAGGAGAGGGATGCTCAGTGGGTACAGAAAGAAGTTCATTAATTAATTAATTATAAGTTTTGGTCACTACTTCCACAAGCTGGATTTGAACTGGTGACCTCCAGCAAGAACATCAGTCCCCTGAGCCCCCTAGTTCCCCTCCAGAAAGGCTTTTATTTTAACCAGTGCCTCCACACACGTCTCAGCCCTTCCTCTCCCTGTCACTTCACGTCCCAGCATTGACATATGGTTGAACCGATATCCTTCCTCCACTTCCTTTCTCGTTGCTAAATGTCCAGTAGAATTGCACACAGGCACCCGACAGGAAAGGTCAAGCTGAGTTTCATGCCTGAGGTCTAGGATTACATCAAATCCTCAACGTTCATCTGTCCTGCGCATCGGGCAAGCACTTCCCAGTTTCAGCCCAGTCACAGCCAAAGGAACAGAAGCATTTCCACGTGAGTTTGCCCAACTCTTGCCTTGAAAAACCCCATCAGATCATTCCCACATCCCTGTAGGGAACAGGCTGGATCTGACCCCATCAGGGCTGCACGTGCAAAGACCTACGGAGCTGCCACCAGCAAAATTAAGACTTGCTAAAACTATCTACAGCTCAAGCTTGCAATTCACTACAATATTAGTGACTAAAGAGTAAGCCTGGAAAAGCTTTGAACATTTCCAAGCAGCTCCAAGACTGCCTCAGATTCTGCAAACTTGGAATTGAAATCAACATTCAACAAACAAAACAAATTTTAAAAAAAAAATCTTAAAGCATAGGCTTTTGATGAAAATGTTTAGGAGGAGATCCGGCACGAAGGGATTGAATCAAAGTCCATGCAGTAGTAACACTCTAAACTTATTGATATGCTTAAGTGGCTCCTAAGTATTCCACAAACATTAATGAGTTTATCTGTACAATCCTCTCATGGATTGAGCTCTATCTCTGGGTTAAAACTCCAGATTAAAACTTCCAGATGTCACAAAGCCTCAACCAGAGCCAAGAATTAAACCCGAGTCTCCAACAAAAGCCTTACCCACAGGTAAGGTGGGCTGAGCTGAGCCAGAGACAAGGTGCTTCGACCTGCACTGCTTGACTTCTCCGCAGGTGAGACCTTGCCATGCCCACATTTATCTCACTGGCTGAGGTCTCCACAAAATACTTCTCACTGTGATTCCAAAGCAGAAATATTGAGTAATACTGCACCAGCAACACCCACTTCATTTCATTCCCGTGCCTGCTTCCTCGGGCATCCCCAGAGGAGGTGCTCCCTCCCTGGCTCCCGAGGGCTCTGCCCCAGGTTTTAGTTAACCTGGGCTGACTTCTCACAGGAGCAATTAATGTCTCTAAGGTCTTACCCGTGTTTCACCAAAAAGCTTTTCCTTAAAATAGTTACCCAGATGCTCCTGGGCCCAAAAGCACTGAGATGCAAAGGAAAAAAAGTGACTGCTTGCATGACAAAGCAGGTTTTGACCACAGCTAAAGCTACCACTAAGGCCGTTCCTGATGAAAAGAGAATATAATCTAAGCAAGATTATCAGGGTTTATAATAATTAATTCAATCTCTGATGCTGTGATCAAGCCACTTGGCTCACCAGCATCTCCTTCAACACAGGCTGAGCCCAAATCCCATCTCTCCTGCCATTGGCAGCAGTTTGAGCAAAGCAAGTATGACCAAATGCTGGAGAGAACAAAATTCAGCTTGGTAAGGAAAACGTGGCTGTCACTCCACTCCTCCTTCAGCTACCTGGCAGAAAGGGGCCTCTCCAGCAGCTGCAGTTTTGGGCAGAATTCACATGGCTAAGACAGAAAAGGTCTCCCACAGGAACAGGAAAGAAGCACCAACACATGGAAAATTTCCTTTCTGCAACAGGTTTACTTGCTAGTTACTGGGAACAGGACATACAGCATCAAATCAGAAAATTATGGGACTAAAGGCTGATCCAGAAATATAAAACCAGTATTAACGCAGCATTAAAGCACCAGTGGACAAGCTTGAATAGCTTGCCAGACAGAGCAGGGACATCCACTCACCGAGGCAGGTGCACAGGGTCTGTCAGAGAAGGACCTCCCCAAAACAAGGGTCCAGCCCCTCTGAAAGCTCCAGGCCTGTCCTCAGGGGAAAGTGCTGCCCACCCCCTGACCTGGGAGGGACATGGCAGGTCTTAGTGTCCTCACCATCTCCTCAAAGCCACATTGCAGCTTGAATATCATTACAGGAAGATTTAACAGCTCTACCTACAAACATCTCCAAGATTGGGAACAGGATACGAGTACCTATCATTATTTTTAAAAATGAGATTAAATCCTACAGCTTTTAGGCCTGGCAAAGCTGGGAATAAATGTGTAATATCTAAGAGGTGACCAGCCCTTAAAAGAAGGTATTTTCCTCAATGAACAGGGGGACCGAACTAGATGATCTTTAAAGTCCCTTCCAACCCAAACCATTCTACAATTCTCTGAAATCAGTGATCCACAGCTTCCTGAAGAAGCCAGGGAGGGAAAAGCTGTGGCTACAAAGTAGTGCTAGGGCTGTTCTTCCCATGGCCAGGCATTTCAAACTTGCTTTTGCAAACATGAACAGGTGGGAGTTGTTAGAAATGGTCAGCAGAGCATCACTTGCCGAGTGGCAGCAGATGCTTGTATTACTCAGGCATTGAAAGCAGGGATAGATGTATTGACAAGGCCTGAGCATCCCACAGGTGGCTGCTGAAGAACCAGTGCTATGCATCACTTGAACTAAATCAACATGAAATAATTAAGATGCAGTTTTGGTTTTTTTTATTTTTAGTAGTTTACTACTACCCTGGGCCAAATTCTGCTCTGTCACCTGAGACCTCAGGGAGAGGAGCCACACAACCCTGCACAGCAGGTTATGAAAACACCAGGAATGCAAGGACAGGGAAAGAGCTAAGGAAAAAACAAAGCCCTTACACCTTTCATGTGGAAAGACTGGATGGAAAACAAAAATGAGGACAGGCTTGTGAGATTGAGTGTTATTACTTAAACAATGGGTGTAATCCTGGAATGTGCTGAGCACATCTTGAAGCTTTCCCCTGGTGTTGGCACTGTCTGGAATCGAGGACAATGCACTTTGCACAAAGAGGAGACGCGGTTCAGGCTTGTCCAAGATTTTCCATTCTAAGCTCCCACCTCCCTCAACTGATAATTTGGTTTTTGATTAAAAAATGTGAGAGTGAGGGAAATCTCAGCCTTCCTCAAAAAGAAAGGGAGCAGGGACTCATGTGGGGACTGTGCCCAAATGGGTCAGCTTTGGCTTTTCTGTAAAAATTATGCAAAAAATTGTTTAAGAAGTGGTGCAAGAGCAGTCCCCTTGCAGCCAGCACTGGAGGCAATAAACTAGCACAGGATCTGTTCGCCAGACAACTAATACCCACTGAGCTTCCACTGAAATCACTGGAAAGAGCTACACATGATTCATATGCTATGGATACCTTGGGAAACGCAAGGCATTGGCTTCCAGGGTTCCAGCAGATGAACCCATTCCTAGCAAACACGTGACATTCCAGCTCAGGATATTCTATGATTCCATTGCTTTATTCAGCAGACATGGATCTATCGGCCAAGAGAAAAGCAGCAGTGAGAAGGGGAGGTTGCAACATCTTTAATCCTCTACAGACTCCAGGCAACAAAAAGCACAGTCCTGACCCACAGCATAGCTGAGACCAGGCAGGTTCCCAGTCCAGCTGGGAAGAGTTAAATGTTTTGCCTTTACTTTGGATGAGATTTGCCAAGACAATCTTCCAGAAACCTTTGAAATGAGAAATAAGTGTTTAAAATATTAAGACATCTCTCCCTTCCAACCAGAGCCCACAAAAAAACCCCCACAACTACATTTCATTCACGCTCTCCTTCCTGAGACTGCAACAGCTGCTAAAATTAGGAGAGCTGTAGCTACAAAATCCACAAAGGAGTTAAGATCTCAGTTATAAGCTTCCCAACCCATTATCACCCATTGTGTGATAAACATCTTCCTAAGTAGGCACTCTCCTTTACCCTCAAGCACCTTCTTTAATTGTGTCTTCGGCTAAAAGCAAATCATCCTGCCTCTTAATATCAGGTTTGATTAAGTTAATCTTGATGTGATATCATGAAATAATATTTACTGCTCTCCAATAATTTATGTAAATAGCTTCCCCTTTCACCCCAGCCGTACGGGATGACAGGTGATTCAGTGCTGCTGCTCCACGCTCACATCTGTGGCCAAGGCGGGCGCTTCTGATGGATCGAGCCAGCGTCCTAACAAAACACACGGTCCATCATGAGCATGAAGCCTACCCTCCTCTTCTTTGGCCTCAAAACCCCCAACCTGCTCCACAACTGAACAAAAGAATGCTTTCAATTGGTTTTCTTCCCCCCAGCAAGTCTTTAAACAGGTGTTATTGTATATAATGTTGTATTTTGCTGTTAAGTAAGGAAAGCGCATCGCACACACCGATATCCAGCCACCACAAGCAGTTTCCAACAGGCTGAGACATTGCTCCTTGCTGACTTGAGCTCAAACCAAGCTCACGCCCCACCATCGCCACAGCCACCACTGCTCCTCACAGATTTAAGAGCAGCCTGAAGTCGGTGCAGACAGCCGAGATAAGGAGGGAGATAGGAGGAACCGCACACGAGTAAATAACCACCTGCAATCACGGGTGACTCGCCAGTGAGGAAATCCAAGCCAGACGCAAACTACTCAAGGCCTCAGACAGGAGATATGGTACAGCAAAAGGAGCTGCACCCAAAACCCACTCTTAGAAGTTGAGGTCTCCTGGGACGCTCGACCACAGCACAGCATGAGCTTCACTTTAAACAAGCTTTAGTAACCTCTGCACTCAGAGCGTGCCTTGGCTTTCAGAAAACATGTCCTTTGGACACCTCCATGTGAGTAGAAGAGACCTCCACCCAAACTGAGGGCTTGTGTGGGGTCGTGATGACCCCATGAACAGACAGACAGGGACCAGAGAAGAAAAGCAGAACAAGGGGTGTTAAAAGCAGCAGTGAAAGGTCACTTCTGAGGCGGAAGACTGTGACACTTCTCAGGCTGTATTTGAGCTGCATTTACTATCCCACATAATTTCCAGCCCTCTCTCTTCCATGGGAACATCCCCTGCAGCACCAATCTCCATGGCTCCAAGTGCAGAACCCAACTTTGCATGCTTTTGAATAACATTTCGAATATCATCAAACCAGTGAGAACCACGAACGCTTCCACCTGATCTCAACTCTGAATATGCACTAGACTTTCTTTTTTTGAGCTGCATTTTCTGGGCATGCATTTACAAGACAGGGCACTTCGGAGCAGGCACCTATTGACTGGTGGGAGGGTTAGGAAGTAAGCCAAAGGGATAGCAGTGTGTTTTTATTCCTCTTACTTCATCTACCATGGCTCATGTCCTTTGGTTCCGTCTTTAGAGAGCCTTTAAGGCTTGTGTAACATTGCTAAAAACCCCGGATCCTTTCTGCACCTAAAACACAACGCAGCTGCTGGAAAGGCCCTTTTCCTTCTATGACCCCATTTCTTGTGGAAAGCGCTCCCACAGCCGCTTGCAACTAAGAATTCCAATTAGTGTCCAGTGCAGTGATGATGCCTGTGATCATGAGGAAGAAAGTGAGAGAGGACAGCTGTCCCCTAGAAACTCGACTGAGATTACCCCACTCATTAGTACCAGACCATGGAAACAGCCACCAGATGGTAACAACTTCCAGTCAATAACACGACAAGTTTTGCAATCACCAAATCCCTCTGCAAAAACAGGGCAGGACAAATCTTATCACCTGAGCACTTGGGCAAACTGGTGGAAAGAGCTGGAGAGGCTTGGCAGCAGCTCCAGGCAGGGTTTGTCCGCACTTGCTCAGCCCGGCAGCGATGGGCGGGAGTCGGGCGAGTGTGAGTGGAGCTCCATCGGATTTGGGATGTTCAGACTCCAGCAAGGACCATGGAGCAATTCTCGTTCCTCCCCTCTCGTGCCCTGCTTTTCTCCACAGCAGCAGGAGCTTAACAACATCTGTGTCTTGAAGCATGTGCTCAGGCCTATGGCTGGATTTTGGTAATTTCACAATAAATCCAGAGTATCTCTCAACTCCAGTAACTTCCACTGCACACCAATCTAGCCCTAGCCAAGAAACTGTACATTAGGAATTCCAGCTGCAGGGAAGAGCTGGACTAGGAAAGGCAACATCCAGCTTGTGCAGAGGTTTGCAGTAAAGCATGGTGATCTGTCTTACCCTCAGCTCCAGAGTATTTCTCATCATTGTGAATTTCTCTTAGGCCAGCTGCTTTAAAGTGGATATGCTCCCTTCCTGGTGAGCACAAACAAATTAAAGTGGATCACCTGGAAATTAATTGTTCAGAGCAAGTGTTGTCTCCGTGGACAGTCCAGTAATACCGAAACACCATTTAAACAGTACTTGGAAATAAACAGAAGAGAAAGTTTCAGAAAGGCACCTGTGTCACATTTTATTTGGTTTGGGGCTGTTATTGTCTCCCCTCCTTTTTCGTCTAGGGTTAATTTAAGACTTTCTGCATCTCACCTGCACATTTTTGCAGGCTCTGACTTCTGATTCCATTGCAGAGGTGCAGCAACACCCAATAAAGCCAGAAAGATTTTCCTCAACATCATGATATTTTTTTTACCTCAGTGCACAATCTTTATACAAATACAAGCAGAGAGCTACTGTCACGAGGCACAGCTATGAGAAGGCTCCCATAAGACCTTCAAGTCCACCCAAAAAGACCCCTTAGAGAAAGGCAAACATCCACTCCGAAAGGAGTTGTCCCAAACTGAGCAGTGGGGACATCAAACTCAGATTACCACTGGGGTGAATGCCAGATGTCCTCACAGCTCTCAGCTGTGGAACTCAAACAACAACTTCTACCATGCACAAAGTAATCTCTGGTAATTTCTACCTGCTGAGATACAGGGAGAGGCTCCTTGCACTGCCCAGGAAAAAGGGGAGTTGCCCTTGAGGTGTAAAGTGCTTCCGAAATACCAAAATACCTAAATTTTTCCAGAGCTCTCCTTCAAAAAGTACCCAAGAGCAGAGACGATCCACAGAAAGCAGATAAAACTTTGCACACAGAGAGCCTTGAAATCACCAAATCCATGGAGATGCTGCAAAGAACATGAACCCCTCAGCGAGTAGAGTCTCAGACCCGACTGATCCCCTCCCACCTGTACCTGGCTTTCAGCTTCATCCTTCAGAGCCAAAGCTTTGGACCACTAAAGCTCAGGCTGCATTTTGGGCCACACAGCCAGCTCAAGGGAAGTCTAATCCCAGCTCCTAGGAGCACAGCAGGGAGCCCCTCAGCTCTCCCTTGCGACGTGAGCAGAGTTGCAGCACCCAAGACCCCGACACAGCCAAACCTTCCTACAGCAGCACCTCAAGGTAAGAAAACAGGCTCAGGAAGTCATCCTAGACACAAAGAGGCTGTGTGATTTAGTGCACAGCAAGGGTGCACACAGCTGACTCGGTGCTGGTGTGAGAGCGCAAGTCCAGGTGCAGGAGGTAGGAAGTGCACAGGCAAAGAAAACCCGGGGCAGGGTCAGGGAACAGCCCTGGGGAAGCCCAGGCCGTGCAGGCAGGGCTGGGATCTTGCTCCATCACTCCAGCTGCGGTACCGCCGCATCCATTGCGACACGCGGCAGCTCTGCCAACGCGGCCCCGTGAAGCCTCGCACCTCCCGACTTTCACACAGCAAACGATTGCTCGGCAAGCCATAAACCTCCCAAAAAAGCCATGGAGCTGCACAAAAGCCTTCTCCCAACACATGATTTGCACCAGCCCTGCAGTCTCAGCAAGTGATATACTGTCATAAAACCCATTCTCATGCTATTACAAAACTCCTCACCAACACCCGCCGCTGCCCTGCTCGGGTTTTATTTGCCACCTTACCCGAACAAGGAGGGTACGTTCCAGTTGCACAAAATGCAAAGGGAGAGCCCTGGGCCATTTTGCCACCCACGCAGTTAATTACACCTTCGACAGGCAGCGCAGGGCTGGGTGTAGAGGATCCAGGCCCTCCCGTGGCTCGCAGAGACACGAAGACCGGTTGGAACCGGGAGGCACATCCCACCAGCGCCCTGTATCACGAGCTGGGCAAAGCACGAGTTAATTTTTACAGATTAGCTGTTCACGAGCCTTAAAGGAATTCCCAGTGTTTTTTCCACCAACTCCAAAGCTCACACACACACACAGAGATTGTGCTTTTTTTGCATAGGTTACTTTGAAGCAAACTTGGCACATGAAGTTTTCAAGCTTGTGTTGTCAAAGAGCTGAATGTCAGGGGGGTTGGAACTAGATGGTCTTTAAGGTCCTTTCCAATCCAAACCTTTCCATAATTCTGTGAAAGTTGTTTCAATGAGAACCATTCAGATAGCTGTAACCAGGTTTTGTGATCTGACCGTCCACCAAATTCCTCTTCCCTTCCCAAGATTCTTCCAGATGGACTTTTTTCCTTTCTCAACCCTACTAGGTTTAAAGGCAAAAGCAGTGCCTGGCATAGAGAAAGAAAAATAAGCATTGGCCTGCTACAAACCTAAATTTATGGCACTTCTCGGGTCTGGTTTCAGTGAGCAGTTCCCTTTCACTCAAGTACTCCTTCTCCAAATAATTGCTCTCCCAATCATTAACTCAATCTATGAAAAAACTGTGTTTTCTGCACAGAAATCTTATTCTAAAGAAAGGCCAGCATGCCTGCACAATTTTCTTATACTGTGAATGTGGTGGGCACAGAAGAATTAAGAAAAACATAAACCTTCTAAAGAAGAGCCTACTTGATTAGCTGCTAATTGAGAACTACATGGCTCTTACTAATGAAAATTTATTTCTAATAAACACAAAAGCCCTCATCAGCTTGGTTTGTTTTGTTGTTTTTTTTTTTTAAATAGTAGTGCAGTTGCATTCCACATACATTAATATTATACCCAAGGAAAGGAAAAGACAAGATGAAGTTATCCAGAACTTTTGTCTTGGCTCCTTGCCATGACACCCTGAGACTGATGTGTGCTTGCTGCCACTGGGCTTGTCCTCTCTGGCAGAGGCTTGGGGAGTGGTGGGGAGAGATGATAGGAGAAAACCTCGTCGGCCACCCTAAGTCTGTAATTGACTGACACAGCCACTTAGGGAGCGTTACTGCTCCAAGGGGAGCGTTCCAATCGGGTTACTTGGAGTAACCTGAGCCACAGCTTTAGATTCACCATTAGGATTTCCCCACCCTCTTGGCCCCCAGTGACCTGAAGCTCCTGCAGGCAGGTGCTACAGCCCAAGGGGTTGTCCCATGCCACAAACACCCAAACTCAGGAGGTTTGGAGGAGGAAAATTTGCCAGACAGGCCTGCTGGATCCCAGCATCACCCTAAATCATCAGGAGGGGTGGCTGCTGTGGATTCTTGCCCTAAAATCCCAGGTTTTACCCTCTGATACGCCCTCCCTGCCCCATGACTCCAGATGTGCTGCCTAATACGAGACATGTGGGCTGATAGTTCTCAGTTGATCACACAGTTAGTTCCTAGAGTTGTAGGTCAGCATCTTAATTTCTAGGAAAAATCCTAAGAAACACTGAGGGGGAAGAAGGCCATGGTCTTATAGGCCTCAGTGGGACATTTCCCAGCATGTTTCTACTCCTAGAGCTGGTGCCCCACAAAGACGAGGCAGACCAACTACTTGAAGGTCCTCAAGCTTTACGCTTGATATATTTTTATTCCCGATGCACCAGGAAAAATGACTTTTCCTGGGCTGGAAATAGGCACCGCAGCCTTTGCCAAAACCATTTCCATGGATTTGTACGAGCAGGCTCCCAGCACTGAAGGCAACAGGTCCCCATTACAGGCCACCTCCATTGGTACTGATGTCAAAGTTTTACCATTATCAAGCAATTTTTAGGCTTCTCTTCATGAGTTACTACTCAAATAACACAGGTCTATATAAGGCAAAATTTAGGGTTTTTATTGGTTGTCTATAAACAGACATTCATGTACTAAGTTTCACCATCTAATATCCAGCTTCTCTCTTCAAATTTAGGATATACCTCAAGTGAGTTCAACACTCAAAATATTATTTCAGCTCCTGCATACAGGTAAGCATGATCCAGTTTCAGCTGAGGGGTTGAAATACCTGACCTACCCATATTTTGGATGTGTTAAAAATAATCTACAATAAGCATAAATCTGATGGAATTAATTTGGATTTCAATGTGAAGTTTTATGAGGTTATTACTAAAAAACCCAAAAAATCTCTGAAGAAAACTTCTCTCGTGGGGTAATTCCCCCAGCTCAGCACAGCACCAAGAAAAAGTAATTCATCCCAACTGGAGCTGGGACCCAGCCACAACATCTTGAAACAGATCCAGATCTGTTCCCCCTCTTCTTGGGGGCTGAAAAAACGTGGGGTTTTGCTCTGACCCAGCAAAGAGGAGGGGCAGAGAGAGTGCTCGGATGTGGGGTTGCATCTCAGGCCCTGTGAGAAGGATGAGGTGTTTGTGCAGGGAGTGCTGGTCCTCAACCACCGCTGAGCTGCCTCGTGGACCTCTGTGTGCACACTCACACCACACACTAAAACACAAAAGTAACACTTTCTCAGACCTCTGGATATTTTACTTCATCTCAGTATCACTTACAGCTGCCATAAATCAAGCAGTCCTCCCCCTCTCCTTCCCTAATGTTTTATAAACTGCAGAAAGTTGGAGTATTTCTTGGCCCAACAACCTACATATCCCATAATAAATGCCTCTCCTAATGTTGCTTTATTTTATCAATATTGCCAGACTTCTTAATGGGACTCTAAGCTCCTGACTAACAAAATATATTGTCTGTCATATTCTGTATTTACTTTTCCTGGAAGGAACAATGATGCTCTATCAGCACCCGCGCAGGGTAACGGAGGTCAGAGCCCGTTAATTGGAAAAACACATGGTCTGACCAGCCAGCCCCAGGCCCCGAGGGATAACCAGCACCCCACTCACTCAAGAGCCACCCCTTTTTGGGGTTGGACATACCCCTGCAAGAGGGGCTCAGGCAGGTGATGCCCTGTTGCTCCCAGGTAGGAAACAACACCTAAAGGATATTTTACAGCACGTTATGGATGAGTTTTAGGGGAAGGCAAAAAAAAAAACCCTCCAGCCAGGGTAGCACAAGGTTGGCTTGCCTTCAGGAAACGCCTGGTTGTATGCAGCAGCTGTGGTGCGAGTAGTACAACAAATTCACTTACTGAATGACAACAGCTTTATTGGCAAGCCAATTCAATTAAAGCCACTGCAACCAACAAAGTCGCAGGCAGCGCTCGCCGCATAACGAATATGGAATCATGCCTATGTTTCCCCAAGTGCCCTCAGCCCTCCCTGTCCCTCTGCATGAGAGGGAAAGGGATGAATGAATTAGGCTCAGATGATGGTAATTAATGGCTTGGCCGTCAGAGAGGCATTTTGTCGGCCCAGTGGTTGAAAGCTCCACATTAGAGATAAAGTCCCAGCCCTGCTCAGACAGGGCAGCCCTCCTGCCGGCACGGCAGGGCGATGCTGGCCAGCATTGATCAGCCTGGCCTGCTATTGATAGGTAAATAATATGTTCATTTTTCATCTTCACAAAACACATCCTTCAGGCTACGGTTACGGGAGCTCTGGCACAAGCTTATTAAGAAAAAAGTATCCTTAATGCTGGGCTAAACACAAAACAAATATTCTTATAAAATATACATAAGGATTCATTTTAGCCTTCAGTAAAATAGATAAAACCTGGAATTTTTTTTCTGGACACTGAAACTTTGTTTTCTATGGCAGCATTTGAGACCTCCCCTGCACGTGGCATGCATGAGACTGATTTTCCAGCACCACTGAAATTACCCAGGTTTCACTGTTTTCTGAACCATGACAAATATTTAAGTGGTGCTGCTGAACCAAAATGACAAGGGTACTGCTTTCCCCAAAATTTCGGTAAGGGAAGAAAATGAGTCTTAAGTCTCAAAATATTTTGCAAAACTTCTCTCACTAACTCATTTATGAATAAGCTTCTAAAAAAAAGGGAAAAAAAAAAGAAATAAAAAGAGGGTTCTGAAAGCTTCTGGGCAAACCCCTTGAAGCCACAGGAAGTTTTGGTCACACAGCAGTGGGGTCAGAGCAGACCAGCACCCAACCCTGCACGTCCAGGAGCACATGGCAAGCCAGAGCACATGTCCATGAGCACATGGAGCAAGCCCAGCTTTGCTCCTGGCTGGCAGTGCCCACCACCACTCCTCCCAGCATCCCCCTTGCTACAAAGGGCAACCAGGCCTCACTAATTCTAATGTTTCTTTCCATGGAAAGAAGAAACCCTATAGAGATGCCTTCCTGCTCTCCCCTTCCCTGCTCCTCACTTCCAAAAACCCAAAACTAGCCTGACAGCCCCAAACCGCACACCACTTTTTAACCTGGAGCAGAGGCAAATTGAATTCAAAGCAGTGACCAGGAAGCACAGGGTGTTCTGGGCCTTTCCTCAAGTTTTTTGTTATGAAATTGTTATGAAATGAAATCCCCTCTTTTCAGAGCACACCAATGTAATTGGCCTGACTGCTTCCCATGTCAAAGTGACCAATACTTTCTGCACCTCTGGGAATGTAAAACTGAAGAAAACATCACTCATTTGGACATTCATTATGTGACTCGTTATTGTACATTAAACATTTGTATCCTTAAAATAATGGCCTCGCTATTACCAGCCACAAGATTCCCACTTCTCCCCTCAGCTCAAAGATGAGAGCATCGCTGCAGCTCCAGAGGGGTGACACCCAACACTTAGGGGCCGTCCCTCTGAGTGGAAAACATCCCTGCTTTGTTTGTGCTGCAGAAAAAGGGATGCCTTTTCATTTCCAGACAGCATTTCAATATTCATTAAGCAGCAGACTAATGGCACAATCCTTAATCGCCCAAACAAGGACTGATGAGTGCGGCTCCGGGTCTGCAGGAGTCAAGGATGATGTTTTAATGGATAAGCCTTTATCTTGCCATCCTGGCTGCTACTGGTGTTACTCAGAAGCTAAAGCCTGGTCCCCTGTGCCACAGATGGAAGGGCAGAGGAAGGAGTAGCCAAAATCATTTCTAGATTCCCTCATATTCCAAGGTAACGCAACCAACTTCACCCAGAGCCACCACCACTGGCCACAGCAGGATCACAATGGATGAATCCAGGCTGTGCCAGCTGGGTGGATAGCGGGATGGACACCTAACAGTGCACAGCCACGCTGGCCTGGGAGTGACTCATTCCCGGGGAGAGGCAGCCCTGAAACAAGCCTGCACGAGGCCACGGCTGCCACCAGGCATTTTCAAACCAGTCCGGCCAGTTGTGGCGTGGGCTTGCCAAGAAATGCATAAAGCTGACCTTTGCTGGGATTTTCAGAGGGGAGGAGGGTGGTTTGTGAGGGAGATAGAACAGGACTATGGTGTCCTCAAGTATGAGGTGATGCAATCCTACCAAAAGACAGGGAGAGCCACGAAGCCTGGAGACAGATCCTTGTGTCCCAAGAGACCTGGGTTGAGCTCTATCACATAGACCACAGATATATCCCCGGATATGCTTCCCCAGTGCTTCTGTGAGGAGGAAAATGGATAAAAAGGTGTCCCCTGGGCTGAGTGTTCTGACTGGAGCCAAGCCCAGTTAGTGGGGGTTGAAGAGAATAACAGGACCAGCATCTCCTGCATTTTCTTCCATCCACCACAGTCACAGGCAGCACCAGCTCCAAATCCTCCTGCCCACCCCTCTCCAAGCCCCATCCTGCCACTTGCAGACCCGTGTAGGGAAGCCATTTCAACAGCAAAGTCCAGCAATTTAACACAGCCTGGTCTTCAGTCACCACATTTGCTTCTGCAACATCCCTGCCACTTCCCCAAGGCAAAGAGGAATTAAGCCGTGGTGTCATCCCTGACTCACCAGTGAGGGAAACACCAGGCATGGCACAAAGCTGCACATCAGAGAGGCTGAGCATTCCCTCCCTCGCAGCACTTACAAGAGACACTGATGTCTCCAAGCCATTTAGTTCAGTGATTTTTTTTTTTTTTTTTTTAGGGCATCAACACTTAGAGACCACCAATGAATTTCAAACTTAAGAAAACCTTAGAATGTTCTGCCCACTGTAGCATTAAAGTACAGCCTTTCCCAAAAACAGGAATTCCAGGTACAGGAAATAAAAAAAAATTACGTCTACCCAGGAAAACAGAGTATCACATTTTTTCACAGTGAATACCCCAGCACAGAGCATCCCGCAGCTCTGGAGCTGCCTTCAAAACAGCACTGCACAACCCTGCACACTCGCAACACCCAAAGTATCTCTGTTGCCCAGATGAAGGGCTCAGCTGAGCCCTCGGTGCCAGCGAGCAGAGAGGCTTTCCAAAAACCTGATGCACAGCCCACACTAAGCTCTCCCCTCTGGCAGACGTGGGAGAAGGGCTGTGATAGAACAGCTATTGCAGATGCCGCTCCGTGGGCACGGGGAGATCCTCAAAAGATAACGCTTATCTGCAAAGAGCTGGAATCTTAGACAGGAGTGCTTTAAAGAGCAGCAGGTACAGAAACCACTCACCTGTCCCATGGAGAGCAGCTCCCCGGTGAGCATCCCATCCTTTCCATCAGGAAAAATCCACAGTGGTCACGTAGATGAGGTCCCCGAGTCTCAGCACAGTGCACGAGGGAAATTCAACTGGAAGCACGTCACAAAAGTCTCCATCCGCTGTAAGCTCATCCTCTCTTTGCTCCCACAGCAGCACAGCTTTTCTACCCCACATCCAGAGCTTGCTGGGCACCCACAGTAAGCTGGCACCTCCAAGCACCAACCTTGCACAATCCCAGGGGGAGTTTGAGCCCAAAAATGTCCTTTTCTGAGCCAGACAATTGCAAATGAAGACCACAGGCAGCACCTCTCAGGCTCAGTCCAAGAAGCAAAGCCAGCTGAGGTGCGAGCAGGAGGCCACACTGGGCAGAGCAGACAGGGGTGACACAGCTCACCCAGTGCAGGGACCGCAAGGACAGCCAGACAGCACCAAAACAAACCTCAAAACTTGCTGTTAGTTGTGCCTTTATGAGCTGCAGGTGACCCTCAGGACAGCCAGACAGCACCAAAACAAACCTCAAAACTTGCTGTTAGTTGTGCCTTTATGAGCTGCAGGTGACCCTCAGGACAGCCAGACAGCACCAAAACAAACCCCAAAACCTGCTGTTAGCCGTGCCTTTATGAGCTGCAGGGGACCCTCAGGACATCCAGACGGCCCCAGAACAAACCCCAGAACTGCTGTTAGCCGTGCCTTTGTGAGGGGCTCGTAATCAGCGTAACGAGGAACACCTGGAGAAGGGGCGGTGCCCCACCTGAGGGTAATTAGTGAAGGGCAGCACGGCCACAGCTGAAGGTCATTAACATCCCTGGCCAAGCAGGGCAGCCCTCAATGCTTGGCACACAGGGTGATTAGTGGGACAGGTGTCTGAATAATAAAGCTGTAGCCTTGTCTCTCCCACCCTCTCGGTCTCTGTCCCCATCTCTCAGCTGCTCCTTCCCAGGCTCCTTGGGTGGCTCCTGGCTCATCCCTGGAGTTGTCAGAGGAGCTGTGACCTGCAGCCAGCTCTGCCCTCACAGGACAGCCCCCATGGGACAGTGAAGTCCCAGCAAGTGCTGGTATCACCCTTGGCTCATCCCCCATCACTGAGCAGCTTCAGTCTCGCTGATACTGTCCTGATGGAGACAGCATGCTGCAGTGTCCCTTTCCACAAGTTTCTCACTTAATATCATCCAGGAGTAGTTGTGCTTTGGGGACGTGAGCTCTCTTTTTCCAGCTGAAGGTCACTGCATTATCAGCACACTGCTCCTTGTTTTCATACCCAGTAGAAATTCTTGCAGAAAAGCTTTGCAAGAGCACAGACCTGAGTTAAGCAGTAGGGAGGACAGACTCCTTCAATCCAGAATTTACAGACAATTAATTTTTTTGAACCATCAGCCCTGGGTTTCCTAATAAATGGGGAGCTGTGATGTGTTAGGAGCTCACAGGAGTCCCGAGGTGCAGCACTGCATGCTGAGCATCGCTGCCCTGTCACTTGTGCAACCACCACGTTTCAACAGCACAAGATTTCGGTGGAAGGTCACCAAGAAGCCCTCAGTGCTCACCTCTAGTCGAACAAGACCAGTCCTGACCTCAGTTAAGGGAAAGGGGACATCCCAGATTAGTTTGGGAGGCTTTTTTCTTTATCCTCCCTGCCCATGTGTTTCTCCCCATGCCCCTGTGCAGCCCATGGACCCAGCACCTACTTATATATAAACTAAACATCCTCTCTTCTTCTAAAAAAAAAAATACACAATATACATCTGCTTCAATCAGAGTTTAAAGGAATTTGGGACACTGAAATTATAGAAGGTATTAAAAGAGGCATTGCCAAACTAAAACTCCACGGCCTTTTAGCAACCCTAGAAAGAGATGAGGGGGAAAAAGCCATGCTGAGGAAAAGGTAATTTTTTTCCACCAAACTGCCAAATTATCCCTTAAGATAAAGCCTTAATGCTGGTCAGGAGAGAGCAGCTCACTGCTGGCTGCTCCAGTTCCTGGATTTGGCAGGGGCTGCTTTCTCAGAGCCCGATGGTTAACCACGGCAGGCTGAGCGTCCAAGGGGCACAGCCAAAATACCGCAGTCCTTAACTACAGGTTAATCATATTTACTGCGGCTCTGTTGTTCCAAGATTCTCAAACAAAGGCTAAATCCAAGAAAACTTAAAAAGAAACAGATCTTCGGAGCTGATTTATTGTTAATGCAGTTAGGATGAGGGAGAGAATCTAATTACCAAGGACTCTCACTTCTTCCTCCACCACGAGCTGGTTTAAAGAGGAAGCTCTCAGTGTAGTAACTACTTTCTGGTTTACTTTACTTCTTAGCACAGCAGTTGTTGAAACAGCTTCAGTGTTTTCTCAGCTGTGTTTTTATGTCAGTACTAAGGAAGGGATGAGATGATTCGGACATGTCGGAGGAGAGGAAAAAGGTGTAAAAAATAAAGGAACTAGCTTGGAAAAAACCACCCCCAAAACGTTTCACAGGAGTTAAAAATGCACCTGAGGCTGCAGTGTGGTGGAGGAGAGGCCAGAAGAACAGGTCATGCATGTGGCTGTCCCCCCACTTCCCAGAAGCACACGTAGGAAAGCACTGCTGCAGTGCCAGGATGGTTTGCCCTCGGGCCTATCCCGTGCAGATAAATAATCCTGATGGGAGCCAGCAGCACAAATCCTGGTGTTCAGCCCAGCTTGGTGGCACCAGGTCTTTCATCTGCAGCAGGGGGGTACCAGGAGGGGCAGTGGGCAGGCTGCGAGCCCAGCATTGACAGGCTGGAGCTGAGGCAATCAAAGCACATTAAACAATAATACTGACACAAATGCAAGGCAGCTGCTGAGCTGCACACCCTTACAGCCACCCCAAACTCCTGCAGCGAGCACCTCGACCATCCATTGCAAAAACTCCTGCAATTCCGAGAGATATGGTGTGTGCATCTTTAGTTACTGCTTATTATTTATCTCTTCACAAACCTTGGGCTCCAATTCTTGAAAGATTTCTCTCTGTGGTACAAAGATACTCTCATTCTGGTGGTTTTATGATTCCAAGTATGGCAATAAGTATGTAAAAGTGTGAGTTGATTCCCATCCCTTATGTACCCCATGAGGAGGGAGGAAATGGGGGTGCACTGGGGGCCCATTGACCTCCTCAGAGTGGTTTTGGGGGGCGGGTGGGGAGAAGAAGAGGAAAGATGCTGAGCAGAGGACCAGGTGGGATGCAGACGATGGATAAACGTGCATCTCCAGCAGCCCAAACTCTTCTTTGCTCATTGGTTGGGCAAGGGCAGGGCAGGAGAGCTTGACACTGCTTGCAGCGAAACGAAACAGATAAAAACTCCAAACATGCAACACGACACCTTAAAAGCATTCCCACAGCCCTTTGCCAATCCACCTAAATCCTGACCTTGAAGAAAACACCCCACCTTGTCCCTGGCTCCGGCGAGTCATGCCGAAACCTGCCAAGCAGTGCGGGGAGAAGGGCCCCGGCCACGGGGGCTCCCGGTGGGAGGAGCTGCACATCCCAGCTGGAGCCATCGGCAAAGATCATCCCCTTCCTGGCTGCGCCTCCCTGGCCAAGGAGGACTCACTTCTACCTTCTCACTGCCACGCAGGAAGCAACGTTAAAATTTAAAAAAACAGTAGGATCAAGTATTTCCAGGAGTCCCACTGATTTTTGAGGCTGTTCACTGATTTTGAGGCTTCCTCCTTGAATCCACCTCAGTGCAACTTAGAGATCCGTGCATTTTCTTCCTTTAAAGAAGAATATAGGGATGCATGAAAGGAGAACTGAGCTGGCCCTGGTCTGCAGACAGCTCTGCTGCTGCAGCCCCAGGGCCGGGGGTTACTGG
The DNA here is from genome assembly GCA_013397755.1 of Cnemophilus loriae. Classification (NCBI taxonomy): domain Eukaryota; kingdom Metazoa; phylum Chordata; class Aves; order Passeriformes; family Corvidae; genus Cnemophilus; species Cnemophilus loriae. Next base: position 1,156,389 of record VZTF01004039.1, read on the forward strand.
AGCAGGTGAAAAGTCAGACCTTGCATCATGCTCATGGTAAAGGTGTAAGGGAGGTATGAAGGGAAGCACCTCTGGAAAAGTATCTGGCACCAAGCGGGACCTCTGCCACAGTCTTAAAAAAAACCAAACCAACAAACCAAACCAAAAACATACCTGGAAAGATTCTTGCTGCGGCTGGATGCATCCAGGAGCCCTCAGCCAGCTGATCCACTGCAGGCAGCACAGGAATGGGAGGGAACACCTGGAACCGGGTACGAGGCAGCCTCTTGTGCTGCTGCAAATCAATAATTCCTTATTTCCCAGCTCCTTGTCCCCAGCCACCTCAACACACACAGCGAGCACGCTCCGGCTTCATCCAGCCCCACGATACGTCCCAGGGAGCTGCGGTCCAGCCGCACCAGGAGCCATCTCTGGAGGGACGGCGAGCCAGATATTGGGCATCACTCCATCCTGGATGAACCCTCCCTGCAGCCTCTCCAGAGCATTCCCAGTGACGGAGAAGCCCAGCTCCTGGGAGAGGCCAGCTCTCCACTCGTGCTAATCCCTGGGCCTTTCTGGTGGGTCAAACGTCAGTGTGCAAGGGGTGTGAGACACACACACATCACCTGCTCCCAGAAGCTAAAGGCTTTCCAGGGACAGAACACAAGCACAAAGGGACACTGGGGTTTTTGGTTGTTTTTATTCATTTTTTAAATAAAGCAAGGTGCTGTGTGATATGAAACGCTCTTCCCAAGGGCTGCTAGAGCCACGCACGGGCACAGACCTGCATTTAATCTCCCGGGGAGGTTTTACAATCACTTTCCCAACTCGCTCACCAGCTCTGTTTTCCTACACATCGCCCCTTATCTGTGCCCGGCTGCCGGAGAGCGACTCCGGGATGCAGAAACGCGGCTGTTCCTCTCCGCTCCGTAATCGCCAACCGCAAGGAAGGACATCCTTCCCCATTTCACAGCTCCAGAGCTGCGTAACCACAACCGCCTTCCCGGCGGCGATAGCGGCCGGCGGGAGCGGGAGGATTTCCCCCGTGCAGATGTTCATCCCCGCCGCCCACGCCGCGGTTTCACGGGGACAGCCTGGGGGACCTGATAAAGCAGCCGGGTCCAAAGGATTTATGAGGTTCCTGCTCCTCAGTGGATGGGAAGGGGAGGTTTAGGGGCTGCACGGAGAGCTGGAAATGGTGTGGAAAGTTATCACCGGGCTTTGTCCATGGGCTTTACATGCTGTGGTATTTATCCTACAGCTTCCCACAAAGTTCACTTTGGAAATGACAAGCGAAATTCTCATCACTCCACAGCCACATGATTTTTGGGCCACAACATGCTCCTATGAGGATTCAGGAGGAGGTGGGGGAAAAACACTACTAAAACACGTCTTTTTATAGATCTGTGGATCATGGTATGCCCTGCTCTGTCAGAAATGGTTGGTCTGTTGTTGTTTTTTGGGGGTTTTTAATGGGCGTTTAATACTCTGTGCAACAAGTGCTGAGCCCCCTCAGTGTGCCTGGCCAGCAAAACCCCATAAATATTCCCAGGCTAACTAACCTATGGCCCCATACAGCTGCCCAGATGGACCACTAGCCCTGTTAGCTGCTGAATTTATGATTCTGAAACAAAATAAAAGGATACACAGGATTTATTTTCTTTAAAAAAAAAAATCCCTCAAAGCAAGGAGTCTTTTACTCAGGGCCCAGCCAGCCTAGTGCCTGACACAAGCATTACCCACCCTTATTTTATGGTCTCTGCTGGCTGGGGGCACCAGTGCTGCTTTAAAAAGCAGCAATATTCCTTGCAAACAGTGGTTTGGAAACAAGTATTTGATTGTCAGAGGATAAGGAGGCAGCCTTGGGATGAGAAACAAGTTTCAAAGCACGGCAGAGACCCTGTCCAAGCTCAGCCTTTGGGGTGCAGCTGGAGACCAGGGTTTTCCTCAACAGATTAAAAACCCTGTTATTTCATGCCCTGAACCTCAGGCAGCAGCTGAGGTGGGCGAACAGAGCCTGACCCCAAAGTCAAGCTGCAGAGCCCCCATCCCATCCTAGTTTCATGCCCACAATTGGAGAGATGCTCCACAATGCCACAAAATAAATAAAATCCCCGAGTTTCAAACTAACGTATTTACCTGGTCTCGCTATTTTCCTCAGCCCATGACCTCGGCACATTATAGAGGAGAGCAGTATAATGCCCCTCTGAAAAGCAATCTTCCAGGGTAGGGCTTTTTGTTTTATTTTCTACATTTGAAAAGACAATTCCAGGCTCCGGATGGCTCCGGTTTGCAGGTGGCTGAACCGGCCCTTTTGTCTTTAAGGATGTGAAGTGAGGGTACCACATTTTCTGTGCTTTTTTGAACAAGTCCTGACCTTTCCACCCTAAAGCTGGATGGAGAGTGGGCCTGGCATTCAGAGGCTCTCTTGTTCATTTGTCCCAGCTGTCCCCACCTTGCATGTAAAGTCCTTCTCCTGGCTCGAGACTTTAACCTCCAGCATGTGACAAACAGCAAGGACAGAGCCAAGGGCAGCGATTACACCATCTTCCAACTTCAGAGGAGAGGGAAAAAACAATAAAATAACTTAAAAAGGCTCCAGGAAACAAGAAATGGCCAGGAAAACCAAACTCAGCAGATAAGGTTAAGCCTCAAATCACTCCCATTGTGAAGAAGTGCCACAAGCAAAGCACCCAAAAGTCTCGTGGTCCCTCTGAATGTTTTCCATAACCAAGAACTCTGTTGGGCAACATCATGGCAGCCCAGAAGGAGATGCAACACCAAGGGCAGGGAGCAGGTTGTCCAGAAAATCCAAACCACAACACAGATGGGACATCAACCCAGTGCTTGTCCTCGACCCGCAGGGACCCAGCCAGCTGCTCTGGAGATGAAACACTTAAAACACACCCAGGGCAGGTTCTGACCCTGTTTTACACCATTGAAACCCCACTGCAATGCTGCTGGCTTTAACCACGGGCTCTCCATCCGAATGCAGAGTGAACACATCTTCTCCTGCCCCATATCAGCACCAGCTCCTTCCTCCTGCACCCAAACCACTGCTCAGCATCCTCAACTCTGCCTTCAGCAGCTCCTTCATGGCCTGACTTACTTTCTTCTATTTTATTTTAAGTACACAGCACAAAAAACCACACACAGGCCAACTTCAGAGATATTCCCACTAGAAAAATTAAATACTCATAATGCTTTTTTAAAGTGAATTGGGCCCCTTAATTTGCATCTTATAATAAGGATGTTATCGTACTGGTTTATGGCTCAGCTCTTTAGTTTCTATCTCTCAGGGGCTAGATTTCCCCTCATGAGTTCAATAGATGTCTGTGAACTAATGTAATTTTTAAAAAGGCTTTTCTTCTGTATTAACATTACAACCTTTATGAGTTAAAGGTTTTCCTTGCTGGAGCACAGGGTGTGTTGGAATTCCAGAGCCAGGCTCTGTCCTTTCCAGAGAGGATGCTGCAGCCTGGGGTTAATCCTGGGCAGAGGGTGGGAACCTTCCTCACCTCCCCACACCGAGCCCAAGCTCTCCAGTGTGCTCCAGCTCTTACATTTAGCTTAATTATAAAACATTGTCACTCGAATATTAAAATAATGTTTAATACACAGAAGGGAATAAGCCAGTCCGGAAAAATGCATAATTTCCCTGCACCTGCCCTGCTCCTCGCATGCAATGAGCTCTGTTCTTTTCCTCCCTTTCTCCTGACTGCCTCCCACAGCAGTGCTGGGAATACACTTCCAAGAGCTTTTAAAAAGCATTTAAAAGCCAGGGAGGCTTCCCCCATCTCCGCACCTTCCAGGAGTGCCCATCCTCTGATCCCCTCACCCTCGGGAGGTGGGGCAAGGCCAGGGTGGGATCCGTCCTCCTGTGGCCTTCCAGCCCCACATCTGAACAGCAGCACCCGGGTCTTCCAGAGAGGAAAAACAGCAACAACTTGCCTAAATCCCAGAGGACGTTTTTAAACTTGCCCGAATTAGGGCCCAGGGGCGGATGCTTGGCGTTTCCAAACAGCCGGGCTCCGAAAGTGCTCAAACACGCTGTGAGTAGGAGCGATGTCGAAAATGCCAGCCCCTGCTTTAATGTACCCCGGGATCATTCATCACCTCCACACCTTATTTTATATTGCCAGGCTCTGCTTTAAATAAGCTTTTTTTTTTTCCTTTTTCCCCTCCCCTTTAATCACTACAGCTGCAGAAGGTGGTGCCTCTTCAGCAGGGGAGAAAAAGAAGAGGAAAAAAAGTAAGAAAAACAGCTAAAGGGGGATTTTAGGCAACAAAAAAAAGCCAACTGGAGCAGCCAGGTGCAGAGCAGCTCCCAAAGGGATGTTCTTCCCCGAAGCCTCCAAACAGAAAAGCCAAAGCCCAGGGGAGCGTGCCAGGCAGGCAGCAGGGAAAAGGTCTGTTGGAAGGAGAACATAAAAAATAAGTTTTATCCATAGTGGAATTAGGTGTGCAGGGGGCTTTTGGGGATGGCAGTGCAGGCAGGGACCCCACTGCCCACCAACGGGGGTTTCATGGACACAAGCCATGGAGCAAGGGCTGCCAGAGGACACCCTCAGCCCACAGGGAAGGGGGACAGAAGTGTCACAGCCACCAGGCTCTGCTCGCCGATGTAGAGCTGCAGGAGGAGGTCGGGGAAAGGACAGACACTCAAAGAGAAAAAAGGTTTATTTAGGGCTCCATGCCCTGCTCCCTCCCTGCCCAGAGTGCCCTGGGTTTCTAAGGGCAGGACTATATAAAAAGTGATCTGGCACCCCTGTGGGCACTACGAGCACTGATACAGATGCTAGAAGCAAATTCAAAGCCCCATTTTCTGCTGCCTGCAGGTGTCTGTCACAGGAGACCACCACCACCACCTGGTCACCACCACCTTCACCCAACCTCTCGTGCACAGATCCAGAGAAACTGGAAAGGGTTAAGCAGCCTGTGGACGCTGTGCCTGTGCACTCACCACCTGGAGCGGCTGCGCTCACAACTGGGAACCATTAAAGGTTTAGCATGAGCTGGTGCAGGTGCTGGAGCCTTTGGCTGCGGGCTCTTTGATGCGCTGGGCTTGGCAAGCTCTGAGGATCATCTGCCAGACCCCAGGGATGATCCAGCCAGAGGCCACCCTCTGCCAAGGGCACCCTGCCACTGGGGTCAACCTCTCATCAGCTCTGTGGGGTTGGGCTGCTCCATCTAAACCTCCTCACTGAGGAAAAACTCCTGCCTGAGCCTTTGAGGGGGTTAAGCTGAGCCACACTGTGCTGGGGGACGAGGGGAGGTCCAAAGGTACCACCTTCTTCATGCTATTTAAATTAGGATGTCGTAAAATGTGAAAATAACTTGAAAGGCAGTAGCCCTGTTTTATTAATAGCAAATATTTATTAGCCTCCTTGATTTACAGTACGTTTCTGAAAGTCATCAGTCCATCACATTCTTCAGCACAGGGGCTGAGGTGTTTTTCTTGGTCAACACAATATGGAATATAGATCCGAATATGAGAAGCCAAATACAACCTTCATTTTGCATGCACATATCCCACCGACGGGAGGCCCGTAAATGAGTCCTGTATAGCCCTTAGACACATGCAGACATTTGGGGGAGAGGTGGGAGCTTCTGTACATCACCACTGGAAACCCGGAGGGTCATGGAAATCGCCAGGGAAGAGCCATCAGGGCTGGACCAACCTCGGAAAGCGTCGCGGCGCACACACCCCAGCCACCAAAAACGGTGGCAATCCACCTCATCTGGGTTTTGACAGGAGAAAGCACCTGCCCATCCATCCCCCTCACTGCAGAATTTGATGCTCACACAGCACAGGCACCTCCACCCACCTGTTACCATCCCCAGTCCCAGATTTTCCCCCTCCTCCCGCCCTCACCGTGGGGTTTTGCCTGCCCGGCCCGCGGCGCTCTGCCCACGGCCGCAGGACCGCAGCCGAGCCGGCATTCCCAGGGATCGCATCGAGCTCATTACGGGAGGCCAGGCGAAATTAAATTGGGGCCCACTGGTTCTGCCATCTGAACTTCATCACTGCTAAAGACGCAATAAAAGTAATGGCAACAACGAACAAGCCTCTACCAGATGTGTAACTCTATCCAGTGAGATTAAGGAGTAAGGGCCGTATTTGGGGTTTAGGGGTTTTATTTTGTTGTTGTTCTGCCCCCTGCAACTCCATCTTTCCTTGGGAATGACTGATTATTTGGACCCCTGTAGAAGATGAATGCTAAGAGGGTGATTTTTTTGGGGGGGAGAGAATTGGGGTGGAGGGGCAACAATGCTCGACTTGTAGCAGATGCAAGACACAACTGAATGATGATGCCTGAAATGGGAAAACTGGGTGGGAGGAGAAGCAGAGAGCAAGAAAAGAAGGAAACGAGGCACCACGCTCGTTTTTGAGGGGTGGGGGTGTTCAGTTCACTCCTCAGTAAGATGTTTCACTGGGGTCAGGTGCAACACCGCAGCAGAGCAGGGAGCCCTGGAACAGCAGTGATGCTTAGCATGTCCTCCCCCTCACTGCCAAAAATCCACAGGTAAAGGCTCACCCCGGGCCTCACCAGCACCCAGACAGCTCAAACACACACAAGAAGGGAGACGCAAACCCAAAGTAAAGGCTAAAGATGGTAAAATAACCCCCAGCAGCCCAAGGAGGATGGAGCTTCCCTCCACCTTCCCCCAGAGCCCACAGTTGTGTTGTCACCCACCAGCACCGTGATGCTGCTTGTCCCACAGTCACTTAGTGAGACCTAACACAAAGCTGGGGTTGCAAAAAACACAAGGAGTTTGGCAGTTTTGCTTGGAAACTCACTCACAGAATCTGTTTTCAGATCCCTTCTGGGGAGAGGTCTTACATCTCGTAGAAGTCCACAGCCCAGATGCATCACGAATCCAAAATATACATTATTTTGAAAGCAAAATTTAAGCTGGACTTCACAAAAGGCTTGACTTTTGCTGCATTTTACTGTCAGGAAAAGTGTGCTTAGAAATCAAACACAGCACAGTCAGATCATGTCCAAGTCTGAACGCAGCTTTTTAAACACAAAACCTCAAAGTTAAGCTAGGTGATTCCCAGGAATCTTGTTCATCTCAACCCCTGGGACTGGGAAGGAGAACATTTATCTTTTGTTTGTTAAGCACTCCAAAACTTAAGGAGCTTTGTTTTTTTAATAAAGACCAACCATACTTAATTTCCAATTTGGATGTGCAGACCAACACCTGGAGAATATGCTAAAATACAAAACCCCTGGGAATACTGCCCCTCTTGCACCAAAACCACAGCAACCTCCAGCTTTGAGGCTAACAGGTTCCCAACCCTCCCCTCACAGGAAACCTTGGGCTTTTATTAATTGGCAGAAACTCATTAAGCTGCTGGTGATCCCAAGCACAGACACAGCAAAGGGACTCAGGCAAGTCCTGGTCAGACAAAAAGAGAACCCTAATGACGCTCTTACCTAAAGCACAAAGCCCCCTCAGGTCACCCAGGGCAGTGGAAAGCCTTTGGAATCTCCACCAGACCTCGTGCTGAGGCTGTCCTGGTGCTCTGCAAGAGCCACAGCAGAGCCTGGCAGCCAGGGAGAGGAGCCCCATGGCTTACAAGGGGCTCTCAGCACAGACATCGCACCTGTTTGCAACTTTAAGGCAACACGAATTCTGAAGATGTTTCAAAGTCCTAAGAGTTGGGGGAGAGTTTAACAACTGTATTAAAAAATAGACATTTTAAAGACTATTTGACTACATCTTCAGCACTTCAGGTATCACTTCTGTGCTTGGCGGAAGACATTCAGCCATCACCACTTTGTTATTTCCTGCTTTTGCTGGGAGAAACCCCCGCCCTCACGCTGCCTGCTGAAGGAGAGACAAGCCACAGCCAGAGAAAGCAGATCCTTTCACACTTGTTCCACCAGGCAGAGCAGCAAAAGCATAACTGGCTACTCCAGAAGACATCCATGAACTGAGTTTGGCCTGTGCTTACACAAAGCAAGGGTCAGACACCCCCAGAAGGAGCTAGCTCACTGGAACCCCTTATAAAGCAGCTTCCCAGCTGCCCTGCTGTAGACATGGACCAGGTCAGTCCTGATTCACAGTCTAGAGAAATGAACAGAGCAAGCCCCTTTGCAGTAAATAACTCCATTAGTCCTGATCTGACACAGCTGCCTGGAGCAGAGATCCCCAGGGCAGGAGCGGGTGTCCAACTCTCCACCACTGGTGCACTCACAATCAATCAGGTGCTTAATCCAACAGGATTCACCCTTCCAAGACTCAAAAACCACTTAGGAGCAGACACAGAGGTGGCAGCACAGGCTGGGATAAGAAGAACCTTTAAAAACATCCCCTAATGATAAAAAAAGCTGAGGCTGTGCGTAGACTTTTGGGTAGTTTGCCCTCAAAGACCAAATCACCTTAGAAGCAGCACCAATAGCTCCCTTTGTGTCCCTGGGCACCAAGTCCTCCGGGCTCCCACTGTGGCACCCTTTGGAGATGCTCCTGCTGCCCACCCCAGACAAATTTTAAGGTACCAAAGTGTCTGTGCTTGTGCTGTGCCCAGGCCACCACAAGAACCACAGCCCAGGGTTTTAAACAACAAAAGAGCAACCACCGCTCATGGAAAAGGCAACATCGTTTTCCCTACGGCCGTTTCACCAGGACAGAGTCACCCCAAGTGAGGGTCTGGCTCAGACCGTAAGCAAGGAGATGAATAAAACAGAAGCGAGATTGAATTTAACACACGAAGCCAATAAATCCACCGGCCCTTTCCCCACGACTCGGCTCCCGCTGATCCCGGGATGGACACAGCCCGCCAGCCACTCCACTCGCTACCCAGCTGGCTTCTTTCACCAAATAAGGTCCAGTCCCACTCGTCAGCACAGGCATGAGCAGCTACAGCCTATAAATCCCATCAGAGACGGCACAAAGCTCACACATAACCCATCTTCTGTTCGGCAAAGTGCCTGGGCCCCGAACCAAGAGACTCCTCGGGTGGGTGCTCAGCGCCGAGCAAGGGACGAGCGTCGCTGGCAAGCCCCTGGTGCAAAGTCTGGGAGACACCAGGACAACAACCTGACAGCAGCTCCCCCAGCTCAGGGCAGGGCTCTGCATCCCCTGGTCTGACCGCATCTCCATAGCACGACTATGGCTCCTCCCGAAACCTGTGCTGGCCTCACTTCTCCTCACACGGACACGAGCGGAGGTCACGGATCCCAGCAGCCCCAGAAGTACACAGCTTAACAGCAGAAATGCAACACGACAGCTGGCATTCATCAAGGAGGGGCGAGTGATGCAGGAGAACTGGGAGACCCCCCCCTTTCAGCATCACCAAAGGCCAGAGGGGGCTCAGCACTGCTCAGGGTGCCCGGCCCTAAGCCCAACTCCTGGCCTAGCTCTGCAGGAAAGGTCTGTCCGCCGGGCCCAGGCAGCCTCTCGTGCCAACACCATCCCCACTGAAAACTCAGCACTTGCTTTTCTGCAGCCGGTACGGGAACACAAAGTCACACCAGCCGTCTGGCCCTTGTCAGCATTAAAAATTAAAGACAGAGCAAACAAAACCTAAAGCTCCAACATTTATTATGGCAATTTCCCACCCACCCACAGACCTACACTGTGTTTTGCTTTATTTTTAATTCATCACATCAGATGTGCCTCCCGAGGAATGGCACGTTGCGGGGATAACCAACAGGCTGCGTTGTCCACGAGAGCAAGACAGTCTTTTCCATGGGGAAAGGTGCCAGTCGAAGCCATCATTAAGCCCTTGACCTTGGTGGGTGGGTTTTTTCGTTTGTTTGTTTTTAGAAAATGAAAAAAGAAACAAATGAACAAAAAAACGCCCAAAAAAACCAAAAAACCAACCCCAAAGAAGTGTCGTACTCTATTACAAAATATAAATACGATAGTCTTGCAGGCAGGAGGAGCCCGGGGAGCGCTGCCTTCGGCGGGTGACTCCTCAGGCTCTCCCGGGGATGCGGCGAGCCAGCAGGACAGAGGCCACCTCCGGACGCCGAGACGCCGCCGGCCGCTCGCCCCAGCTTCACCTCCTTTCAGAATTTAAGTGCTCTTGAACTTCCATCCGAAAACTGCCAGACATCCGGGGCTCCCTGGGCGCTGCGCCAGCTGGGGGGGTACGCCGAACCTACAGAGAGCATGGGGACAGAGGAGAGAACAGGTGTGACATGGCCCACGGTGTGAGTCATTCCCTTATCCTACTTTTCTTTTTGTCTCTTTTTTGTCTCTAACAACTAGGACACCCAACTGCCACAAAGGGATACGGCAGGACGGAGCCCTTCCTCTCTCAGGCCACACTCTCGCATCCAGCATCCTCGGCACCACGCAGGAACCACAGGCATCATTTAGGAAGAAAAACCTCTGGAATTTACTGGGCAAGGACCAAGCCAGCCTGTCTTGCAAACCTCCTCCTACTCTTTCCCAAGCCCTCGTGGGCTTCCCCCAGGTGCTGAAGGCCCTCCTAAAGCCATTGGAACTGTGAACACGGCACACGGCGGGCGGTTCGCGGAGGGCTTTTCCCAACTCCTGGCACGGTGGATATTGCCTGGCATGGAAGCGCACGCCACAGCAGCAAAGCTTGAGCTGCACAGCCCCAGCCCGCACCCAGCAAAGCCATCGACTCTAGCAGGATGGGATGGGGCACTGGGACAGCAACCATTCCCAGCTCCCAGCCCCTGCGATCACCCAGCACCGCGCTACCCACACGACAGGCTAAAGGCTACACTGGTGGCAAGGCTGACACATCATCAACACACCCCTCAAAATCCACCGTGTCAGAACAATGGGGAGCTGGTTTCTATGGAATTTACTTCATTAATACTTAAAAGAGAGGTTAAAGGGCTACTACATGTGAGCTGCCATTAGGACTTAGCAACCAGCTCCTTCCTAGGCCAGATCTTCACAGGATGTTAACTGGAGCATCTCCTCTGAAGTCAAGAGCACAGTGCCTGATTTCCCTCCAGGGAGGGCTTGTTGCTGCTGCTATCTGAGCCCAGGTTTCCAGGATAAAGTTAAAGCTGTCTGAGACTTCCAAGGCAGCCAAGAGCAGCACAGCCATCCCAGCCACTAGCACACCACCACTGCAAAGCTGAAGTCCTGCCAAAGGGCACAAAACCTTGGGGTTCCCCCACGCCTCCTGCCCCTCCTGCATCCCTGTGGCTCGTTGGAAACCAGCAGTCGAGCATCTGGGCTCGAGGAGCAGCATCTCTTCAGCAGCTCTGGCAAAGAGCCCTCCGGGCAGTATCACTCTCTCCTAGTCAATACTACGATTTGTCCATGCATCCGCCAAAAGTGGGTTTCAACCTTTATTGGAGGAAAAAAGAGAAGGAGGGATCGAAAAGAGCAGCTGGTATCTCTTTTCTGTTGGGTACAAACTCTGCACTTAGATAAACCCCGAAACTGTATCTCATCAGATATGCCACAGCCTCCTGAATGTCAAGCAAAGACATGGTATCACTTATTGCCGTATTATCTCAGCCCTTGGAAACATAATAAATATGAAACATCTGTAGTCTAAATTCTGGATACTGTTTCAGTGCCCTCATTACATTAATCATTCAGTTTGGAGGAGATTAGACACTAAAGGGTCTATGCCATAAACCCATGTTCCTCCTCAAAAGTTGACGGGGCTTGAGATTTTAACAACAGAGATGCTGTTACCCAAATATCACTTATTCCTAGAGACACTTTTTTGCACAGAAACAGCGAAGTTTCTGGGGAGCGCAGGTCACGCATGCACGGGATGCCAAAGCAGCTCGAGAGCACGTGGTGGGGCCTGGGACATCCATGCCCCAACCCAACAAACGTCAGAGGGTTCATCACACCATTAACTTACTGCCCCTGGCAGGAAAACACCACATTCACGAACATCTGCTTTGGTGTCGGGGTGACAGCGCGTTGCCACTCGCAAGCTATGCTCCTGCCAGCTGGTGCTCAGACAACTCCTCCTAAAGCAGGAGCTGCTTCTCCCACAGCTCCTTCCTCCAAACCACCGCCCCTGCCCCGCGCACCACGCAGCGCCCGCCGGGCTCCTTTAGCTCTGGGAGACCTGGAAAATTCAGCTTTGGGAAACCTGTGAATCACACGCATCGCTGTGCCACTTAATAAAGAAGTCAATCGTTTGCTTTCCACTGGTTAATCTTGTAGCAGCACAGGTCTACCTAGCGATGCCTGTATATGGATATATGCAGATGCCTGTCTATATGCTCTTATATATGGTTATTTCGTAAGTAAAACACAGTATAGGGAAAGGCAGTGGGACGACGACCACCCACAGGACAGACACAGGGTA
>VZTF01004039.1:1181769-1234845 GCA_013397755.1 Cnemophilus loriae
AAAAAAAAAAAAAAAAGCCTTTCTGGAGCTAGGCATGCAAGTTCAGGCATTGCCAAGTGAGTAATGGAATAATCTACATGCGTGTGCCAATGTGCTTTGGAAGAGCTTCCTTACTTTCTCAAAAGTCAGGGCTGGATCCAGGAAAGCTGCTCGCTGGACACAGCACACGCAGCATCTTCTGGGTGCACCTAACCAGGCTCATGGCACAGGAGGCTGTTTGGGGAAGGAGCCCCCGGTCAAGGAGCAGGATATTAAACACAAGGTGTATTTTAGCCCAGGGCACCACACGGGCTGCACACAAACACAGAGCATTAGAGGCACCCCAGTTTTCCCAGTGTTTTCCCAAACAAACCGGCAGCGTAAGCAGTGACTGTGACGTGCCAATGGTGTTCGCAAGGATTTCATTCACAGCTGCAGATTTACTCCCACAGAGAAATCCCCGTGCCAGAGAAATCTCCGAGCAGACCTGGATGTGGCCCTTGCTGCCTGGACAGCCCAGCCCCTCTTTTCAGCTGCATCCCTCCACAAACCGGCACCACAGGCCTCGGTGGCTTTTGCTCCTGTGTTCTCCCTCACCTTCCCAAGACACCTGCACATGTGAGTAAAGCCAAGGAGTCTTTACCAGGCTACCTGCATCTACAGGGCACATACACACCCTTCTCTATCAAACAGCAAAGACAGAAGTTAAAAGCGACTCGAACACATGCAACCTGCAGTAAGCATCCCCCTCTCTTCTGCTCGCCACCAAACAATCATGGGAGGAACAGCCTGAGCCAAACCCAGGAACTTCTTTATTCAGCTTTAATGTCAACTGACTGCTTGATTTTTGGACTGATAAATTCGGAGTTGTTATGGTATTTAAAGGGGGGAAGAAAAAAAATTGAGTTAATTGTTACCACTTGTACTTGATTCAGTTCTCCATCTGGCTTGTCAAATATCTCTGTTTTTTTTTTTTTTCCTCCCCTCTCTCTCTCTCTTCCGGAAATCCATACTGTTGAAATTCCTTTCGACTGCAAACTAGTGAAGTGAAACAGTTGGGACACAGGAAGTGTCACAGGGCTGGGAGATAAGCGGGTCCTGCTCCATTCCTACAGCGGCCACTTCTCCCTTGGTAAGGAAGAGCTGCTTTGGTGTGACTCGCCTTTTCCTGGTAGCATCAGTTCACAAGGGAAACTGTAACTGTCCAAACGTATTTTTTCCTTCTTGCACTAATTCTCCCTCCTGATCCTCCGGATTGCAACAGGCGCGTGATTAACCTGGACCGTCATTAACCGCTCCTAAGTAGCTGCTGGCACCAGGAGCATCAGCACTGTCACTGCTGCTCTCATAATAACTGGAATAATACTAAATAACAGCAGTAGCTGCATTTGTGTACAACAGGGTACTTCCTCTCTAACCTCTTCTCTTTATCATGAGAGGAACCAGATTCAGAAACACTGAAAAAGGAAAATATCCCCAAAAATCTTAAGGAAGTGACGTAGTATTGCTTGTAAAACAGGAAATACCATGGCTGTTCTGCCTTTGAAAATAAAATTCTGCAAACTGAATCCACACTGTTTATGCAAAGGCCTGGTGGAGGGTCTTGGGACCAGCTTAGTCATGAAAACGTCAAAAAATCTAGAAGAAATTTTGCTTTGCAGGACTCTCAATGCCCCATCTGCCATCTTTACCAAATTTTCTTTACTATGACTTACTGATAAAAGGTATTCCTGAAATTGATTTTCAATACTGAAATTGATACATCAATATTGATGTTTATATTCCTGAAAATAATTATTTTGCCTGCAAATTCAGATTTCCTGAAATCATATTAATAAAACTGGGAAAACACTTTCCAAACCAAGTATGAGCAATGCCACTTTTTCATTACACCTCCTTTTAAAAACCCTCTTTAAGGAAGAACCAGGCCAAAATATTAATGCTGTGACTCCTCAAACTTCAAAAAGAAACCCAAACCCCAGCAATAATAAAACAGCAGCTGGCATTGCTTTGCCAGTCAAAGATTTAGGCTGGAGTTAGGAACTCCAAGAATTCCCCGTTTTCTCCCAAAGCAAAACTTTCACTGGGTTTTACAGCACTGCTCAAGTTTCCACAAAGCAGAAGTTTTTTGGGGCCTGAAGAAAGAGTGGGTGGGAAGGGGTTGGACGAGGGAGACCAGTTCCTGCCTGCAGAAGAAATGGGTATTTCATGGGTAACCGATTTGGTTGTAGCCTCAACATTACTCATTCTTCTAACCAGAACCAAAGTCCACACGCTTAGATTCCCACCCCAAAAAAACACTTCATTAGCAACAAGCAGCAAAACACACGGTTTGTCAGAGCCTCAATGGGGTGCTGGGGTCCCATGGCCTGACCTCAGCGTCTGTCACCATTTTCAAGGCAATGACGATTTGGCCACCAAGAAAACCTGCTTCAAGCTCCAACTTGGCAAGTAAGGTATCAGCCTGCGACTGATTTTGTGCTTTTTTAAAGCCTAAGGGGGGGTGGAAATCTGTCGCGCCTTGATTAGCGAGGAACAGAAGAAACCTGTCACGCGAAAACAATGCCGTGCTTGAAATTCAGCTCTGAGTGAGTTTTAGAAGAAACCCCTCCAGCAAAGACGAGCTGATCACGTGCAGATATGCACCCTACACATTAAAAAGAGAGGTGATGCAGACCTCAGCACCATGAGCGAAGCAGCTACAGTAACTACAGACACCAGCGGTGGCACCTAAAGGGTGAACTATGCAGTGTTTTTAGCCCTGCAGGAGGAACTCTCCACTGATACCATCACACATCTCTAAATATCCTTAGTGAAGTAACCAACACCCCAGAGGCCATCCCTGGCAGTGTTCAAGGCCTGGTTAGATGGGCATTGAGCAACCTGGTCTAGTGGAAAGTGCTTCTGCCCATGGCAGGGGGCTGGAACTGGATAGTCTTTAAGGTCCCTTCAACCCAAACCATTCTGTGTTTTTGTGATGCACAGTCTTCCCCACCTGTCTGTCTGTCCCTGACTGCCTCTTCCAAGCACAGGCATAGAGATTGTAAAAGATTCAAACAGGAGTGGCATCACTGGAGTGACACCTGCTAAATCAGCTCCTCTGGACCTACCTGGCACCAGGTGTGTCCCCTGCTGGAAGGTCCACTTGGACCCACCAAGGACTAAGCCTCATCTAAGCCCTGCCACAAAAAGAGCATCAAAGCCCTTCCACAGCCTCACCTGCTTATCCAGCGAACAGTACCTGGCTCCAACAGTCCGTAATTATGCATTTACCCAGTGGCTGCTGGGGACAATCAAGTCAATAATTCACTTTTTAAATGCAGTCTTGTAATTATACAGCTACAAAGAGATTCCAAATTATTTCATTCACTCATACACCTACGCAATGAATTGTTTCCCTTTCTACCGTTTTCTCCCTGGCTGGTGGCATCTGAAGGAAAGGCAGAGCACACTTCAGAAAGTTTCTTGCAAAGGAGAGGAAGGAGATGCTCTAGCACGACACCCCCAGTGGTGTGGGGCAGGGGGTGTTTCTCTCCGTGTTGTGGTTTTGGCACCGCTCAGTCGTGCAGGCGGCACCCGGCACAGGCGAGGGTGAGTCGTGGATGCTGCTCTGCAATGCACATTGTGCACTGAGTATCTCTTACGCACAGAGACTCCCAGACCAACGCCAGGACACTGCCTTCCCGGGAAGAGTGCTAATGCCTGCTGACCTGATTAGTGCTGCAGGACCTTGCCGGAGGATGAGGCGGCTCTGCCGCACAGGGCACTCCTGGGGAGATGAAGTGTGCTTCGAAACGGCTGAGACCTATCCCAGGGAGAAAGTGGGGCTGGCACCTTCCCACTGCTGCTCACCAGCAGGGACCCTGCTGCCAGAGTGTCACTGGGCCATCAAGTCCCCTCATCACCAATGGCCTTGCTTTATTTTTGCTGATTTTTCACATCTTAGTGTCTCTATTTGATGCGCCCAGATCCGTAAAGCCACGTGCATTTAAACCATTACCTTGCAGAGATACTGTGGTCCCTGACAGCTCTTCCTGGCCCTTTTCATCAGCCAAGCACCACCAACGTCTCCTTCCCCAGCCCACGGCACCCAGCTCCCACCCGTGCCTTGGGCAGGGTGTCGGGGGAGCCAAAAATCCCCAGCCCTCAGCCAAGTCAGTGGCTGAGGAACACCTTGAAAGCCTTATTCCACCATCTCCTTCCCAAAGCAGATCCTCTTTACACTCTCCTCTTTCGCAGCCTTCTCCTTTGGCTCGCTTTCCTCTCACTTTCAAATTAATGATATTTAGCCAGCAGCAAACCATCCTGACAAAGTGGGTCAGGGGAACTGCAGGTCCCCCCAAACGACACCTCCGCCTGCAAATCATCTGCCAGGAAGGCAAAGGTTTATTCTGTCCCTGAGCAAGTTCAATGTCACCATGGAGCTGCAAGCACAGCAAGTGCTGAACCAGATCCTACAACGTTTAGTTTCATAACTTGCACAAGCAAGTATTAGTAGAATCGATAAATTATATATATTTTTTTCCCCTCTCTGCTTTGCAAATAGGACCAAAAGGTGTCGTAAAGTTGTCCGGTCTTCTCCGGTTTATCCTGTCTCCTCTCCATCGCTGAGATATCCTTGAAGTTGAAAATGATATAATACTCTGAATATCTGGAGTTTGGAAGGATGTAAGACTTGCAAGAATTGCTACAGCTTTATTGCATTCTCGGGGCACAGAGAGTATTTACCACACATACATCAAGTCAAGGAATGCAAAAAGGGCATGCGGAAATTTGGCGCTCCGAGCTCAGGAGCTGAAACTCCCAGAAAGGCAGATAAAGAGTGAATTCCCTTATTTATAGATTTGCAGATGAAATCCAACAAAACCAGCCCTCCCCCCTCCAAAAAAAAAAAAAAAAACCACCTCCCCCTTTTATGTCAGTAAGGCTGATTCAATTTCCAGGCTTGCAAGGTCTCCTCTCGCCGAGTATTACCCGACCCCAATAACACGCGCCGTTCCAAGGTTAAGATCCGTTTCCTTACAATAATGCAGAAAGCTGTTGTTTCAGTCGTGGCTGCAGAATTCAGCTTTGAAGGACAGGTTAGTACCACACTACATTTAACTGAATTCAGTTCATCTGATTATACAGTGCCTTGCTTTCTGGAATATGTAATCATCTCTTTCTGATGACATTTTAAATATCCAACTAGACAAATAATTGCCGCAATAATTGATAGCTGAGTCAAGCTGGAAGATTATTGATTGGCACAGTACCCGCTGAAACAAATGTTCATCTTTCAAACATTACAGTGAAGATGCTTAAATCTAACTTTTGCTGATAAATGATAAAAATTTGATTTACTGATAAAACCACCGGAATAGAAGATGCACTTCAGGATTTGATTACTTTAAGGAATTTTTTTTAAAGAAAAATTAGGCTGTGGGATTTATATTCTATTTCACGTGAATAATTGCCAAGATATGGATAAGCTGTTGGAACATAAACACACACGGAGGAGTCTTTAGGAGTTGCTGATTAACTCTCTGCCTTCCTGAATGGACTTTATCTGTTCCCAATCACTGTTTATGTGGGAGTTTATCCTGCTGCCTTCCCAAGGATGCATCCACGGGTCTCATTATCGGCGGCAAGAGTTACGTGTCAGAAAAGATCCCCTACTCGTTTTCCCAGCAGCTCAAAGCCCTCAGTTTAAATGTGCATAATCTAACTCTGCTGTGAATGCAGCTGAAAGGAGGGTTCAATCTCTTTGCCCATGGTGTAAATCAGGAGCACCAGCATCTAAATCTGTGGCACCACAGAACACAAGCGAGAGGAAAGTCAAAACCAGGTGCATTTCCAAACTGGCTCCCTATCTTAAAGCTGAAATAAAACCACTTTTCAGCTTCTATTACACAGGGCCTGCTTAAACATGGGTTTGCTTCTAATTATGAAATTCCAGACCCTGCAGCACTACCTATACATCACAGGGGAGAGAGGGGGAATTTCTGAAACTTACTGATTAGAAAGCAGAGCAAGTGGCCACGGCAGAGAATCGCATGCGGGGAAAGGCAGGCAATGAGCTGCCTAGTTAGGGCAGAGGAGCTGTCGCAAGGCAGAAGCCTGAAATTAAGGAAGAGCGCCAGAATATTTGAGCAGGGAACAAAGAGCATAAATTCCAGAGTAAGAGATGAAAAATGCACTGAAACGTTTTGAAACGGAGCCATTAGGAGCTGATTGAGTCTCGGAGCTACTGTTAAAAATCAGCCGCTTGTTAGATGCGGCGATCAGCTGAGCCCTGACACTTAAGCCGTACGAGGGGGCTTGTCGAGTGGCTTCGCTCTAATTTAGAGATCCTCAGTTAATTAGAAAGCCCTCAGATTTTCTGCAAATGCAGGTCGCTATCGACAGCTCCTGCTTTTGATGCTTTCCGGGTGACAGTTGCCGGACTGACCTTTCCGGCGCTGGCAGGGCTGCCCAGACCCTCGCCACGCCGGGGAATTCAATCACGGCCGCCAGCGCTGCCGGGAAGTTACAAGTAAGGTTACTCTGCTCCTAGATGTCGTTTCCTTCTCTGAAACAAACCCTGATGAAATCTGCATCTGCTTAATGCTATAAATAGCTCCAGTGTCGAATTATTATTGTTTTTCCTCCCTGCCGAGTGGATGTCACAGCCAGTCCAGAACTTCAGGGTGGGAGTTTATCAAAGGTGGCACCAGCAGGGTTTGGGAGAAGGGAATTGCTTTATGGGGGAGTATCTGCTTGCATTGAACTCACATCCACAACTGGAGGAGACAAACCTCCCTTTGAGATTTCATTTCCACAATGCCTGCGGCTTCAGAGGATGGAGCCCCTGCCCAGGGGACAGCACTTCCTGAGCTTCCCTTAGCACCCAGCATGTCCCATTCCATGGGGATGCCTTTCCCAGCCACAAGCAAGGTCTGGGGATGCTCTCCAGAGTGGAAACCACTGATAACACCTAATGCAGGGCAAATAGCAACACAGGCAACCACTGAACAAAACAAAGCTTGTTTGGAAATGCATGGAAACGCATGGAAGTTACAGTGACAACCCAAAGGCAAGATGACAGACCCGCAGTCACACAGGGATTTGGTGGCAGACGCTAGAAAATTAACTCTCAGGAACTGTCTAGCATTGGCAGGGAAATGAATGAGATGATCTAAGAGATATTTTCCACCTCTAATAGGATTTGATGATGATTTTGCATAGGCTTTTGTGCTAGCCTGGCTTTTGATAAAGGCATGGTGTCTCTTTTCAACCCACATGCAAGGGAGAGATTAATAAGTTGCAAACTCGGCCCACCTCAGCTGTAAATGGCTCCTGTGCCCATAGGGGGAAAAGAATCCAAGCTATGACTGAAAAAAACCCCAGTGAACTGTGTGCAGTTAGTGCTTTTACACCCAAATCTTCGGTTATTAAGAGATTTGGAAAGGAGAGAAAAATTCTCCTCCAGCATCCAAAAAACCATCAATTCAATAACCAGACGGGCAACAATTCACAAACTGTGCCCAGTTAAGAAGCACTGGATTGAGACCTTTCCAAGGAGAGCCTTCTGGGGGCTGTGGGAGACATGGAGAGATGAGATGGCTCCAGCATATCCTGCAGGAGAAGCGGGCAGAGCTGTTGCACTCACGTGGGAAGTCTTGGCATGGACATTTCTGTCTGCTCACAGCCTCAGACTAGCAGAGGGTAAGACCTGAGGAGGGGCCTTGCAGGGTGCATTAAGATGATGGCACTGATAGTAAAGAACTAAATGAAAACCAGCGTTTTTAAGCATACAAAACAGATTGTAGAGAACCCCAGTTTTCAGCAAAATAAGCACTTTCTAACAGGAAAATGCAATTAAGTGTTGTAACTGACAGCACTTAGATATCAATAACAGCCTTTAAAACAAACCCTAACCTCACCTGATCAAGCAAATAATCTCCCACATAGTCTACATGGTCATATCATAATATCCTTCCTTACTCCACGGGCTGTTCCACTGTTATTTTTCAGCAGGAAAATTTGTGGACCTGCTCTTTAGCATCCCTGGGACTAAACCGAGCCTTGCTGCTGTCTAACCCTTGTGCTGGGCCAAATGAATGTGGCTCAGTGAGCCACTCTCCTGCTCTTCATCCATGAGTCTTCCTCTTCTGACTCTTCATCTCTTTAACTTTGAGGACACATTGTATAAGGAGAGTGGGATCTCCATCACCCATCTGTGATGCTACCACAGGCAGCTGACCCATGCTGCTGTACGTTCAAGTGCACAGGAGGACACAGGGCACGCTGTGACCTGCCAGCAGCACCTCTATATCCACACAGCCAGGACAACCCATCTGGGAGCCACATGCTGGCATCGCTTCCCTTGCTGCCAGCACACAGAGCAGCTCTGCTTTTTGGGAAAACCAGCCCACAGGGCCAAAGATGGACAACCAGACCCATCTGTGCATGCCTGACCACAGACTTTTGTCTGCAGCAAGTGGTTCAGGGCTGCTGTTTGCACTGCAGCCAGGTCCAGCGGCCACCACGGGGGACCAGAACCCCTCAGAGCACAGCACTGCACCCAGAGATAACAAAATGACAGTTCCTGCCCCTGGAGCTTGCAGCTATCACCATCACTATTACAACCTGGTGAGACGGGCTGCCATTTTAAACAGGCGCTGCCTCCACACCAACACTCTCCCGCTCCTCAGGCTTAACAGCACTGAATATTTCAGCAGGTGAGCAGCAGAAGTTGCAATCCTCCCGTTTGCTGCCACCGCTCGGAGTGCTTTTGAAAATCCACAGAGGCCCATTCGTGGTTGGAGTAAAAGAAATTGGCCTCATGTAATTTTTTAGCAGTAACACAGTAAAAGCAATAACATTAAAAAGTATTAATACCAAGATGTCGCACTTAAGTCCGAGGAACTCTGTGTGTTTTGCAATGGTCATTAATGCCATGAAGGCTGTACAGGGAGTAGAAGAGTCACTCATTCCATCCACTGACCTCTGGGTCCTCATTTTCCTGGGGATGGGAGCACTTTCCATCAAGTACCAGCAAGCACACAGCTTGTACTTGCCACCTCCAGCACCTCCAACAGTCCGTCTGTGTCTGACACTCTGCACTTCCCAAAAAAGGGTGCTGGATGTGCTGGGGATGGGCAGCGGCTCCATAAAAGACGTACAAGTCCTTGAGTCATCACTTTACCTGAACATGTTATCAGAAAACACCCCATCTGGGGGCAGGCTGGGAGATGACCATATATACAACAGGTCTGAAATTGCCATCAGCTTCACCTCGATCCTTTTCTGATGTCCTTGGCCATCCAGTTAAGATCTGACAGCATTTAAAGATGACAGTGCTTGAGGTAATGGGACAATGCCATAACAGGATTACAGGAAATGTGAAAGAAAGGACATACGTACGTAATGTCATTTAGGTAATGTCATCTATGAACAGTTTTGCTGCAATTTTTGCTGACAAAGAAGTCAGTCTCACTTATACAATTCCTTTAAACTCTATTGTTGCTGTAAATAAGTTTACTTCCTCCTGAAAGAAAGCTTTTTAGATGCATAGTCACAAATATTTTGTCCAACTTTCTGCTCTGAGGCGGGGTATTCTGGGGGGAAGAAGTCACATAAACCAGCACAAGGCTGTGAGCGGGATGAGTCTGCAAGATCGAAGGCCTCCCCGCCACTCTCCCAACCCTGCCACAGAGCACCCAGACTTCATAAGATCCTCCCAATTAATTTCCACCCAGCTATTTCCTCCCCGCGCCCTTTTTTCCATCAGTATTCCCTTTCAGTCCCACCGCAGCTGCCCCCGAAACAGCTTCCTCATTGTCCCCCACTAGAAGTGGTGTATGTGTGCCAAGCAACTGACCGCAAACAAAAGCTTGTTTGACCAACGCTTGTTCCGAAACAAAACCCTGGCTGGAGAAGGAAATCCCGCAAAGGAGGGGGGATTGATGCTGGGACAATTTGGAAGGCGAGCCCAGGGCGACTCACATTCTTGCCAGACAATGGTGTCTGGCCTCTCCATTCACTGCTCGCCTCGCACCCCTCCCCAAAAAGTCCCCCCTAAAAGCCATGTTTATTATATAGTCTGATAAGCAGGGGAGATGCCGTTAAATTGAGCCCGCGACACTCCCGCACGCTGCTCGCGGTGGCTCGGGGACACAGGGCAGACAATAGGAGAAGCCTCTAAGGGGACTTGGAGAAGGGTTTGTGGAACTGAACTTATTGCTAGGCAATCCTGCAAGGAGTTGGTTCCTTCCAGACGGGACGGTGAAAATTCATGGCCACGGGTGTGTCTGTGAACTCCCCCCGTGTTACCCTGTATTGGGGAATATTTACTTGTTCTGAGCAACACTTTCTTCCCACCTCCCCAGCCTTGCCTTAGGTGACTCCTTCCCCTGAGCAGCTGTTGAGAGATGGCCGAGCCTTTGTCCCCTGCACATCTGCCTGCCATTGGCATGTGAAAATACAGATTAGAGGAAACACCCTGGCTGGGTGGGCAGCCCCCTCCCTCGATAAGTACGGTTGGAAACCACAGGAGTTGCACAGGCCGGCTCGGGAGCCGTGTGCCAGCCTGACCATCTTATCCGTTAATAAACAGACACTTGGGTCCTGCTGGCGTTGAGCAACGCCGACATCTGCCCGCCGAGGCAACGCGTGGGGCAGCAGCTGGGTGTGCAGCCAGCGGGGTTTGCTGCGGGCTCCCCGTGGGCTTTTGTGGGGCAGCATCCCACCACCTGTTTGTCTGTCCACTCGGGCACGTGTCACTGCTAGAAGATGCTTGGAGTAGAGATAGATACATTAAAAATCCTCACAAAGTCATAATAATCAGCCCTTGAATGGCACGTGCCAGATCGCTTGTCACCCAGCTGTCCCCAAAGCGCACCTCACCACCCCCTGCACCAGGCACACTGAGAAACCAACCAAAGCAGCTCCAGTCCTTCCCCTGCACCTGCGCTCCGGTCACCACCTCCGTAGAAAAAAAGCTTTTGCTGTGATTATAAGGCCATTTTCCAAAGCAGATTTGCCATTTCGGTGCTGAGGCTGCTCACAGTGTTTAGTCAGTACCTGGATGTTTGCAAGCAGGTGCACATAGCTTTGATTTCTGCCCCACAGAAGTGCAGGTGCAGTGAGATGCTATCTATGGGACAGTCTGCAGGGACCAGCCACAGAACTGAGGGGCTGACTTCGGTACTGTTTACAGAGTGCCAAAGTTACAGTCCCAATCCTGTGGCAAACTGCAGGTCCCTTGCTTTTGGAGTAGCATGTACCCCTCTGGACCCTGTCTACCTTCCAGTTTTGCTGCTGCTTGAGCTCTCAGCTTTACAGATATCCCACCACTGCTGAGCTTCCACAGCCTTGGATGACACCAAAATGGGAGCCATGGAAGCCATCCATCTCCCTGACAGAGCTCCAGCAACACCTGCAGCTCCTTGCCCCCTTCAGTAGGACATGTGGGTGATCAGGGTCAGCTCGGGTCACAAACGGCTGCAGCGCACGTGCCTTCCACTGCACATCCCACATTTTTAAGCTGTTTGAAGCAATTCTGCACTTACTTTCCTATCTCCTCTAAAGATGAGCTTTTAAAAGCCCTCCAAAGTGGTGTGTTGCTACAGGCACCACTTCTGGACTCATGGGGAGGACGTCCCATGCCACTGTGTCCATCCAGAGAGCTACTGGCACTAGAGGAAACAGCAAGGAGGACAGGTGACCGCTACAAAACCTGCCTGCTCCAGCTATGCTGCCTGTGAGACACCAAACAAAATGCCCAGCTACACTATACATCCAGTAATACACTACGCAGACTCGTTTTTGGGGTTGCGACATTAATAATGCCACCTTAAAGTTGTCCTGAGCACTTACTGTTTCCATCTGCCTCCTCTGAAGTTGGGATGCTGCAGTGGCAGAGCACATCCCTGCTGGAAACTAAAGGAGAGGCTGCCAGGCAAACACATGCAGCCCTTCCAAGCCTAACAGGCATTTTTAAGCACAACCCTACTACTTTCAGAAAACCAGCCCTAATTGTTCTTATCCTGGCAAAGCCTCTCTGAGCACAGCAGTGCCCCACAAGAGCTCAAATAACTGCATGGAGGGAGGGGTCTACACCAGCCCACCCGCTGCAGCCAGGCTCAGCAGCAATGCAATAACCAAATGACATGACTTAGACATAAGGTTTGCAGGGACAGTTTCAGGAATGGGAATATTCCTGTTAGAACATGGGCAGAAAAACGGGGTTAATGCCCTTGTTATCTGGCTAACCACACTGCTGTGCTGGTCATGGTCTGCCCAGTGATACTGGCCAAGCAGGGATGCTGCAGCACTAGGAGCTGCAGGAGCAGGGCCCACAGCAGTCCCAGTGAATTAACCAGCCACCATGGAAAACCTGGCTTTATTCCTTACCACGAACATCAGGAGGTGATTTTTACCTCTGCAAGTCACTTGACCTTTCCCCTGCATGCAGCTCACCTGTCCAAGCCAGAGTTCTGCAGCAGCAGAGGGGCTCACCACAGCCAGGGGTGTGGATGGAGCAGCTTCATGGCTCTGCTCTCCCTGTACACCACCACATCCCAGGTGATGGGCTGACACAGGCTGCTCTCTGCTACCCAGGCTGCTGAACCTGACACTGCTCTGACACTCCTCCAGGAGGCCAGAGCCGAGCCACACATGACTCATTTATAAATTATATACTAAAATTATATACTACTTTTTTTTTGTATTCAAATACTGTTAAGCAGAAATTCCGCAGCAATTTGCTTTGTTTCTTTGATCATGGGATTGCAACTCTTCTTTCCTTGGGGGAAAACATGCCCTAAAAACAAACAAATGCTGCACTGGAAGTAAAGAGCCCACTCCTTTGAAACCTCTGGAGAGACACTTATCGCTGTTGGAAGACACACACTCATCCCTAAAAACCAAGGCTATCCTGAACTGTGACACTGAAGGACACCAGGAGGCCCTCAGCAACCCCAGACTGTGGTTTCACAACCTTGCAAATATTTTCCAAACTCCTAATCTTACAAATAAGTGGAACAGGACAGGCAATCACTATCAGCATGTGAAAACACAGGGCTTTCTCTGCCAGGGCTGGGGCAGCTACTGATGTATTCCAACCCTGCTCCAGGACAGCCACTGCTTTCCACTGACAGCACTTGATTTATTCCAGCCACTTTGGTGAAGCCTCCAGCTTTCCCTACCACTGACTCAAACTCTTGTTGGTTTTGTAGATCTGGAATAATCCCTTTGGCCTCACGGCAGCAAGCAGTGTGAACCCTGCCTGCGTATATCCGATCTGAAGTGGAACTGAAGTCCTGTTGTCAAATTCTATTCCAGAATGCCAGTAGGATCCTGTAATCCCATGGCTCCAAGAAGGCTTTAAGAAAAAACACAGATCTAGTGAGAATCACCATCAAACCATCAGCAATGCCTGGATATCTACCTATGTGGATATTTGGACTAACTTCCAGCAGAAAAGGCACAAGGTGAGTTTTCCTCTACACCTATCCAAATTCATCTACATCTGAAAATTAGCTACCCAAACCTCTTAACCTCGCCTTCTGGGTGACAATTGTCATTTTCCTATATGGGGCCTGATGTGACATTTGTGTTGATAGGAAGCCTCCAACCATCAGCTGCAGACTTGGGATCAGACCCTCTGTGAGTGACCCTGTGGAGGAGCAGCATTCCAGGATAAGGTTTGCAGCCTGGCACAGAAATGTGTCTCTCAAATGCAGCGGCTTGCCTCTCCATCACCCCTTGCTCCGAGCTTCTTCAGCCCACAGTCTCACTCTGCGGCTGCTCTGAGTCAGCCCTGTGGCACATAATTGCATGAACTCAGTGCTAAGCCTGAACTAACAGAGCCAGGCTCTCACGGGGCTTATCAGCTGGGGCTGGGTGCTGCAGGGGCTCAGCACCTACCCTGCTCCTGGCGGGGCCATGGTGCGGGTCCAGCCGGCTCCGAGCGGGAGTGGAGCTCGCCTGTGTCCGCTGGCAAAACGAACGCGAGCCTCGTAAGAAGTACGCCTCGGAAAGCCTGGAAATCTGACAGCTTTTCGTGCTGCAATAATGCAATTCAAAAGACTATCGGGATTGTATAAATATTTGTACAGACACTTATCGCTGGAGCAGTCAGATACTCGGGCCCCCTGCATCAGCTGATCGGCTTCAAGTCCTCGCCTCCTCTGCTAAACCAAAACCGTGCAACCCCAGCATCACCATCCCCACAGCGAAACATAAAGCCTCTGTTTATATAAATAGTTTCCAGCCTCCACCCTCCATACTTGCTGGGCGGTTTTCAGCAAAATAAAAAGTAGGATCGGATTCCCAGCCCACTAAAAAAGAACAGGAGCAGGATGTATGTTTTAGCCAAGGAATTAATTAATTATTATTAATACAATGAATGCTCGCTAGGAAATGTTTGTACTTTGCCACTGTAATTAAATATTCTCACTCATGCAGCTCTCAGCCTTCAGAAATTAGTATTGCATTTTATAGTCCAGTTCGGGGTTCTTTTAATAAGAAAATACTTTCACACTGAATTTTTCATTTTCTGCTGGCACGCGAAGGCAAGAGAAGGTCTCCGAACATCCATGCCTATTCGCCTTTCTGAACAATTTCAAGTATTTTTTTTCAGTGGCATAGAGTTTTCAAAATGAAAAGTCCTCTGTCCTTTTTGCTCCAGGACAAGCTCGATCTTGGTGAATAAAATGGGTCGCATCGCCCTGGGTGCCTCGCTCTGCACTTCCGCTGCTGCTATTCCCATCCCCATGAGCTAAAGCACCAGTCTCTTTACGAGCACGTACCTACGCAAGGCTTCTGGGGAAAACTCGTTCAAGAAAGGACTCTCCACAGCACAAGGACTGCAACACCTCACCCAAGTGAAGCGCTGGTTTCTAATCCCTTTACTCAAGGTCTGTTTGCTTCAGCCAGCTGCTCACGGAAAACAGGCAGCAGAATCCAGCCCTCTGTCTCAGTGAAATGGGTCAAAGACACGTAGGATTACTACTAATGTGGAAAGAAAGCACCCAAGACATAATGTAATTCCACCACTAGATTTTATCGCTCTTACTCACAATGAGCAAATACCAAGGGAATCACTGAGCAGAGAGCTCAGAAGGAAACCAGACCCAGCTCCTTCCTGCCAGAGCCGCTGCCGGAGCCAACCAGAGCCACCGCCAAAGCCACGCAGCCCCAGCTCCCCACCTGGGTAACTAACCACCAGACCAGGTGAGCCTCACCTGCCTCACCCTTCCACAAAAGAGGAAAGCATTGGAGCTCGGGCTCGGGGATATAATTTCTCCTGTTTCCCCCCAGACGGACGCGCGCAATTGCTCCGTTTTGCCATCGCTGATTTAGCTAATGCTCGGTTCCAGCAGGAAACATCTTAACTCTGAAGATCTGATGATTGCCCCAGCAATCAGTTGTTCAAATAGTTGAAAATTAAGACTATTGCACACAAACTAAATTAAGTAATTTTCTACCCTCCTAGGGTCTCCCAAGTCTATCAGATTTCCCACAACTGGTATGTCATGATGCCTCATTACCGTAAAGAAAATACAGCTCTGTGAATCCTTTAAGTGGCCTACCCTCAAAGACTCAGGGGAAAAAAAGATCTAAAAAAAAACACAGATCCCACTGCAAATGTAAAAGAAGAACATCACAGAGCTTGTTTATCAACTCCTGTGCTCAACTCTCATGGTCTAGGCCACATAAACCCCAAAAAAGAGTGCTTGCAGCTGTTCTCTACCACACCAACTCTGTCACCTGAGACAAAAACTGAGACAAAGCCAACTTTGGTTTTGTTTGCAAGGATGGCACCAGAATCGAGGCTGAAGAAGATGCCCTCCAACCCAAAAAGACTGCAATCTGATCCCAAAAACAGGTACCACTTCAGCATCCTTAAAACAGCAGTCCTACATCTCAGTCTCCTTCCTAAAATAAGGCAGCTTTTAGGCCATGACCGATTATTTTTAAATAAGCATTTTGAACTGAGCCTGCAAACATTCCTACCACAATGCCATGGGATGCTCTGTTAGCTTTAGTCATTAAAACAAGCCTTCAGCACGGGCATGGTGCTGCGCCGCTTCCCAACGTTCCCTGGATCCCTTCCACCCTGGCTGCAGCATCACGGAGAGGTTTTGTTCCCAGGCCCAAACAAACTGGAATCATTCCCAAGCATTTAGAAACCTTGAGCCCAGCAATAAGCACTCAGCATTACAGTAATCACCTGGTGGAGGCCACTCTAACTTCAGTTTTATGTTGTGACTTTCACTGAAACCCTCTGATTTGGACTAATTTTTTTTTTCTGCAGCACAAACTCTCCCTAGTTGGTCTTGAGCCAGAGGTGAGCTTTTGTAAGATGAAAAAATATAAACCAGTCAGTTATTTTCAGCTAAAAAGAGAGGAGATGAGAAAACCCCACTGATAAGAGCTTTTTAAGACAGTTAGTCACAAGTTGCCAAAGGAGGGGACAAATAGCCACCCCATGTTCAAATGCATATCAGGCCCTTAAAAAATCGTCACTTAAAGAATCTGGTGAGGAAAGTAAGAGGGAAAGAAAGCAAATGCTATTAACACAGTTAAATATTTTATGTATATGCATCAAAGCCTGTCCAGTAATCACTCTGTTCTGTGTTTTTTCAGCAGAACCTGACCCATAAGGCCAAACCCCACCATGGAGGTCCATCAAGACACACAGAGAAGGAACCCTCCTTTGATCCAAAAGACAGAGAAGAAACTGGAGCTCTTGCCAAAACACCAGCCATGACTGCCAAAAATGCCAGATTCACTGGAGGCACCTCGACTTGAGAATCCACATTTCAATGTTACTTGTGCTTTGGCAAGGGGCTGAAAGCACACATCAACCCTTCAAGACCAGGGGGAAAAACCCCACACCTCAGTTGACCATCCCGACCCAGATAAACACCAGGGAGGAGAGGCTTCAAGTTCCCACACACAAGTGTGTGCACAAAACAGATGGAAAGATCCCTGTGCTGAGCCTGAAGCATTCTTCCTGGCTTGTATGCAATACAAAAGCCTAAGAAATGCCAGGGGCCTGCTCGCCATCAGTGTAATTCCAAACACTTTCCGCTGTCTGGGTGTTTAGGTCTTGCATATCCCCCCTCTTCCTCCTCCATCCCTCCTGGCATGCAGGCTCCCAAAAGGACATTGCCCACCGTGGCACAAGAATGTTGCACAAGATGTGACTCTCCTCTGGTTACCCCTTATCTATCTCCCCGATAAAAATCCATCTGTGACCTCCTGCTCCTTTTTATTTATAGTATTTTTTGGTTTAGAAACCTTGCTCAGCTCTCAGGATCCTAGAAGAGATCTGCAAAAAGCCCAGCTCCATTCCCACTGGAAATGCCATTATTTTAGCATTTTGCTTGGAAATGGGTGCATGCAAAAGGCAATGGTGTAAGGAAAACCAAAGAGTGCCAGAGCAGTTCCTCCTAGCCTCTCCCAACCAAGCCTGCTATTCTTGGGCACCGTCAAACTGAAGGAATTTTCCCTTTCCCTCTCCTGACAATACGTTATTTGTACATGTTTACGCTGAGGATTAAATCCTCATCTGGGCTGGAGAGCGTGGTTCATTCATAGCTTCTGCTCTTCAGTGCAGCTTCCCCTGAGCTGCCTTTCCAGAGCTGTTTAGCTGCTCCTGGGACAGCGAAGGCAGCCCACGGCCAGAACATACAGGTACAATCCAGTACAGCAGCTGGCAAACTTGGGAAATTACTCAGTGTGCAACCACAAGGACTTGGTTTCAGCTGGACACTTTCTCCACATTGGCTAACACAGGACTCTCCTGCCAAGCACCAGCTCACCCCTTATCTCTCCGTCGGGACTCACCCCTTATCTCTCCATCGGGACAAGAAGGGACTGTTGTTTCCTGATCCCATCATTCTGGATCAGGCCACGCATCCTCCAGACCAGGTAATTCCCCACGGAAAGGGGCACCCGCAGAGGTTCCCAACAGACGGGACAGGGCCCAAACCCCAAGCGACGGCCAGCACAGTACTCATAGTGAAACACCCCATTTCTCCCTCAAAAACACTCAGTGGAGTTTCATTTCCCTGCCAGCAGGCTTGAATAACATTTTAAATGCCAAGATTTATACGCAGACACTTATAAATGTATTCCATTATAGCCTTTGCAAAACTACATTTCAACCTAAACATTCAATTAATGTAATTAAATTGCTACCTGGCGGTATTATCTAATTTCACTTCGGATCTGTGCTATTGAAAAGCATGTGTCTTTTAGCACTCCGACTGGCAAGACATGTGATAAACAGACCTATAAACATGTTGGCTCAACCGAGCTGTTTAAAAATAAATTAGCAAACTATAAAAATAAACAGTAACATACATATGTACTCAATTATGAACTAACTCTAATTTTTGTTCTGAAATACTGTCTTTGACCTTAGTCATAAACAAGCACTATTAAAAAAACATAATATCTCAACAGACAGAAGGGCAGGGATTAAACGCTCATCGCGCGCGGCAGAATGCAAAATAAGGGATGAAAAGAAAGAAGAGAAGAAAGAAAAAGCGGGGGGGAAGCTCACCCTTTATTAAATGTGGCAACCTATACCCACCGCAAGCGTTTATGTTGATTAAAGCTGCTTGGATTCAAGACAAAAAAGTTAAAACCTAGTGAAGTGCATATGGAGGAAAACCTTGTAAGGTTCAGTGGGAGGAAAATATCATTTTAGCTTGCGTGGGAGGGAGGGAGGGCAGTGCGGGTCCCACAGAGCCACCCATGGCCTTCAGCTGTCCAGGTGCAAACCCTGCTACCGTCTTGCAAGAATCCAAGAACATATGGCAGAAAGGTGGAAAGTGTCCTCGCGCCCGCCGCACCACAGCCGAGAGGGAAAAACAAACAAACAGATTTTTTGAAGGCTGTAGAGCAGCGTCCGGACCACGTTTTTGCCATTTATCCAGAGCTCCCGTAAGGAAAGAACAAGGCACTGTGCTACAACTGCCAGCACTATTCTGTTTTCTCTGGGAAGGAAGGAAGGAAGTGTTGATACTCAAAAGGCACATTCTGCACCCAGGGCTGAGATTTTCAAGGCTTTCAGGCTACACAGGGGGCACCAATGTCTCTCCCCTCAGCAGAACCCAAGCCCACATGCACACCCATGAGCGAAACCTCACAAGAAACTCAAAATCAAGAGCAAAAGTAGTTGAGCAACAACTAAGCTCATCCATGGAGAACCAACCTAAGACACTGACTGCCATCGAGCTGTCTCCCCAAAAAATCTTGTATAAATAAACAATAGGAGGCAACTTGTGTTCATCAAGACATGGGCCCAAGAGCAGCAGAGAGAGGCAGGTGGAAGAGAGGCTTTGCCCCAGGCCGGCTCCTTGCCAGCAGTGAGACACAGAGACTCAGCCCCACGGTCAGCAATGAGGCAGGGGCTGACATTTCCACTAACAAGAAGGGCTGCCAGTTGCTGAGACACAAACAAAACATTCACAAGGCATGTTTCTCAAGGGATGCAATAGGAAGTGTCCATAGGAGACAGAGAGAGCACACATATTTTTTTTTTAAATCTGTTTTTTTTTCCAAGGACTTCCACATCGGCAGAAGCTGGATGCCAGAGAGCTCCACACACTGGAGGAAACACCAACTGGATGGTCAAACACGGGGGAAACAGAGACAAGCAGGGCTGTGATGGGTCTTAGGGTGAGTCAGGAAGACCGCACAGCTTAAGTCACTTCCAGCCATCAGAGTTGGCACATGCTGCTGCTTGGTGGGATGGAGCCAATGGCCTCTCCTCCACAGTCCTCGACACTACCCAAAAATCCAAAAACCCTAATTGCTGGGGCAAATATTTCCAGTGTCTACACAGACCCCCCCTTTTTTTTTCTTTCCTATTTTTTTCTTTTTTTTTTGTCTTTTTAGTTCTTCCAATAAATGTCTACCACTGCCTTAAGCAATGTCTGGATGCTGGCGCCCGGGAATGACCACGAACGATCAGTCGAATGTCAACCAGCAAAGCACCAGCACAACCCAGAGCTGCTCGCAGTGTGGTGACTTTTCTGTGGTTCAACAGCAGGAACATCTCACACACCTGGACCGACCAGCCCTAGATGTTACACTCATGTTTCAGTCCACGCCACAGCTATCCCCTCACTCTTCTTCCAGAGCTGGGTATCTCAAACACATTGTAAGAGCAAAGTAAGAGTAACAACAGGTCCTGTCCAGACTATCCGCTCCTTTTCTCCTTCTCTGGCAAAAAATCTGAAACCCAGCTGTGTCCCAAGGCCACCTCCCCAGCCCAGAGCATACCATGAAAACGAAGTAATGACAATAAAAAACTGCAATTAAAGCAACAAGCCAGTTTGAAAACAAATGCCTTTTTCTGCCCATCCTCCCTGCTTTGTTACCAATAAAAAACACTTACAGCCACTATTCATGCAGACATAAAGTGCTAATGGCTACCTGTTAACATGTTTCATCATGCCAGCATTTTTGCTCTGATTTTGACAGTTCTCTTTTTGTTATTTTAAACTAAAGGAGTGCTAATCTGGGTTGGAACCGAAGGCTGCAAGAATTACAATCTACATCAACTGCACAGTTACTGACACCATTTCCTTCCACTCTGCACCATTTCATGGACACAGTCTTCTTGCAGCCAAGCTCTTTTCCAGATGATAAGAAGTTGGAAATGCAGGAGCACAGTAGACTGGGAAGATTGTAAAATGCTGCTCAGAAGTCCTGTGAATTCTTGCAACAGCCTTGTATGGTTTAGGGCTAATGGGAGGGGACAGAGCAATGTGAATACCAAAATCCAATGTACTGAGAAAGTCACTTTTAATGTCTTAAGGAGAAAAAATTAAGTGGCCAATCCTGTATGACTTCAGGGACGAAGTCTTCAGGATTAGAACAACTGCTGGTGCAAATTTGACAGGCAGGTCCCATTTGATTTACATCTCAAGGATTGCCCTAGGTGTGACTACAGGTGATTCACTGGCTCCTCTGGATGTGGAAAGAACAAAACTCCTCAGGTATCACCCCAGCATTCACTGACACCAGCTGGACATCGGGACAGGTACCTGGTGTCCTCCGCACACAAAGATGTGCCGGGCACCTTTGCCCGCCTCACGTGAGCACACATTGAGAATACACCTACTGACATCCTCAGAGCCACAGCAGGTGAAAATCTGCTTGTGTGAAAGAAGAGCCTGGTCCTCTGATTACCAACAGCTCAGGTCAGAGCCACAACCTGATTTTCTGCAGGGCAGAAGAGGGACAGAAGCTCTTTGGTCTCCAGAGCTGTGGCAGCCCTGCTGAGATTCCCAGTGGCTTTGAGTGCACACACAGGGACATTTCCTTTCCCCAGCTTTGCAATTGTTTGTTAGAACAAATTAAGAGTGCTAACAAGACTTACTGGAGCCCATTGCAAGGAGGTTAAGAAACACAACTTATCTGATGCAATCAGCAATGTAATGCAACCTCCCAAGTCCCAGTTCAGGCCAAATACATGCAAGTAACCATAAGGGATGAGCACAACCTTGAGGGAAGAGTTGGGGATGCTCCAGCCCAACCCACAATGCCAGAGAGGAAAGACAAGAGAGCATAGCAGGGAATAGGAAATTCCCTGCCTGCTTTGTGTCTTCCGCTGCTTCCAAGGGCTCCCACTCTGTACAGCCCAGAAAGAGGACACCAGATCTCTGGTCTGACTCAACATGGACAGTTTTCTATCTTTTTTGAAAAAGACTGCTCCACAGTACAAGGAGGTGAGGAAGACCTTTATTTGCTTTGCTGAAAGGTAAACATGGGTAGGCTTCACAGCCTAAGCCTTGCCAGCCAATTGCTGCAAGGGCAGTGTCAGGACAGGTTGAGATTGCCATATCTGCAGGCCCCGTAAGCTCCCGGGATCCTGACCAGGACAGGCAAGCACAGATCCCCAGAGGAATCATTAGCCAGAGGGTGTTCACTTACAGCAAATCCTGGTGTGGAGCCCCAAGCCTTGCTGTGCACACCTGGCGAGAGGGATGGGAGGGCAGTGTTGCCCACGCGAGGAGGCTTCCACGACAAACTGGGCTGGGAGGCTGAAAGGCGGGAGAGCAGATAGTATTTTCGAGGGAGTATGAGATAAGAGGAGGTGGAGTTTCCTGATAAAGAGGATTTCCCTGCTCAAATATCAAAGGATTCACACTAAGAAAAGGGGGGAGAAGGGGAATTACATCAGTCTGAGGCACACTTTCTCTTTTAAACTCTGACCTTCTATTGTCTGTCTTCTTGACTAGGATTTAAAAGCCCTTTGTTGGGCTGTGTTACATGGTGTGATCTAGAAAGCCGCCACAGACGAGGCACCATGGGCTTTCGGCTGCGCCGACGCTCAGGCTCTCCCAGCGCCTACATCGGACTTTCAGGAGGCGTTGAGCCAGCTCAGATAAGTCAGCACTTTCTATCAACACCCCTTCAAAGCCAAGCCGCAGCTTGTGACGCCTCTTCCAGCATGGCCAACACAGTCTGGTGGAGCTGGGCTTCACCCCAGCATAGCTCCCAGACAAAAGGTGGGCTGCTCATCATTCCAGCCCACTCTCACCTCCCCCCAGGTCCCCTCCAGACTCTTCGGGCAGCATCCCTCCCATCCCAAACACAAACGAATGGGTGAAGAGCAGGTGACGGAAGCATAACAGATGCCTAAAATGGTTTAGAGTGATGTACGAGCATCTTTTGGTTATAATGCTCCATTAATGTGACATTTATGTGGGGTAATATAATACTGCTCACTTAGGAGCACCTACACCAGCCAGTTAGGTTTCGTGGTGTGCAAGGATAACCAGGAGGGTTTCAGCATGTCCAGGGACCCTACAGATGGAGTTACAGGGGACAGGAGGCACCACTGCCTAAAGGGGACGTGTGGGGTCTATCCCTGAGGGAGCAGAGGTCGGTGGATATTAGGCAGGGAGAGGCCGGAACAATGTCTCAAGAGGCAGAACTAGAGAGCCACAAATGGGCAAAAACCCAGCTTGGACCTATGGGGCTGAACAGTCCCTCTCTGCAGAACGGGAAACGCGATACTCGAGCAAGGTCTGATCCAGTCCCTAAGGCACAGCCTTGCTGTCATCTCCACACAGGCTGCAGCATAGCTCGAGGATCCATCTGATTTTACAGCAGCCAGTGTTACACTCTGTAGCTAAATGCACCCTTAATGTCACCCAGGCCTAACAAGGGCTCCTGTTTTGTTCCCCTGATTTATAAACACAGTGGCAATGGGCTGGAGAAGGGACGGCCTCACAACCTCAAGCCTTCGTTATTCCCCACAAATGACTTGTTTGCAGCTTTTGAACTGCCTAATTTGTTTTGCCCCTACATTTTGGTCATTCATCTCATCTTTTCCTAATGGTGCTCTGAACACTGACACTTTGGGAAACGTCTCAAATGCTGTAACCCTCACATGGCCCCGTGGAGGTGAAAGGACCAAGGGCAACTGCTGAATCTTCCCACAACAAGAGAGGGATCATCCATCTCCTCTTCCCTCCTCCTCGCCCGCCGCTCCACCCCGGGCACTGTTCTCATCTCAGCGTGTTTGAGTAAAACACAAAACGAGGCCACATGAAGCCATTTCAGCACCTCTGGATGTCGAAGGCCACAGACTATACCCAGTGACCTGAAAGGTCCTCCCCAGACATTTGCTCCTACGGCTCTGCCTCTAAGAAAAAGCAACTGAGAAATCATGAGGCTGGTTGCATTCAGACTGTGGCATTCAGAGAAGGAAAGGGGAAAATCAACTGGCAAAGTCTGCATTTCGGGCAAGTGGGGAAGGAATTAAATCAGAATCTGGAGTCTGACCAAAAACCCAATTCAACAAAATTCCACAATTTTGGCACTGTGTTTCAACACCTAGGAGCACGCTGGGTAGAAAATGAACAATCTGAGGCTTTTCACTTTGCATGACCAGCAAAAGCAGTCGACAGGTTTCAGCATTTAGGAATAAATGCGGAAAGTATCAACAGTGTATTGTCACTAGCCTTTTGCCAGACACCAGGAAGTCCAGAAAAGTCATCTAATGTCACAGGCAAAAAGCTGAGGACATAGCAAGTGTCACCAAAGGACAGGCAGAACAAACACAGAGCAAACTCCTACCAACAGATTAAATTCATGTCACGGTATTTTACCCACATTTTGCACTACTCAGATACCTTGAAATACGTGCACGCAACCAGAGCCACGACACCAGACCTTTAAAGACGTGAGAGCCGCAGATTAAAAACATGTTGGAACGCTTACCGTGTCCAGTGCCAAAAATGTGTCTCTAACCTGTAGGAAGAAATGGGTGTGGAGCTGCTCATGGAACGATCATTGCACTCACACAGCAGGGTACAAGGTC
Organism: Cnemophilus loriae; assembly: GCA_013397755.1. NCBI lineage: Eukaryota > Metazoa > Chordata > Aves > Passeriformes > Corvidae > Cnemophilus > Cnemophilus loriae. The sequence goes on from VZTF01004039.1 coordinate 1,206,074, forward strand.
CTCCTCTTTGTTTCTCCCTTGTAAGAAAAACACCGACTAAAATGTGACTGAGGAGCTGTTTCACCTCCCCAAATTTTTCTGAGAAGTACACAGAGCTGGATGGAAAAACGAGGTGGGAATCAGAGAAATCCCATGTGATTTGTGAAGACTAAAGCCACTTTGCCCTGAACCAACATGAATAACTGTGGTTGCACAGCGCTTGCTGCTTCTTTTTGGGGACTTCAGTCACCTCCAGAGTGGCACTGAAGTGCTGCAAGCAGATACAAAAACGTACACAAAGCCTAAAAGTATTTCCCTGGAATTGAAGCTCAATTTACAGCTCCCGAGACTGAAGGGTGTGTTTGAGCAGCCCTTTGTTGCAGGGTTTTGTCAAGGTATGTTCTGACTTGTCCCCTGCATGGTTGTGCAGTAATTCTTGATACTGATAGTCAATTACTTTGTCCACGTCACTCAAACACTGACTTTTTTCTGCCTTTTCTCCCTCTCAGCGCAGCTAATCCAGGAAAGACAACACAGAGTGAAACCACCACTTCAAAAGGCATTAAATCCTGGCCAGTCCGGGCTGCCCTCCAGCCCTGTCCGGCACAGGTAGGAAAGTGACCTGCAGAGCAAAGAGCCCTCCTTATCCTTATCTCTCTTAAAATACCACTGGGCCCAGGCTCCAAAGCTTCCTTCCCGACTGGATAAGCACTTACCCAGGTAATCTCATTACAGCCATTGTTCTCCGAAGGTTAATAAATACTTACCATGATGAGTAAAGGCTCCGCAATCTGACCCCAACGCAGCACAAGTGATTGCTCAGGGCCAAATTTTCATACTCTTTATTATGCTGAACACCATATTCCTCTGCTAACAGAGCAGCGTTAGCACCAAAATAAATGTGACTGCGTGCAAATAAGGTGTTGGCCCCACTTCTGGCCTCAAGTTTTTATGTTGCTATCATTGTGATGGCTCTGAAAATTAGCAGATGCTGCCAGTTCCATGACTAAATTATTCTGAAACAACAGCAAAAACAAATGATAGAAAGAATAAAATTCAAGGAGACGCCTTTCTCTCTGATTTCAACATGTAGAAGAAAATAATTACAGGCTTTTGTTAATTTAAGGAAACACTTCTTCTCCCATCAGACGTGAGGTGTGAATTATGCAAACATGATTCGAATTTGACTGGGTTGACATACTGCAGCCCCAACAACAAATTTAAATTTCAGAGTTACGGAATGGAAAACCAGATTTCCAAGAGCTTCTGAGCAAGAGCAGCAGCCACCACTTTCCCCAAGGACAGGCCAACACCCATCAAGATGGACATCCCCAAGATGGAAAGCAGCACAGTCAGCACTCCATAAAATCCGCCTCCTAACTCCCAAAATACCACAGACAAGGAGGACTTTCCATCCCAACAACACACATTTCAAAGCAACGCTACCGCTGGCTGGTCTGCTGGGATGATTAAAACACATTATCCACTTGTTGCAAAACTTTTACTGGCAAAGCGTATAGGTGAGGTGTACCTATAGATGTGCCCAGAAATCCATACGAAACCTCCACCTTGCCACAATGCTAAACAGAACTCTAAATAAGACAAGATGAGCAGATAACTCACTCTCTTTCAATAGAGGCTGTCAAATCGTTGTGCAGTCATTAATAACTTAAACTTAATCCCCTTCATAGGAGCTCCACGTTCCTAATTAGTGCAGGATGTAAACCAGATTTTCCATTTAATTTCCAAATAGAAAATTCAGAGGGAAAAACAGAATGGAAATGAAATAAAAGAAAATAAAAATTAAAATCTTTTAGATTTTGGTTCAATGACCAAAAGTTCTCCAAATTTCTTTTTTTTTTAAATTTCTCTTCTTTTTTTGCCAGGCAAAGCTGTACCTAAATTCACCCAATCACACTTTCCAGCAAATATTTTACCCGCCCAAAAAAGGTTCTCATTTTTCAGGTGAACACACCACCACATGCTGAAACCGAGACAGAATCCTCCCCCTGCACCACACCAAGCTGAATTATTTGTGACTCTCCCGAAGTCCCCCAGGGAACGAGGGAAAGCGCCAGGACCAAAACTTGGCTGGACTCGCTGCATGTGCCTCTGGGCTGCTCAAGAAAGTCTTCAACATGCCAAGGGCTGCAAGGGGCAACCAGCCTCCCATGCCAAGGCTTGCACAGCACCCTCACCACACCTCTGCACCTTCTCCTGCCACTGCCCTGACCTCACTTTGAAAGGTGGCCAATTTAATGTGATTATCAATCTTGTCTGGATTAAACCCAAAAGCCAGGCTGGGCAGAGAAACACCAGAGGTGTTTCTGCTTTCCCCTTCACCCATGAAAACCTCAGCTCTGGAGCCTCCGAGCCCGTATCTCCTTCCATAGAGATGCCCATACAGCACCTGTGCATGCTCCCCTGAAATGCACCCTGCACACAAACCACAGCCGCAGAGACTCTCCCACGCCAGGAGGCAAATAAATGGGAAGAACAGTGATGAGCGGGGTGCAGGATTCAAGGGAAAGCAGGCCGGCCTGCCAGAGTTGCACACCAGTCAATGCCGAGATAACACAGGGAAAATGGAACTTGCTTATGCCAGTCATTGACCCCAAAGCCCCAAGAAAAGACAGCAATGAATTTAAGAAGTTGGCCGAGTTTTAATCCAGCCATTACCTTTTTTAAAATCTGCTATTTCCGTGTGGAGTGGCTGCTCACCCCAGCTCTGGGCTAACCTTGCTCCCCTGCCCCACAAATCCCACCCCCTCAGGTTTTTGGGGTGATGACTGGTCTGATGCCTCATGCCAGGAACACAGGGCACCCACCTGGAACCTCATCAGCCGGCTAAAGAGAAAAACATCTCCTGACACAAACAACCTTGCCAACTCCTGGCCCGCCGCTGCCCTTCTCTTCTTGAGGAAGGTTACTGAGGAAGCAGTTTTGGAGCAGGGCCAGCTGTGTCTTGATCTTGAGAGGTGTCTTTGATCCCTCTCAATCTAACTTTAAAGATAGAGTGATATTAGATCCAATGTCTTAGAATGTCCTTCAAGCAGCAGTTGAAGACCTCGGGGAGAGGTCTTCAACCAGATTTTTCCATCCAGAGCTGGCTCAGAAGAACTCGGTCTCTGACATTGACCCTGTTTTAAACTTCTTTCCCCCCACCACCTCCACTCGAAATGACCATCCCTTGTGCCATTCAATCACAGCAACAATTGGCAATTAAGTCAGTTCCGTCCCTGACTAATTTCTTGACCTGATCTGCTTTTAGTGCAGAATCTTCTTGAAGCCCTGCTGCTTTTTAGCCAAAAATAAGTAAGTCAAAAAACATGCCCAGGAGCAAAAGAAATGGACTGCACCAACAGACTCATCAATAAGTAAATAATATTTATCATGAGCTCTGCACTACAGCATTTGGACAGACACAAGACAAGCACCAGTTTGGTGCCTGTGCTTGCCAGCTGGTCACATCCAAACACTCTTCCATCTTAACATGCTTTGACTAATAGGGACATGACTGGCACTGAGCTGGGGATGCAGGTGCCCATGCTCCAAGAGATGGTGTTTTAGGTACCGAAATTGTTCCCTGCACGTTGAGACCCTCCAAGCGCAGGCAGAGGGGAAGACCAGCTAGGGCTGTCCACCCTCACCAGTGCCAGATTACATTTCCACGGCAGCTGCTCCCTTTGTCTACGCCCAGTAAAGCCAAACCAGCCTAAAAATTAATTTAATCTGCTGTAAACCCAAGTGTCAAGCACTTAGATGGCAGCTAAAAGCGCCACTCTCAGATAACAGAGTGACACCGGCTAATAATAGCCTGCACATTAGGGGAGCGGGAGCGGACATTTTGTGTAACCAAAGAGGAACCTGTGCCTGGGAACAGCCCGCGCTGGCCGGTCCCAGCCCCGCCAGCAGCGCCCGAGCCCACCCGGCCTCTCCTGTGATTAGCTGCACTAATACCACCGGTGACCTCTCTTTCAAGCTCGGAGGCAACAATAGTCCTGGCTTTTGTTAGCGGGGAGAACAAAATGCCACCTTTTACAGCTCTGCAATCATAGCTGCTTCCCTTTTCATCTCCCAGAGGCTCTGCACCAGACCTTGCTCACCGGGGGGGACGGTTAACCCTTGCCGGGCAGCTGGCCGCAGCAGGAGGAAGGGGTGCCAGGGTCACTGCACGCTCCTCTTCTCCCACGTCCCTCCACTTGCACAGTAAACACCAAACAAGCCCTTTCTGGTGGAGGATGCAGGTGTGCAACAGGGCTCTTCTCTGCCTGACATTGCCATAGGCAGCAAGTATCCGGTGGCCACTTCAAGCCCCTGAGCTGCATCAAAAAGGTCACCAAAATCCATGCTGAGCTCTTCCTCCTCACTCTGCCCTTGGGAACTGCCTTAAACACACCCACTGACTAGGAAATGGTGTAACTTAGGTGACCTTCTTTTGTCCAAATGTAAAAAGAGCAGCTTAGAAACAAAGGAGAGTATGTTTTCCAGAGCAGCACTTCCCAAAGCTCAGGAACTCACCAGGGATGTAGCACAAGGTGCTGGTGTGAATGTGTATTTGGGTTTGCATGCAAAGCTCTTCCCAAAAGAAGAGGAGGGATGCTCAGAGATGCTCGCTTCCCACTTCCCATGGGCTGGAGCAGGGCTCGCTCAGGACCTGGAAAAGACCAACCCTCATCCACTTTGGGATTCCTGAGGGAGTAGGGCACCTCATCCACCCTCACACCCCTCCCTCTTCTCTTTCTTCTCAACGAGGGCTACAAGGAGCACGGGGAGCTTTCTCCCGGGGCGTGCAAGGGTCTTGGATGCACAGCTGACTGCACGTGTCAGTTATGCTCCAAATGGGTTGTCACAGGTCAAGGTTCTGCAGGCAGCAAGAGCAAATGCTATTTTTAGACAGGATAAGGTCACGGTGCTTTTAGAGACAGTGAGGTCTACAATAAAACCTATTGATCAGTCTCTGGAACTAGCGCTCCGGAGAGACACCTAAATTGAAACAAAAATTGCCTGGCCGTTTTCTCTATAGACTCCTTGGGTAAAAGCTTGTTGGAGTCTTTCAGGAGATAAAATAAGTAAGAAGAACCTGCGTACAGACCACAGTTGTCCATTTAAGTGGGTGCACGGAGGGGGGAGGGAAAAAAGGGAAAGTGAGACCTATGGGAGAGAACAGTGGGAAGCTGTGAGCATCCTTCTGCCATAGTGACAAGCCAGCTGCCCCGAAGGTGAAGGCCATCCTTACCATGTCCTGACTCCAGTCTCCACAGCCCAGGTGTAAAGGCACTACAGCAAACCGGACTTTTAAGAGAATTAATGCTTTACTTGCATCTTGGAGGGTAAGGAAGCCTCTGAAGGCATTAATCACTGGGGTCCCCAACAGCACACGTGCATTCACCATCCCTGGAAGTGTTCAAGGCCAGGTTGAATCAGGCTCTGAGCAACCTGGCCTAGGGGAAGGTGACCCTGCCAATGGCAGGGGGTTGGAACCAGATGAGTTTTGAAGTCCCTTCTAACCCAAACCATTCTGTGATTCTCTTTGGCCATTTGTGTTTTGGCGGTGAATATCACCCAGCTGACTCATGGAGGCCGAAAGATGAAAAACACGGCAGTATTTCAGCCAGGCAAATTATTTAACTGGATGGTTCACTCATCTCCAAGGTTTTCACAACAAATTCCAAGCGTTTATCCAGGTCATGGATAAACCAAAATTTAACCAAAAATACCACAAAGCACTGGACTATCACACCTTCAAGTTCAGCTCTAAGTCCACTACAGGCACATAAATCCCTCTGTATCACAAGAGGATCTTTATTGTATTGGAGACTTGGAACCACAGGGACGAGCATGAAACCATGGAGTACCTTCATTCATCGCCTGCCCCACGGCCACAGCCTCCCTCACAAACAAAGCATGCCACAGTAAACATAATCCATACATCACACCCTGACATGGGTGACCCCGTTAGCGAGTCCCAGCCAGAGCACCCCACCAGACATCAGCAATATCACGACCAATGCATTTGGAGGATACAATAATAATAATAACTACAGGTAAATACTATTAAGCTGTGAAAAGCTAGTGTGGGTGGTGGGATACATAGTTTACTTTCTAGTCCAGACAATAACAACATGAGCAGAGATATACATTCAGCAGCTCAGCTAAAAGCAGACCATGTGGGAATTAAAGCACTCGCAAGCCTGCGGCATGGCTCGCTCACCATCCGACTACCAGGTTAGGCTGCAGTTTAAGTTTCTGCATAACAGAGATGACAAGATGCAAAACCTCAAGCAGTATTATCTGTACAGTGACTGCGCTGCAGAGGAATCATAATAAAAACCACGTTTCAAAGCTGTACAGTAACTGTGATTCTGGGAAAAAAACCAAACAACAACAACAACAACAAAAAAAGACAGGCCGATCTTTCCAAAAAATATACTGCCGCTAGAAAAGCCAAGGTAATTATTCTTCTATTTAGGAAATCAGGCATGGGTTTTGTTTGGTTTCTTTATATAAAGGTCCTTAGGCTCCTACCAACACTTTTACGATTTTCTTCTTAGTGCCCTGTGACTCTAGGACAAAGTTTGAGATAAAACGATTATAATAAATAAGGACAAACTTATTTGGGAATTAAGGACACTGCTGCAGCCCCTCATCTTCTTAACTGATTAAATGAATGGAGCTTTAGTGGAATATATGTCTAAGAAAATTCAAAGCTGATTTCTGTTTATAATTACTGATAGCACATGAGTATCCTTTCCAGAAAGCCTACTCTGTCACCCAGAAAGCAGATGCAAATATGGGTATAAACAGGGAGTGCAATGAAGCCTGTGGCAATGCTCACATTAACTGCCATGCAGCCAGACTTCCACCCCATATATGTGTGTGGGTACACACACTCACACAAACACGTGCTCCTCTGGTGATTTTTGACAGGCATTGCTTGTATCCAGGCTTGACTCCATGCCTGCCACCTTCTCCAAGTTTTTTTCCTAGACTCCAGTGGCTGGTAGACGAGGCTCTCGGTTAATCTGAACATAAATAACCATAACAGGTTAAGCCCAAGCTCCTTTACACCTCTGTGCCTACGAAGTGACTCTCCCGGCTGCAGGGAAGCCACTCAGAATTTACCCCTGGGGTAACTCTGAGCAGGATCTGCCCTCACAAACACTTTCTCTGTGTCTATCCCTGCCCTTGGGTTTTGCATGAGCACAGAAGCAGGGAGGGGACCACAAGCATCCCCTACTGCTGCCCCAGAGGAGCTTTTGTAACCTGCCCAGCTGCTGTTGGGCATGAAACTGAGAAACTGGAGAGGCTGGAGTGGCAGAGAGTGGCTCCCTCAGTTTGTTTAACTGCAAGATGCATCCAGATTTGTGAGGCTTCCAGTACAAGGCAGCTTGAGGATCAGCACCTCCACGAGACAGAGGCCAGGGACATGATGCTGTGCTTCCCAGAGCCACCTTCATCCCTCTCCCAGGGGGTACAAGGCACTGAAAGACCCAGCTCTTTCCACAACAGGCAGGGAAAAGAGGGAAATAAACCCCCAAACTTTTAAATTTTGTCTTTTCCATTTATTTTTGAATTAGCATTCAGCGTCTGCCGCCGTTGACACGGATAGCTAAAAATGTGTGTGCGGATATGTCATCCATGAACAAAGTGGCTCATGTTTGTTCTTTATTATTTAGGAAATGCACATTAATTACTGCAGATTTTTTCCTATACATCTACTGTATCTCAGACAGAATTGCTGAGAAGGTCTGCAGAATAAAAATGTATGGGGTAATTAAATGGATATTTATAATTAGAACTTAATAATTTGCATCAGGGACAAATGAGCTCTGATTTCAATCTGTAGTGCATTTAGATTAGCCTGAAGATAGTGTAATTTGATGTTTTATAGTCCTCCTCTCAGATTATGAAACAATACAGTGTCTTTAAAGCAGCCGTGTTTGTGTCAGGAGTGTGTTAAGAAGCAGCCGCAATGAAAATGTTTGACAACGTGAAAGCAGCCATAAATTACATGACAACTGTGTAAAAGTCGTGATGAAACAAATAAAGAGCTGACCTATAATGCATCTGATTCAGCACCGCGCCCGGACCACTCGGCGCTCATCCCGGAGCGCATCCTTACGCACACGGCTACTTAGCACCGAGAAAACTGTAAATTATCCCTAGTCAACAACATTGATTTTTAGTTGACGTTTCAATCAGTTTGAAGTAGAAATACTACACTGCTCCCCGGCAGCCTCTGAGCCAGCCGGCTGCTCGGCCGGAGCCTCTTTGGGCGCAGCTCTGTTACAGCCCCATTGTTCCCACTGTACAATATTTATCGTGGGCTCTCCAGACACAGGTACTTGACCCAAAGGTCACCGCCTTGGTCTCTTGGACATACAACCCACCTTTGCTACCAACGCCTTTTGCCCAAATACAGGGAGCCCCTGCACATCTCACTGCCTCCCCACAGAAGTACAGGTGAATCTATCCCAGGGGATGTGGCACTGCACAGCTGCAGCCAAGCACATGCCCCCAGACCACGGGGCTGCATCTTCCCGGGGCCAGAGCTGAAGCGAGGTGGACTCCTTACCAAGGTCTTGGTAAAGAGCAGGTTGGTTTGGAGATGCGACCACATCTTTGCTTCTCTTCCCAGCTTTGCCCAGCCACGGGCAGGGAGGAAGAGCAGTGAGGCTGGGCTCTCACTTCCGCTCTGCAGCAGCTCTCTGGCCTCACCCGGGGCGAGCCACCCCACCTGTGCCACAGCAGTTGCCTCTCTCGCCCCGGCAGTGCGAGGGTGTGTTTATTACCATGTCCGAGGCACTCAGGTCCTCACGTAATGGATGCTGCAGAGGTAAACACCTCGATCAGCAGATAACAGGGAGTCCTGTGCAGGCATTACACACACGGGAGCTGCGCACGTGCATAGGCAAACGCCTGGGAAAATACACAGGGGTGCCAAGTCGCTGGGAAGCTCACCATCAAACCAGTTACAGTCTGGCACACAACACGAGGAGCGAGGGAAGAACCAGTGTAAGGAAGGAGATTTCCAGAGCCCTGGCACTCAGTCTCGTGGAGCCATATCCCACAGCCTCTTCCCAGCCTTTGTACTTTCCTCCCACAGAGCAGAGCTCAGTGCACCGCACATCACCAGCTGCCAGCTAAGAATGTGAAGGGGAACAAGAGGATGCAAGGCTGGGATTTTCAAACCATGGCAGCATATGATATTCGCAGCCTCCTCAAAATCTAGGACTCACAGGCCTGGATGCCCACACGGAGCAAGGTGCTCAGGCAAAGCTTTAGCTAACAGAGGCCATCCCTACATGTGCCCACTTTCCAAGAGGGACAGCTACGTGACAGAAAGCCTCTAGTGCCAAGCAAACCTCCCAATTCCCAGCAAGGCATGATGCTGGGAATGCATTGAAGGGATAGAGGACAGGCAGGTGACCCAACCCACTCCAACCTACCCTTCACACCTCTGAAAACGCTGCCCTTTGCAGCGGGGGGAGCCCGTGTTTTCCCAGCTATGCCCTTTCCGTGCATTTTGAAATCCACCGTCCAACAGCACGACGGGAAACAAGGTGTCGAGCTCTTCCTTGGAGGAGTTTCTTGTTTGACCAGAGTACACGTTATTCAAATCAGCCAGAGTGAAATGCAGTTAAGCTGCTGTTTGTTCCAGCACGATGGGACTGGCCTGTTAAAAAGCAAAAATGTCAGGATGTTACAGGCTCAGCCTCCTGCCAAGACTGGTAAGTAGCTGAACAACTGTCAGAAACGGCATAATCGGAAACAACAAAAAAATAAACATACCCAAAACAACCATGAATTCAGATTGTGTTTCCGAGTCACAGGCGCTCTGGGGCCACCCACACCTCCAGCCAGGCACCCTTGGGAAGCTCCAACCCGCAGCATCCCTGCAGCCTCATTTACTGCATCTCCACCACATCCACCTCTTGCCAAGCAAAGAACTTTAAATAAAAACAACGGTAACCCAGTAAAGATCTCAGATTTTGTCTTTATTCTCCTCACCTCACGAAGCACCTTAACATGGGGCATGGCCCAGCAATGTTCTGTGAGGGCTGCATAAAGGCTGGAAATGCAGCCACCTTCACACCCAGTGCAGGTCTGCACTAGGGGATCAATTTGATTTTGTTTCTCATAAAGTTATTTGAATGGGTGGGAGCCACCATGAAAAGGTGCTGTTGTGCACAAGCTGTGGACCTGCACTGGCTCTGCCCCCAGGGTTTGCTCTCCCCAGCCAGGCAAGCATTGCCTTGCAGATGGTTTTCACCCCCCAATTTAACTCCTGCTATCTCTGAAATCTCCCAGACACACGCACGTCCCTCCTGCTCTCTCACTCTCGAGTTTAGTTTGCCTCTCAGAACAGCAACCCCCTTTTTTTTTCCTGTCCTGGGCCCTCAGGTTACTGGCACGGCGACAACTCTTTTTTTTTCCCAACAGCGAGCCAGGAAAGATGATAGAACCTGCGTGCGTGGCCAAGGGACTGGTCTCAACTGGTTCAGGAGGAAAAAATGGAGCTGTGTCTTCCCCCGCCCCCCCCCTTCTTGCCTTTAGCCAAAAGACCTGGGAGCATTTGATGTACAGTCAGCAGGTATTAAAAAAAAAAGAAAATTATTGAAAAGGCTGGCCGGCTCTGGAGCTGTGACACTCTCTCATCAAACTCTGGACTTCAGCCAAGTTCATCTGTTAATGGAGAGCCACAGCCAGGGCCTCCCCCCGCCACCACCCCCTCGCTCCCTCCTCTACCTCTTCCTCCCTCCTAAAAAACTAGACATCGATTATGTCTGTGCTTTTCCCTTTCTATTCAAGATAAACAAAGTGCTTCAAGTTCAGGGCACACCCTGGGACCCTTGACAAAGCAATCTATCATCCTGTCTGCTAAACCAGTCTGGCCACACCACCGCCGAGGAGACTAATGCTTCCAGTGTACAATTTTCCCTTTGTGCTGCTGCCCTATTACTAGTAACCTCTTTTCTTCCCTACCTTCCCAGGAGCAGATGTGCTTGACCACTTTGCCTAAGCCCCTCCTGGCAAAGGCATTTTTTGCTGAAAGCAACCTCAAGAATTTAAAAAAAAAAAGAGCCAAACCCCCGCCTGCCCCCTCCTCTCCCCGACTCCTGTCTCCATCCCTACGTTCACCAAAGAAATCCAGCACAGAGCTTGAATTTTCCTTCCCCACTGAAGATTTCTTTTTAGGGAGTGAGTTCAGGTTTAAATCATATCCACTAATTCATTCTGACTTGCAATTAAATGCAAATACACTTTTATAGCCAGCATGGAGTGTATTAATTTTAACAGCAAATGACAAAATAAGAATACAGTCCCTCCAATACTAATAACGAATCGCACTATAAATCACGTTAGTGGTCACATTCATTAAAGCTTGTAGAGCTCTTGGAAATCCGTGGGTGCGATGTACCACCAACCCACAGAGCAGCATCAGCTCGCCCGGACCCCACTGCTGGCACCCAAGTGCCCCAGACCCCAGCTGGGGGGCACAGAGATCATCCCATCAAGTGCAGGGCACCCAAATCCACTCCCAGTCCCTCCCGGCAGTGCCACAAGGAGCTGGTGCTTCCCAGGTGAGCGGCACCGGTGAGATTCATAGCCCAATATTGAGGGTGGGTCTCACCACAGGGCCGAGGCATCTGGGCAACGTGGTTTAGGTTAAGGGAAGGGCCAGGCTGGGTGCTCTAAAACACAGGGCAGTTACAGAAATTAATAGGAGACCACAAATCACCATTTAAGGGCACTTCTTAACAGCTAGCCTGGCCTTTTCCTAATGCTCCCGGCTGCCGACAGCGCTTACCCCTTCCCCAGGTCTACAAGCGCTCCATTTGCTTGCCAGCACTAAGATCCTCTGCACCGTTTATTAGCCAACATGGGGGAAAGTGAGGGTTTTCTGGCTCCTTTGTTTTGTTAGGACAGCTGTGTGCCATTCCCACCCCCTCCCACCCATCCTCTCCTAAAGAAATAATTAAATCCAATTAGGACCAGAAAGTAATTTACATTTTGGTTCTGTGTAAGATGGGGAGGTGGGGGAAGGAAAAAAAAAAATCCCATAAAACACGTTGTGATGAAATTTCATTCCTTTGCTACTTATTTGTCTGCTTTTGCTTTCGAGGACAGCTCAGGCTGCACTTTCCCTCTTTAAAGGCTGTACATTCTGGTGCGTGGACCGAGAGGGAGACGAGGAAGGTGGAAGAGAGAAAACTTGTTCCCATTCCCTGCTCTGTGAACAAGACAGTTCTGCTGGGCAGCCCATCCCGCTCCTGTGCTCCTGTGCTCTGCTCCTGCTCCTCCCCTCGCCGTGCCGGGGGCTCCTCTGCCGCGGTTTACTGATTTACAGAACCTTGGTATGTGAATGGCAAAAATTCCTTGGCATAAGTGTATGTTTGCTGATCACATTTCAGATCATGTGTTGTTCATTATTATGACTTGCTCAGAAACAGTTTTGCTACAGTTATATGGGTTTGCCTTGGATATTTTTTCCTCCTTTAGTACATTGAAAACATCATGGCAGGAGGGGAAAGCAAATGAGAAAATGATTTTGTGTCTACACCACCTCAATAGTCTATTTTAAAAAATTACAGAAAGGAATACAAAATATTCCAGGACTGGGAAGCAAGGGAGAAAGGAAATGAGATTAACAAATCATTTCTTAAAGACCAACGTGATGTCAAATTTTCGAGTGGAATATTTTCCTTTGGATGGGGATGGAATTATAGGGGGATTTGATATTTGTACACTTCTGAAATCTCTAAAAATATATCCAGCCCAACTGATGCACTGATTTTAATTTGGTGCATTATTTAAGCACCTAGAAGAGAAGATGTTTTTGCCGGGCAAGACACCAGTGTCAGGACCTTCTGCAGCACAGGGCAGCAAGTCGAGGACACACTGATTTCTAAAAATACTCCCCCTTTGCCTCCTGCAGAGAATTTTTTTTCTGAGTTCACATTCTGGCAATTAGAAAAGCAAATAAGTCATCACTCCAGAAAAAAATTAAAGTTTCCAAACAACGCCACTGTTTTGCTTTCACCTGTGTTGTAAAACTCCAATTAATTCCAGACAGTTTGTTCTGAACTTCTCCCGCAATTTACCTCCATCTTTGCTCGTGGGAGATGGTCCACGTGGGTTTCCCCTCACCACGCAGGTCACCTGGGCGCTCTCCTCTCCACGCCCGGTGCAAAACACGAACGTTCGCTTTTTTGTCATTTTCATATAGTAAATTATCCATTAGATTTCAACATATCTTACTAAAGCAATTACATCAAGAAAATGATAGCGCGTGTGGAATCAATTATGCATGCACTTGGCCAGGGACCAAAGGCTATGAAGTCGGAGAGGGCAGAATCGCTCGACACACACAAATAAAAAGCCCCTGGATCTCGCAGATGGACCCCATCAGTTCATCTTACTGCCGAAAAAGTTCATGCACTTAATAATTTATTTGTGTTCTGGATACTGTTTCCCAGCTGAATATTAACAACTTTGAACTGAACCACGCTTTTAGCGTGGTATGGGTGGAAGTCATGGAAGGGCAGCAGCAGGTCTCCTCCGAGGTTAAAATTATACTTCTGTTCCTTCCAGAATGGTCCTTTTCCCTCTCCGTTTATTTTCTTTCATTAAGCAGTTCCTTTAATCAGGGTATCCGTTTCACCCCTCCGATTCATCTTCTTACCCAGTGATAAACTCTCCAACCAAAGCTGAGCATCAATTACCACGGCTGGACACCCGAAGGGATGAAGCAACGGCAAGGGCCTGATCCCACAGCCAGGAACTGCAGTGCTGCCAGCGTGAGGGACAGGGCACAGGGACCAGGCCAAGCCCCAGCCAGGCAGGAGGGGTGGCGGACGGCCTCCGGCGCTGGCCGAGCACGGATGCCCGGGCAGGTTATGAGAGCTGGGCAGGCTTCCAGCCAGGCTGCTCCCAGCTTCCCCTCCCAGGGCTAGATGATTAACACCTTGCCCGGACAGGCAGGAGAGAAAGACCCTTCCTTGCGATGAGGCAGCTGGGAGACCGGAGTGGCTTCCACTGCAGAGCCAGCAGCACAATTTGCTGCTACAAACAGGGCGCTCCCTGCCCTTTACGCAGCGTCCCCCAAAGGCAAGGCCACCACCCCAATGCCAGCAGCAGCTCTGCACCCACGGGCAGCACAGGATGGGGCCTGGAGCACGTGCTTTCAACACTGGTCACGCAGAGAAGGGTCCAGGCACCGCCACATCCTGCCCTGCTGTCACCTCTCCCTCCGGCCCTGGCATCTCCAGAGCACGGAAAATAATTCTTTTCGATCTGTACATATAGAATTATTTTTTAAAGGAATGTCTCCCCCAAATGGGAACAATTTCCTTCTACACTTCCAACCAAGTGTACTTAACATTAAAAGAGAACTGATAGAACATATTTAATTACTCAAGGTTAGACTCCTAATTCCTCAATTCACTAAAGGAAACTTGGCAAGAAGATGCATCATTTTGCTGCTTTCTACTGGAGCATCTGAGGGAGAAGAGCCACTGAGGCAGCTAATACACAAAACATGATCAAAAGTGATTAACAACAGCTTCATATGCAAATTGCATTAATGAAGGAGTGCAAAGTCATCATGTAAATTAAATATGTCAAATCTCTTGGTGAACTTTCAATCTTGAGAAGAAAAAACACCGCTTTAATTTTTTTACATCATCAATTTTCCAAGATTGAAAATCTAAGAATCTTGGTGCTATAAAACAATTTTCACCTTTTTTTTCTCCTTCAGCAGCCTGACAGGCTGGCCTGATGTGTGCCGAATGCACATGTTAATAGGCCAATCAAAAATGCAAAACAATTCGCAATTACTGCAAGGACCTAATGGTCATTAGAATTTACAACTAGGTAATGAACTAAAGTCTGCCCACACCATGCATATTCATAAAGCAATTTAGCCTTTGAAGATTAAAGAAGTGCTTAAAATTCAAATGAGCTTTAGCAAATTATCAGTAAGATTCATCCAAAAAGCAAAAGGGTTTTTCTTCCTGTGATTTCCTTATTTTTTTAATGCAAAATTGTTATATCTTCCAGACGGAGCTTCAACTAAACACAGGGCTCCGAGTCAAGCCAAAGGGGCTGGAGACAAACAGAGGCAGAAAACATTGTTATGGACTTTGTTCAGAAAACTAAGCCCTTAAGAGCCAAACCTATCTCTAAACATGGTAATTTATCAAAAGCAGCACAGACTTGCTCATAGGCAGTATTGTGTGCCGCTCTCCGAGAGCAGATTAACAAGATTTCCACCACCCTCCAAAAAAGCCTTTTTCCCCTCAAGTCACATCTTCCATGTAAACAGCAAACGTATTATAAAAACATTATTTTCATCAAAGTGCAGCAGCATTAATTTTAGGGACTCGCTGCATTTAAAAGGGAGGGATGAAAAGATCTCGGCACCGGAGCGTGCCACTGAGAAAGTCGCTGTGCTCGCGGGGAGCGGAGCTGCGGCCGCCGAGCCAGCGGAGTTTGCGGGGGCACCGCTCAGCGCCGCCGGCCGCTCCCAAACTTGGCTCCGCTCTCGGCCGGCTCCGCCGGGGCCTGATCCTGCCATCCCAAAGGATGCAGAGCAGGGGAGAGACTTTTGCCAGTGATCCCAAGAGGAGGCTGGGGGGGGAAGCGCTGGCTGCCTCCCCGGCACCCCGACTTTGAAGGATGGATGAATGTCCAAATAATTCCTATTCCCACCTCACCAGCCTTCTCCAACCTCGTGGCTTACCCTATCTGCACCCTGCAGAGTAAAATAGAGATACCTGGAGCTGTGCTAATGCCCCGCTTTTTTAACATTTATTGGACAAAACAGGACCTGGTGCCGCGCAACAACCGCAACAGCAAACATCCGGATTGGCCATGAGTCCCCAGTTTTAAGCAATTCACCCCAACACCAACATTACTTCACACAAGAAGAGTCCAGGGAAGGCCAGTATGGGATGTGACAGCATAAATCAGAATTAGATTCAAAACAAAAGTTTAGGAACTACTGCCGGGCCGCCGAGCTGTTGAAGGCCACGTCTCCCAAACTGCCTTCAAGTCATGTCCCCCACTAGGAGATTTCCCCCCCCACTTCTTTCTCTGTTTCCAGAGACGTAAAAACCACACAACTGGGCTCTGAGCATTCCTTAAAATAAAGCAATTAACTTATTTCCAGGCTCCAGCAAGCGATCGTGACAGCCTCCCCCCGGCAGAAAGTGGGAGCCGTGGTCCCTGACCCCCGGCCAACACAAAAGAGGCAGCCCCAGCACAATGCCTGCTGTCAGCAACTGAATTATTTTTATACAGGAATTTTTATCTCTATGGTACAAACAAGTATGTGTCTGTGCTGACTTGTTAAGCAATCCACTTGTATGTAGAATAAGATTTTTTTTCCCTGCTACCAGTCACACAGCTCTAAGATCAGAAGAAATACATACTCTTTGAAGCTCCTCAAATGTTTTAGTTAAAAGGACAGCAGTTGTTTTCAAAGATCCAAGAGTATCTTTATCAGAATTTAATTTTTCCTTATTGATTTTTTCTAACGTAACACAAATTTAACATAGGACAGTTTATAGTTTATTACAAAATAATACAGCCTCTATCTCTTTTTCCAAATGCATCCCACTGTGTTCTAGCTCCTCAAAGAGAACAAGCCTCCAGGACTACTGTTTCTCATTGCACAACAACTCTGCCCTAAACATGAAAATCGGCATCAGTAATAGAGAAACACTGGGAAAAGCTCCCAGCCGCCCTCACACAGTAAATGCTCCATGCACTTGCGATGCCCTGGCTGAAGAACGACAGTTTTGCTGATCTATTCTCTTATTCCACAAAGAATAAACTCAGTAGCTAAAATGCAACAAAACCCAGATGATTCATTCAATGTCTGAAAAAAAACCCAGCTGTGATGCTGAAGCAAAGTAATGCTGGGTGACAAATTAATTGTTGCAAATATTGGGGCGGGGGGGGATACAACACAACAGATTTTTATTTTTGCATTTTATATTTCCCTACCTGGTAAATCAATTAAGCAAGCAATTAATGCAAAATTAAACTCCTTACTTCCTAAAGGAACGAGGAATTGTGATGCATAATTTTAAAAAGGTAATAGCTGTAGTAATAGCAGTAATAATAACAGCAGTAATAATAATATTATTATCCACAACAACAATAATAACACCACTAAAGGCAGGGCTCTTCTTCGAGCCTTTGTTGTTCAGCAGTAATTCCATTGTTTATTTAGGCAGAGGTTTTTCTATCTGCAGCTAAGATCAAATTGTAGGTGTAATTGTTCAGCATTTAGGCAAAGCAGGGGAGGGTGGAAGCACGAAGTCCTTGGTTCTGACTGACCAAAGCTCACCACGTCTCCCTCCACCAGCACACCCACTCCAGCAGGAATCCTGCACCCTCTGAAGCACCCTGACAACGCCTACCTGGAAGGGCAGAGAGGAAGCACTGCTTCTCCTGACAGCTATTTCCCAGGGACAGCGAGCCTCCCTGCCTTGTCGGCAATGCAGTTATTTTGGTTTTGCTTCTTACCCCACTCTTGGTGTCTCGGCTGTTTAGTGTGAAACACAAAAATCTGAGCTGTAGCCGAGCTCTGTACCCACCAGACGGGGAAGCGATGGGTTGTTTTTTTTTTAACAGCAACCTGTTCAGGTAAAAAGTTCCAGTAGAATTGCAGCAGGCAAGCGGGGAGAGGTCTCCGGGGAAAGGAGAGAGAAGAAACACTTTGGTGCACTGTCTGCAAACCCAGAATTCAGCAGCTTTTTTTGGCAGCCAATTTGTTTCAAGTGTTTTGTTTCAGGGAACGTATGTATTTTTCTTTGTGCATTTTGTGGATTTACTACAACCGCTCCTGACAGCTGTTGATTCAGTTAAATGAGCACATTATTAAAAATCCTCGAACACAACCGCACTGAAAAACAGACACCTTTGGATGGAGCTGAAGATTCGAACACACAAGAAGCAAATGAAACCTCTGCGAGGACGATGTACAGCCTGGGCCGTGCCCAAGCCAGGGGGCAAAGAGGGCTCCAGCCCCTGTTTGTGGTGACTGTTTTCTTTGTTTCAACCAGGCTCAGATGCTAAAAAAAGAATGAAAAGCAATGCCAACGATCCCAAGTATAAAAAATAAATGTTTGCTAATACTTGAAAAAATTACATCCCCCAGCGGGCTGGAGTTAATGTGCTTCAAATAATTCTGCACCGTGACCCGTACTTTGTTTTCTTTTCTTACTTACTATCCAATTTTGCAGAGGAAGGACACCTATTCAGAACGAGGAGGGAAAGAAGAGGATGTTTTCATTTTGCTTTAGATCAAAGGCAAACAAGAATGCAAACTGTGGCATATTGAATATTTTTTTCCACCGCTGTCATTCACACTGGGCTATCGAAGTTTTATACAATTCCCCAGCCTGGCTGCATATTAAGCTGGCTGTGTACAGCTTTATTATAGCGTGGTGCTGAGGAAACATTAATATTCCTGTGTTGCATCTGACAGGACATTTACATGCGCCCATCTGAGCTCACACCTGAGAGCTGCTCCAAGGTACAGTAGCTGTGCTCCGATTGTAAAGGCAAATGAAGAACACAAATTCCCTGCTGGGATCGGGGCTGACCTCGCCACACCCCACACCGCAAACCTTTCCCTCGCCAACCCCAGGCAATGCCACCTCCGAATGAAGAATGAGCCACCAAGTTACCAGCCTTGGTGATAGAAGAGCAAAAAAAAACCTCGCTGAAATATTTTAAAGATGCACAGCGAGTGCAGCTGGCCAATAAAGGTTGGAAAACAAACTGGCTGAACCCCGTGCGGGATGCATTGCATACTAAACCTGATTAGAGAGATAGGGAGGATGTTTATGGGCTTTAAAATGCGTTTGGCATTAACACAGGAGAGTTTGAATAATGTGAGCACTTGGTCTGCTCATCCATGGGGTCCACAGCCACCAGTCCAGCTCCTGCAAGAGTTTGATCCACGTCTGGCAGAGCAAAGCACACCCAAGATGGGGGCCCTCCAGAGCGGCCCTCCAGAGAAACTGTGTTTCATGGAAATTCATTATCAGATCATCCCAACCGCTTTGGTGGTTTGTGGGTCCATTAATGTGCCTGTTATTCTTCAAAGTATGCCATAAATCACAGCAATCCCTGTACTGGTGTCTACCTACATGGGACCTAACCTGCTATGCCCGATGTCACCAGGCGTTGGGCTGGAGCTACTGTATGTACACAGTGAGACAAAATTATGTCCATTAGCCCTGGGGAAAAACAAAAAAAAGCCACCCAATGGTTAATTTTAGGGCTATGCTACCAGTATGTATATACATATATATATATGTATACGTGTAAGCCTTAATGTATTAAAATCTATGGACTTGACATGTTTTATGGACTTGTGCAATACCCCAGTAGCTGACACATAAAACCGAGCGCTCCCTGATGGAAGCTGCGTTCAAATGCCTGCCACTGGGAGAAGACAACTTCCTAGGACTCGCGACATCCCCGGCAGCATCATGACCCGAACAAAATCACAACAAGCAGAAAGGTAACGAGAGATCCTCAGCGATTAGCTGAAAAAAAAACCCAACAAAACACAAGTGGCACTGTGCCAGGCCATGTCCAGCTTGGTGCTAAACGCCTTTCATTGCACAAAGCTGGTACTAGTGGATACAAAAACAGACCAAAGCTTGAAGGGAATTTTGTCTGAAAAAATTCCTGTAATGAGGATGCGCGCAGGCAAACAACTGGAGGCTCCGCTCCCGTTGCCTGACGGTGCCTCGCAAGCCTCTTTAATCGTCCTTATTATTTGAATGGAACAAGAAAGAGCTCGTGGGCTGAAGGTTGCATATACAAAATGGGGTGATGCTAATAGACCTCCTCCTCTTTAAAAGAGGCATTACCAAATTATGGGAATGTTTAGGGAAGACTTTACTTCTCCCACCAGGCTAATTAGAAGGTGTTTAATTTACTCCCTGCCTCAGTTTCCATCGCCCAGCATTCGTTGCTGGGACTCTCCACACAGAGCCTTGCATTTATTATGCGCATGATTTTCAAAGCTTTTGGCACATGATGCCAACGTGCACCTTTCAAGATCTATATGGAGCTTAACATGTGCCAGGCTACCTCTTGAACCACCAGCATTTTGGATGCAGTGATGCTTCTGCTCGCGGACAGCTCCACAATTCAGTGC
Source organism: Cnemophilus loriae (assembly GCA_013397755.1). Lineage (NCBI taxonomy): Eukaryota > Metazoa > Chordata > Aves > Passeriformes > Corvidae > Cnemophilus > Cnemophilus loriae. Next base: position 1,226,247 of record VZTF01004039.1, read on the forward strand.
CCCATGCAATAGGAGAAGGAACACAAAATATATTTCTCATCCTCTCAGAAGATCTGATTTGCAGCAAACAAAAAAACCCAGCAGAAATATTCAAGGCACCACAACACTGTGATGCTCCCCTGGAAGGCAGAGGCAGAGGAAAACTTTCTATCCTGCTTCTGTGCGTCGAGTGAACTCATATTTGTGTTTCCAATAAAGAGCCATTTTTACATTAACTGTCTGGAACAGCAGGGAATAGGAAAACTAACACAATCTTTACCTCGTACAAAGGATGATATTAGTGTCACGTGGTTGCTTCTTCAAAAAACGTTATTTATAAAAGGCAACGGGGAAAGCAGGGAAACTATTGACTCTTCTCTGTATCCCCACGCGAGCAGCATTACAGCAACTTTTTGATCCCCTACATTTTTTACATTTTTCCCCCCCGAGAAGGAAATTTCACAGCCACACAGGCCACCGCCTTTAATTAAGCTTTCAAAAGTCTTCTGACAATGCCAACAATTGCAAGACACTTCTAGAGCTCAATCATGCAATCATCGTGACACTTCTATTTACAATTTGTCTTAGAAAGAGTTTCTCTGACATTGTACTTTGACAAAACAGCCAAGCTGCCGGTTCACAACCTTTCTCTGTCTTATTTACAAATACAGCTTGTATGCAGCGCTCCAAATCTCGGGAGCGGGAGCCTTTGGGTAGCACCCTCACTATTTTTTCCTGCCTGCAATATTTCACCCAGCCTGTGCTCTCTGTTTCTTTGTATGGGGAAAGCAGACAGAATTTGACTTCAAAATCTTCCCATATTCCTTCTTTCCCTCCTCTATCTTTAAGCTTTCATCTTATTGTCCAGATGCAATGCTAACTATTCAGTGTAGAGAGCAGTACTTTTTTGTCTCCAGAACAAAACAAAACAAGGAATCGACATTCACAACCTACAGAATTATAATAGCAACTACTACTAACAGCCCAAGAAAATTTCTGCTTAAAGACATTACCTCCCAAGAACTGTAATAATCAAATATACTCAGTCTGAAATTCAGTACCAAATGATGTTCACCTTCCCCTGACTGCAGCAGACAGAGGGATTTCTTCCATTATTTTCCCACGTGTTTTATTTGAATGTCACAAGCAGCTTGAGAATATAGGATTCGAGCAGTAAAAATGACCTCCCCTCCTCCTCCCCTCTTTGTACAGTAAATAGAGCATCCACAGATCCACACACAGCATTAGACAGGGGAATATGCAGCAGCACTCCAAAGTGTTCCTCCAACTGCATCCAAGTAACATTTAAGATCCTTCTTCACCCAAACCCCAACCTTTCATTAATTCCCTCGGATTTATACATTCAACAAACAAACCGCCAAAACCTGACACGAGCGGGCGATAAATATTTCCTCAGCCTTTTCAATAAGTGAACAGCAATTTTACATTCACTGATCTCCAGATACTTCAGTTAATATTTCCCCCTATTGTAAAATACGAGAGCGCGGATAACTAAAGCCCCGCCGTCGCCCTCACTGCAAATCACGGGCTGCCGGTATCTGGTGGTGAGGCTTTGACATACATATTGATGAAAGCTGCCTCGTTGGACCCACACAACATATCCTATTAATTTTCAGTTAAATTTATGGCATTTCAGCTCCAGTGCTGGATCAGCATCACTCAAAATTTTATAGCAAGGCAGAGCTGTGCACAGGCAGACACCCACATGGAAGAGCCAGGTACGGACACATGCCTGCACCTCCGTGGATTCCACGGCTGCTGCACAGGTTGCACACACACACACACAAGCTCCTGTCTTCATCCCCGTCCCTGGAAAACTGCAGGATAAAGAGCAGCCTAGAGACAGAACAGGTATCATTTCTCCCTGCATTTGAATGAGTCGCTGCCTCCTTCCTCGTCTGTAGATCTTTAACCATTACTTAAGATTCTCTTTTACTGTTACACTCCAACTTACTGACTACAAAACTGCAGGCAGGGAACAAATTGCACCTGGAACTCACCCACAGCACCTCTGTATCCAGGGCTAATCTAGAACACCTCTTCCAGCCTCACAACTAATCGGGGACATTTTTATATTGCTACAAAATATGTATTTTCTGGTCTCTTAGCAGAAAGAATCACTTCTCCCAGCTACTGTGTATTTTTCCAAGGGCAGCCTCTGTCTTTTTTTTTCCCCCTTAATTACACACTCAAATCTTTTGCATTTTGCCTTCTTGCACAGACATCAGATATAAATAGCTGAACTGGAAGAGTTTGAGGTTCTCTGCAGGGGCCTTCCTGAAGCCTGAACTCCACAGTTCAGGCTCCAAGACCTTCATGGGAAATTTTACTGCCAGACTCCACAAACTACTGGCTACGAGCAATGGGTCACTCCAGCTATCACCACACTTCTTTGTGACACAAGGGAGCTGAACTCATCTAAGTGAAAAGGGAGGTGGAAACACGAAGGGGAAGAATAGCGCAAGACCCCGTAACTAATGGTGTACCTTGTCCCTTTCCCAAAGCCAGGCTGCATTTCCAGCCACCAGGAAGAACCAAGGGACCCCAGTGTTGCTCGGCTGCAGCCCAGCCAGGGAGGTGCAGAGAACCTGCATTCTTGGACCTCGCATCCATAGGCACAGCTGGGCACCATAGCCAGAAACTTTGGGGCAGAAGAGCCCTGACAACCACAACTCCATCTCCACTCAGGACACACTCACAGCTTGCTCTGCAGACCCTCCTGCACGGCACCAAGCCTGCTCCCAGTCAAGCCCACCTACGCATACGAGCGAGAAGGATCAGGCCCTGACACTGTGCTCCTGTCCTCAGCCACCGCCTCCGCTCAGTGAAGCATTCACGGTCAGTTAAAACCACGGCCCTTTCTGAATTAACAGCCCCGTGACAGCGCGCGAGCCCAAATCCTCCTCGCTTCGCGTCACCTGCGCCACGCTAAAGTGAGACTTGGCTCGCTGAGGCTCCCGCGCAAAACGAGTGCCAGAGCAAAACCCTCAGCAGAGGAGATTCCCCTTACGCAGAACTCCTCAGCGTGGCCATCTCTCCAGCCCAGGGACCTATCTGGGACCACGGGGACGACAGTATGTTTAATTCTTGCTTGACAGATACTGTGTTTTGTCTTTCGAGCGGAGCGGCGCCGTACGTAAATACAGCGTTACATCATACCGCCGCTCCTCCATATTTGGTGATTTAGTATTGCTCCAGAGCTTGGAAGACTACAATTCCCTTCCGCCAGGCTCCCGCTTCATTAATCATGCCCTACACTTCTGCTCGCTTTCCGTCAGATCGCAGGCAGCACATGGAAATGGGCACTGCCCTCTACCACTCTGGGAAAGAAACCTCACCCTTAACATCCGTATCTGGGAAGTGCAATATAGAGGATTATTGGGGGGTTTAAGTCTCATTCAAAATGTAGCTTAGCAGTAGCTGAGCCTCTGTTTCCTCTTAAATGTAGAGATATTTGCATTTCAAGGAAATACCGGTTACTCTGCAGAAACAGCACACACTCGTTCACATGACGTCTGCGTATGCACGCACATGGCTCTGCACACAGACACGTGCGCAGGCAGACACCCATGCACCGATATGGATCTGCTGCCACCACAAAACCTCCAAAACTGCAGCTCTCCAGCACAGTTTGGCGGCCGGCTTGGAGGCCACGGAAGGCTGCGGGAGGATCCCGCTGAACCTCCCAGCGCCTACTGCCCTATTATGGTTTAACTTTGTGGCCAAAGCAAGCCCAAGACAAGCTCCAGCACATCATGTGATGATGTACTGCGCCTCCGACAACCCCGAGCGGTCCTGTGGGCTCCCCGAAGAGAGGTACTGGCAGTGCCACATCCCAAACATCACTGGAGGGGGAGTTTGAAACTGGTTCAGGCATTTGCTGGGGTAGATATGCTGCGGTCTCGCCTTTTTCGACTGGCAGTATTGGCGTGGTTTGAAGTGATTTGAAACGCTTGCTGCAAATGGGCAGTAGTTTTGTTTACTAGCAGGGTTTTAAAAGCAGAGCGTGCCTTGTTACACTCCCAGGGCTCTGGTATTTTCTTTCTCATGGTACGCTTTTATTTTTTTAACCTCATTTGTGAAAGTATCTCCATGGCCAATGGCTTTCTGATTTAAAAAAAAAAAAAATTATGCTGTGAAATGGAATTATTTACCCTTTTTTCTTTTTCTAAATTACGTTTCATATTGTTTGTTGCACAAAACAGAACTCTGCCTTGGACATTTGTACGGCTGACATGTGGTTGTGTAAACCGCAAACAAAATCAAGATACATCTGTCAAAACCACATCAGAGACAAGAGAGAGCACAGCGAAGCATTTATCATTTGGCTGAGGAGGCAGGCTGCAGAGAGCAGCCTTTCCTGTCAAACCAACCTTTTGAAATTTCCAACATGCCCTTAAACTTTTCGAATAAGCATGTCTGTGCGCTTCAGCAACTGCCCTCTCTACTCTGGCCTGGCCAGTCGAAAATGGCATCTTAAAGTCAAGGTCGGTGGTGTCACTTTGCCATGGGGCTGTGTTTAATTACAGTCCATACGCTGACAGCCAATATGGAACCAAGGCTGGTGGATGCTCGGTTAACTCTTTCACCCCTGACTTTGCCAAAGACTCAAAAGCTCCTCGCTTTCTCGCACGGCACGCTCGGAACCCTCCTCCCACGGCGCTCTGGCAGGCGAGACACCGGCAGGCGAGACACCGGGAGACGGTGACTACAATGCAGGCAAATCACGAGAGCGGCCTCAAACAATACCACCAGAAACACCGGCTGGCACGGCACGAGCCTGTTGCTCCTGCCGCTGCGCAGGCACCAGGAAACACCGCTAACCCGAGGCAGGGAGGGTATGGACACCCCAGCCGTCGCGGCGAGCAGAACACACAGACACGGCAGTGCACGACTGCCAACATGCTACGTTGCAACTGAAACAGAAATAAATTCGCAAACGCTTCTCCTTGCTTTAATTTACCTGCTATATGTTCCTGTTTAGGGCAAATTCCTCTAGATGACGTTGATAAACAATCGTCATCCTCTGGCGTAACCTGGATGCCAACCTCCACAGGATTGGATGCTTTTTTCAGCTCACTTGGTGAGGGTGAAGGTGGCTTATCCACAGCCTTCTCTAGGCAGAGACTGCCATTGCATTGTTTCCGTTTGTGCTCAATAAAAATAAGAATGTCCCCCAACGGAAAGTTCATCTGACACTGGCCACAAGTGAGGAGGTCGTGGTCCCCTTCCGGAGCTCCCAATGTGCCATGTTCAGGTTCGTCATCAGTGAGAATGGCTTCAAGAGGTTCGGCTGCAGTTTGAGAAACAAAAGGAGAATGGTTAGAGCTCTCGGGAAAGGCACCGGGCGCAGGGGGAGGAACACGCCGAGCCCCCTCTTCATGAATATTATACCCCGCTCTCGAGTCCGCCTGCTCCCCCCCAACCAAACCCATGCAACACGGCTGTCAGCACGGCACCGAGGACAGGGATTCATCAGTTACAGGGAAGAGATTTTGCAGGAGCAGCTGTAGCACGCAGAACTCTGAGGACGAGCACCACAACTGTCTCCTTGTTCCTACACGAGGGCAAATTTCTGACTCCTTGAACAATTCAGTGCTAAAATTAATGGATAGGCTGAAAGAATACACTGCAAAACTCTCGTGGTACTATGACAAGAAGGGAATACAGTGTTTTACTGCTGAATGTATTATTTATGTACATGAATTCAAAGCTAAAAGCACTGCACACACTCTCACACACATGGGCGTGTATCCGCCACCAGCCAGACCAGATCCACTTTCTAAAATTCAGAAATACAGTGTAGACAGAAGGTGTTTCAATGCACACAGACATTGCACATTCCCTGTACAAACCGTGCAGGTAATGTGTGCATGTGTGTAAAAGAGAAGAGGGGGACAGCCAGCCTGCACGGCCACACACACCCAGGCACCGACACGCGGGGCACATCCAGCCCTCAGAACGCACGTGCAGACATAAACGCATGGATTTGTGTCACTGTCCCCATCGGCCCGTTTGCAGTTTGCAATTTAAAAAAATCCTAAGGGCGGTAGTTATTTGAAAGGGGAGAGGAAGGGGGAGGGGACGAGGCAAATAAATAAATAAATATATATGGCAGAAAACCGAAATGATAAAAAGCAAGTATAGCAGCAACGCCTGCAGGGCGGGGGGGAGGCACCTCTCACTTTTGAGCTACTCCTCAGGATCAAAATAAACAGCAAATTCACCACTGAGTCCACTCAGAGATATTAGCTGGATGGGATATTTTTTAGTGCTTAAGGAAACAAGGCAAGCAGTCATTTTGCGTTTTTTAATCCTGAAATAAGGGAATGCCTAAATTATCTTGAACATGTTAGCACTGGTGGCCTTCAGCATCTAAAAATCAGCCTGGCCAAGCAACTGCCACATTTCCTCGCAACAGTGAGAAGCGCCTTCTTTAAACTTAAAATACCTTGCCTAATGTTGTCAAAGTTGACAAATTTTCTGAATGAGCTCCAAAAAGCTTCATTATGAGGCTATTTCTGCTCACAGAATCGTCAGTGGATGCTTTAACGAGGCAGACTCGGCTCTCTTTTCTGTTGGCTTTTTTTTTTTTACGTTAAATTTGCAGAGAAATACCTTGGCAATCTCTGTGCAGTCTCCATCACTATTGCCTTTCACGAGGGGGGAAAAAAAAATAAATACCAACAGTGTGTTGGTGTTCCTCTGTCTGCGCAACACAACACGCACGCTAACAGCAGCGAGCAGGAGGAGAGGGTACTACAAATACAACCCACCTCAAAACACTGCCAGGTAACGCAAGTGAGACAGAATATAACTCCTAAACAGTTAATCAGCCTGACCTTCTTTAGCTGGCTGCCAATTTCACATTTAATGAACTTAAAGCCACAGAGAATCAAAAAATAGATTTTAATTTGACTGCACAATATTGGAACTGATTTTGATAAAGTGCAAAAATCCAGTGAACTCAGGTTAAATTTATTTCAACCCTACCTAGGCTGAATATTGAGGAGGAAGATCTGGAGTAGCTCCCAGTTGTGCTGCGTAAAATAATACTGAAAGAGCACACTACCTCGCCGTACCTCAGCTCCAACTAGGACACAAGGATCCAGTCCATCATTTCTTGCCTCTAGTACTACTTCTAATTTAACGTAAGGTCAACCACAGGAATATGAAGGTTACATTCGTATTAATAAAAACAATGTCTTAATCGCTGGGGCTTTCTTCTAAACTTACAGACCGACAGGAGAGGAGGCACAACGTGCGTCTCACGCTCCTCGGGAAGCCGGCAGAGGAGCCGGGTGTTTCTGCGGGATTGCCGGGCATGGCTTTTCTCCCCAAGCCGTTCCTTGCATTCGGACCGAGGGAGTAAATTATTGCAGGACTAATTCCACCGGTAGCTCGCTGCACGCCGCAGACAAAAGGTATTTTGCGAATCTAACTTCGAGCTCACCGACTCTCCGCAGCAAAAAGACACAAAACCACCCGTGTTCCCCTTACAACTGGCTTAGCGAGGAGCTCTGCATAATCATTACTCAATTATAATGTTTTCCCGCGGCCTGATTCCTTTCTGACGCTGTCACTATTATTTAGCAGGGGAAGGTAACCCGCTGCTTCGACACCAGACAGTTAAAAGTGGCACTGAACAAAAATAGACTTTGCTAAAAGTCTGTACGGACTGGGCTGATTTACAATCAAAACCAGGAAATGAAGTGGTAATTCAGAGGTTGCTGATTACACCTCCACATTTCACCTAATTAATTTTATAGGAGGCAAAGTTCTTGAAAATAACAAGATGATCAAATGTACAGATATAAAACCTGTAACCTCAACATTTTCTATGCTCTTAACGTAAATTATTGCTAATTAACAAGAATTATATACTAACGTATGAAATACGGCTGGCACCGTGTTCGCTGCAAAACATTTGGCTCCTGATGGAGGCAGAGCCAGCAAAAAAAAAATATGCTTTTTATTATTACTGCTACTTTTAGAACATAATATAAAATACCGGCATTACAAAGAAAACACCAGAATACAATTCACCTGGTCTTGCCTCCGATTTGCAGGATGCATCTTTTAATTCTGGAGCAATCAAAATTCCCTGCCTGGATCCCTAATCATCCGTCTCTATTTTTCATGCAAATTGCCCTTCCACCAACATGTCTTTTCAGCTTTCCCCCTTCGCCCTCCTACTCCCCCCTTCTTCCCCCTGTTCCCAGCCACCAAAACAACCGCACTGGCAAAAGCGGGATGGATTTTGGAGTGTCGGGAGAAAGGAGGTACTGGGGGTGATGGGGCGAGGAGGGGGGGGTGCCACAGTACGGTGCGGGGAAATGCCCGTGGGGCAATGCGGATGCGCTGCCGGGGCATTTCCCCGCACCGTACCGTGGGAAGGATGGAGAAGGGTTGTTTAATCCCAAGTTTGTGTCTTCGGATCGTGCGGTGCAAGGCAAGGCAGACTTGGGGGTACAATGGGAACCGCCAACATGTTATGGGGAGGGAGGGGAAACCCGGAGAGGGGGAAGGCGAGCATCCCCCGCTGCCTCCCGGAGCAAGCAAACTCCGAGCAAAATTAAGAACAAAGAAGAAGGAGGGG